>OY735214.1:4992500-5042500 GCA_963457665.1 Thysanoteuthis rhombus | reverse complement strand
GGTAATCTCCTTCCACAAGGATACCATTTAGTTTTCTGAGCATTTTAGTGGCACCCTGTACTGGTGGTGATTTTAAGTTTCGGGTTATCAAAGTGGAGTCTGCTCTAAGAGCAGCCCCCATTGGAAGTTACACACCAGCAAACAAACACTGCTACTCCATACCGCAGAATGTTTGATTCGATAACACTAAACTACCCGTGAAACACGATAATTGGTTTGTCTTCTCGCCTGACCTGACGCATCTGATGCAATTAACGCCTTCAAATGAACGACCCATTGATCAGATGTTTGATGCCTCGGCTAAAAGTAATCCAAAGAATCCATTACTTTCTGGTAGCTGGAAAATAGGCGGATAGTAGAACCTGCTCAACTTGGGAGTGCCCAACATAGGGCAGAGAATCCAATAGTCTGATGGGTGTGACGACAGCAATTGCATTGAGTAATCATACTTGCAAATGTGTATCCACCAATCAATATAGGAAAAGAAGAAAATCGTGAGAACGGAGCGGAAAACTGACAAGAAAACGTGATGAGTGTAACACTATGTTATCCTTGACAATTCGATTGTAAACATCATATCCCGAGCAATGCTTTCCAAAACATCATTTGGAATTGCTATCGTTTCCAAATAAGCTTCCGTGTCCTTTTTTGCAAAAACATGATATATATATATATATATATATATATATATATATATATATATATATATATATATATATATATATATATTTGTGGGTGCGTGTGTGTATGTTCGTATATATATAAATTCATATGTGTGCGTGTGTATGTATGTAAAAACTGTTTTTCACTACCAAACACTATCATTCGCTATGATTGTATCATTTAGCCAAGACAGTTTGGATATGATTACAATAAAAAGAAAATGAGCTGCTGCAAGGCTGCATTGCCGGCAGTTCTTTAGCTCCATTGTGAGAGCTCAACTAAGTTGGAGCAGCTACCTTATCGGTTGTTGGTTTGATTCCCACAGCAACCACACTTCCTTCAATTGTTTTTCTTTTTTTTTTTACTCATATTCTCAGTCCAGTTTAAATTATGCGTTCGCCGTTTCAGATAGACTACCAAAGTAATATAACACATTTATAATTAATTCTGCCGGATAATATATCCAATTCCCAAATACATATGTACATATACATGTATGGTATAGGCGTCTATCACCCTGATTATGAGTAAGTTCCATCTTATAATATGATTTAAAATAAACCTTCATGATACTCTACAAATCTAGTGAAATTTGTGTCAGCTTGCTGATATCTTTCTTTTCTTTTAGTTCCTTTTCAATCACACTAGCTCCCTGAAAATTGCTTTGAAAAACGATATATACACTTTTTTAAGGTACGTCAACTTTAGATTTGGTGCACACCGTAAAACATGAAAAAAAGCGCACCAAACTTTCTATGTACATTTAAGATTAAGTTATCAAGGTCAATCTAAGAATCTCTAATTTGTAAACTCTTGTTAAGAGATTATGTTTTTATGAAAAAAACATCACAATAGTCGGGCTGAAATTATAATCATTGAAAAAAAAATAGTCCTTATTTCTTTCTGGCAGAGTTGGTTATTATGTCCAACTTGAAATAAAGAGACCCCTGGATTATTTCTATAATAAGAGTTATGGTTGAAATCATGTGCACTATCCTATTAAAAGTAAGAATGACTGTTGAGAAAATTGCAAGTTAATATGATTGTAAAAACTTGGAAATCCCAAAAAAGAATATTCAAACATACGGAAAAATATTCATTTAGAAGTAAAAAATCTTATTCCAGAGAATTTTGTTGCATGTGGGATACATTTGAGTGACAAAGGTGTTCTACTGCATTTGCATTTTTCATATAATTCATATTACACACACACACACACACACACACACACACACACACACACACGTACATACATACACACAAATGCACAGATGCAATGTGGTAGCCAATGAAGGTTCACTGAGGCTGCGCATTGCTACACATATTGGGAGTCTTTGATTTCATCCTTGGGCTCTTCTATTATTACTCGACCAAGCTGTGGGAGAATTGTTTGCCCCGAGGCAGCACTGACCTATTGCACTCAAAGGAACTGGGTGGGCACGTCGACACTTTTGAGAATACACATTGGCTGGAGCTATTTTTGATGGGTATCTCTTTTTTTGCCCACGTAGAGCTTTGACTTTGTGTCGTTTTGCACGGGTGAGAGAGCAAATAAACAGGATACACACAACTACACACACATGCACACGCACAACATCATCCTCATGAAGAGTGTGCACTGCTATGTGCTTTTTCTGCACGGGGGAGTCGGGCAATTGTATGCCTCTCTTTCGAAGAAAATATTAGAAATACTGTATGAAATATGTATTTATAAGTTCAATCTAAGTAAAATTTTTCTCATAACAGCAAAAAATATCTCCAGTATAAAATAAAATCTCTGCACTATTCAAGAAGGAAATGTATTGCTTCTAAGCTCAAGCACCTTCAAGTTTGTCAATGTTTGCATTCATTGCTGGGAATGGAAGTCTTAGGGGAATGGGGATGTAAGTGGTTGTCAAGTGACGCCTGTTATTCATTACAACAATTTCCCTCAAAGCAAACTTTTCTAATTACATCTGTGAAGCAGCAAACATCTGTGCCTTGTCAAACTTTTTTTCTTTCATGTTTTTGATCACAGATGATGCCATCAATCTCGTCTGTATATTTTTAGCGCAGAACCAAAAACTACACTCAGAGTTGGTGAGTCATGAATTACATCAGATGATTCTTGAATAAACCCGATTGAAAATCATGTGATCCATTGTAGATAAAAAAAAAAAAGTGTTGCAAGCTTAAAGTTCAATTGGCAGAATCCTGCTGATTCTTTCCCCAATTTATCCGATGAAAATATACGGTATCTAAGAATTTGACCATTTTTACAACAATTTTAAATTCAAATGGAAGTAAACATTTCATTATCATCCATATTTTATCCTGGAGTCATTTATTATATCTCATGAGTGGACTTTGGATAAGTTTAGATAACATTCCATCCCTATTAGCTATTTCAGCCATCATAATGAAAACATATGTCGTCGTATGCAATTTTTAGAGAGCAGCTTTCCTTAATTGGTGTATTCTATGGCACAGAGGAGAAGCTTGTTGCATTCACTCATGACAAAAAAGACTACAAAATAAATTTTGAGAGTCTCTCAGTTCAGGTGTTTATCTTGCATGTCCACTTTATTTACGCCTCTGAGATGAAATGCTGCATTCTTCTTTAATATAGAGGTGAAAAAAAAAATAGGAAACTCTGATAGACATCGTAACGTTAACAATGGCGACCATGTTTTAATACCCCCAGTGATAACAGACTATTTCCATGTCTTTTTCTGTTAGGATTCAAAAATTTAAAAAATGGCAGGGAATATTGGGTATAGTCAAAATTAGTATTGTTTTTCTTGCTGATAACGTCAGTGAAGACAATCATCACTGTTCGACTGGATGTTGGTCAATATGCCTGAAAGAGAGTGTGATATGTATTCCTTTTCCCTGTTTTAACTTTCAATTGCTGGTATCTAATTCCATGGTGTGTAATTTATTGGAATTTGTCCGTAGATAAGACATTATCATGATTTGATTCGAAAGGGTTTCGACAATTCTCAATACACACACACACACACACGCACAAACACACACACACACACACACACACACACACACACACACACACACACATATATATATATATATATATATATATATATATATATATATATATATGAAACTGCATCAATTGTTGCAATGTGTAAAATAGGGTTTTATATTCAGCATTATTGATTTTTCATCTAATAGTATATCTCTTGTTGAAAGTTAAGTGACAGTTTGTATTCTCAAAACATTCAATATCAAATAGATTGTTTCTTTATTTGCATTTTTCTCCTACAAGGGTTATCCATTTGTAGTCCAACCCTTACATCATCTTTCAGCTAAATTGTTTATTCAATCATATGTTGTAAATGTTTCTAGCTTTTTTAACAGATAATTTTCGGCATCATTTTTCAGTGATTTTTGTCTTCCATAGCTTTTGTAACTTTACATGTATACCATCATGAAAGGACAGTTTCTATTTTAATCCAATAAATTCTTCGGGGAATCCCTGGGTATCTTGAATATGTTGAAATCATTGAATTAAATGTGTGTTATATATAGAAAAAAAAAGAATTTGGAGCAGACAGGTCTGGAAGATACATCACATCTTACAATTACTCATACTCACTCTGCATACGAGATCAATCCAAAACACAAATGGACAAATAACCCCCTGCGCGGTGTAAGGGACATTTTGAAAGCCACAAGGCCCTAATGAGTCGGTTTGCTCATGGCTTGGTCCAGCTCTGACTGTAGATCACATCAACTGCAAAACAAAAATTGTTGTTTGATAGAACAGAGCTAAATTACCGAGGGATAAAAGTACTTATTAGGAACTCTCAAACAAACATGACATCATTTTTTTAGTTTTTGGTTTGTCTAGCTGGCTGGCTATGTATGTATGTATGTATGTATGTATGTATGTATGTATGTATGTATTTATTTATGTATAACGCTGACAGGCAGCAATGGTGGGATTGAAGAGCAGAAAATGTAAATATTTACTCCTCACTGTATTTTTTTAATGCACTTTTTAACTTTATCATTTATAAAAAAATAATGTTCCAATTGATATCTAAGTAATTTCCTTCTTGGTTCACCAGAGACCTTCACACATTAATCATTTCTATTAAGATATCAGCATTTGGCGCCTATATTGTTATACGTCTATTAGAGTAAACTGTAAAATTCTTTTAGTTTTTCTCTCAATTTAACATCCATTTTATAAGAAATTGAAGAAACAACAAAAAGACGGAATTTAATTGGATATACTCTGCATATTAAACCAATTTCGGGTCGAGACTCTTGCATCAATTTGTATAGAGGTATTCAATTTCATTATTTTCCAAAGATTTCGTGAGTTCAGCGATTTAATTCTTGTTTTATTTTGTTTATGTTTTAACAATCATTCTAATTTGTTATCCACTTTTAAAGAGAAAAAAGAGTGACTATTTGGTTTGAAACAAACAAAAAAAAAAAAGAGCCGACGGAGACCAAATTGGTTATTGCATTGTTCATTCTATTTTTCTTTTCTTTTTTTATCAGGGAAATAACATGTTTTATGCAGTCGACATGCAATCCTATCTCATTTGATTGAGAGACAAAAGCAATTTATTTCCATTTCTTTTACTTGACCTTCGTTCGGTTGGTAAAGAATGCATGTCTGGATCCCATAAACAGCGTTCAGACCTTTGAGATCGACTGCTTCCGACCGAAGATCTTCCAATTAAAAAAAAATCAATAATGTTTTTCTCCAGACTATATATATTGGATTTGTTTGTATATATGCATGAATATACACTACTGCTCGTAGATACTTTGACAAAGAGTTATTTTACGCTCATGGTTTGGTTTCTAAAGTATAGGATATGAAGTTCAGGTACAAAAAGAAAAAATCTTAATTACAATCAACACCCCAAGGCATGCAAAATCAATGAAAATCACATTTATTGCATTGGTTCGGGGAATTTAATGACTGAAGTGATACAAAAACATTTTCGAAAAAGTTTCTACATCTTTTTTTAACAAAACTGTAAAACTTTTTGGACTATGTGCAATTATATTTATATGAGGTAAAGTATTGAAATGTGTATTCATACATGTACGTAGATATTTATATGTGCACATACAGTGTTTACTCTGAAAATACAATAAAATGTATGTGCATATATCTCTAAAATGTATTGGAGCCATTTACACATACAACGGGTATTCTTGATTGGCCAAATTTATATGGAAAGTCCAACATCTGTTGATGTATTGAGGGCAAACATATCTACACTGAAGCACTCTTTGGACCCTGAGGCATTACATGCAACAATAAATAATATGCTGATCGGACGCCATCGATATGAGAATTGAAATGGGATCATTTGTTCTATGTAATTTTCAAGAAATAGACTATGAGAATTAGGGCGTTCGAGCCACGATGGTCCATGTGATTTCTGTAAGATGCAGTCGTATTCGGTATGGAGTAGGTATGTCTTTTACTAACATTGTCTGACTCGTATCGATATGTCAGGTATACATATCCGGACTTGAAGGAAAATGTATCTCTTAAGCACCATGACAGTTTCATTGATTGCTTTTACATCCCACTGCATCAATCAATGGTGCATCTATATTATTAGACAAAGTGATTTCCTGGCCATTCTATAAACCAACATAACCTTTCAAATGAATGGTGTAATTTATCTGAGAAAAAATATATCAGTTCATGACATTTGTATACACAATGACGCAGCACAGTAAGGGTTTGTTCACGTTCTTTTTAAATCCAACCAATCACAAAGAAATTATCCGTGGAATGATCAGTTCATATTGAAATATTGAAAGCTGCCTATACCACCAAACGATTTTCTTTGGATTGGATCCTTGTGATAAATATACGCAACCATTGTTCTTTCTTTTTTTATTCCATTTCACGGGTTTCCATTTTTCTATTTCTTTTGTAGTTTTTTCTTTAATGGTTCGCCGCTTTTTTCTGTACTTCTCTTTTCATATTTTCCTTTCCTTCCAATATTCATTAGATTTTTTATGCTCTATTTTCCTTCAATGATATTTTGTTTGTATGTTTTCTTCATCTTGCGTTTAATCATTCAGTATTTTTTTCATAAAACTCTTTTGTTTTGTCCGTTTCATTTCTTTGCCTTATTTTCCTACTTTATTCTTATTCCCCATTCTTACGACTTTTCCGTCTCAGCCTTCGTTCCTTCGGCAATTTTTTCACGTCTTTCCCGTCCCTGTCTCCTCTATCGACCAATATAATATTTTCTCTCACCAATATCAAATGTGTGTTTTTTTTCATCGTCATCAACGTAAAATCAAATCCACGTGTCATGAACACTCGGGCATTATCATTGAAAGGTTATTTTTCCATACAGTTTTCATGGCTTTCACCGACATTGAAATCTTTTTTGCAATAACCCTGGTTTACACCTTCCTTTAAGTAGCTGATAGGTTAACCAATTAATGTCAAGATATCAACTTAGTCTGGCTCAGAGCAATATATTTTCTAGAGTCTTTTGCAGGTTTTGGGTCGAGAATATTCTCATAGGAAGGTCACACATCTTACAGGCCTTTAAAGTATTTTCAATGACCTATGTCTTTTAATGGAATACTGTCCTTGATATCCCATTGATCAGCTGATTAATATAAGTCTACGTTGTATGTATCCATTAGTGTCCGTTGCAGGTCTCCCCGACGGAAATGACGGTACCAAGAAAAGAAGAATACAAGGAAAAGGAACATGGGAAGAGGGCTGAGAGGGTTGTGAGAAGAGATATGATTGCAATGAAATAGATTGTGGGAAAATGAATGAGGGAATACGATTAAACGTCAAGCTGCTACAAGATGTGATAGTGTTTGCATAGCCTAATGATGGTAACTTTTCCACAAATATCTTCATTATACAACAAATATCTGAAGTTGAAGTCGGGGAAAATTTCAATATAGTGACTATAAATACTCACCAAATATTGTGCTCTTACGATTGACTCTCATTTGGAGCCAGAAGTGCATCAGAAATATCTCAAACCATAATGGATATGCCTTCCCTGGTTTAAAGAGATCAGTATGCTCTGCAAAGTTGGGGGATGGATTTATGCCATAGGCAAGTGCATAAATACGATGTAAACCTCAAAAGCCTCAATGGGACTTTCGATGCAATACCATATGCACATACCTAATAAGTTACTGATAAGTACATAAGGAATAGTGTACCAGTATAGTCAAGAATCGTCCGGTTTTAGAAATTCACTTGCAATTTTCAAACAAGTTCTAGACACAATGATGTTGGACGCTTTTCACAGACAATTATTTGGAAAGCCAGAGAACATTATTGGCACAAATATTTACTACAATCAGTCACCCAGGATTACGTTGATAGATCATATGTGACTAGAGAAACAGGACATATAACGCATTAACCTTGCATTGTACCTGAACCAGCAAGTGGGAAACGCTAATGACAAAATCAAGCACCCGGCTCATCTCTTGTAGATCTGATTACGCAATCACTGTATGCATTCATTCATGTTCGTTAACAGTTGAAGTTTTTGGACGGACGAAAGAGAGCACACGTGAAAGAGGCAGGGGAGACAATCAAACAGACTAGAATGTATACATTAGAGGAATATGGCGGTACCTGTAGAGAAACAACGGAAAGTAGCGAGAAGCAAATAAGGTATCCTAAGTAATGCCTCGATACAATTTCCTTGTTACTCTAAAAACTGCTTAGCCTTACTCCGTTTAGTGGTCATTTGCTGAAGCACTCTGTTTCAAATACTTATCATAAAAATGTTAGAACCTTCCAGAGAATAGATAATGAAGGAAAAATATTCATGTATACTGGAAATATATTATGCACTATTGTTTATGGTCTCACGAGGATCAGGTTCAGATTCTCTTATTCCCATTTTACTAAAATATTGATAAATTCTCCTCTTATATCCAGGGTTTCTACACAGTGTTGCTCCTTATCAAATTTAGAGCAATTCAGCTATACGAGTCAAAAGTTGATTTTTTTTTTTTGTAAAGCAAAAACCAGCCACAGCCCAAAGCAAAGATGAGGTGAAAGGGAGAACAATGGTGATGGGGAAACAGTTTAAAAAGTGGAGAATTCGAAAAGATGAACACTCAATTAGTAATAGCAAGTATAATATTAAAAGGAAGATCACCTGGAGAGGAGAATAGTTGAAATTAAGACTAGAGTTCAAAGTGTATTCATTCAGAAGGGAGAATACTTTTAAGGAAGAATACAGTTCAAAAAGAGATCATTTGAAAGGATTAACCGTCGAAAGGTATAGTAAAGTTCAGAGAAATTTATTTTGGTAGCAAAAATGAAATTCGAAAGGAAGAACAGTTTAAATAGGAATACAGTTCAAATAAAAATCATTTTAAGAAAAGAATAGTTGAAATTTGATATAGAATTCAAAGGGATATCATTTGGGATTGAAGAACAGTTGAACATAATAATACAATTTGAAAGAAGATCACTTGAAAAAAAAACAGTTGGAAATGAGAATACAGTTCGAATGGGAGATCATCTGAATGAGAGTTCAGATGAGAATACTAAGAAATGAAAAGAAATATCAAGAATCTTTTATTTTTGTTTTTTGTTTTTCATAATGGTTGATTTATCTTCATTGTCGTGATTAATCAACGCACGCCATCTTTCAACAGATTTGGTGATCGATTGACGTCATCTTTCTGTTGATTTGATGAATGATTTTGTTTGAAAAAACAATCAAAATGATTGATCACAAAACTTTTACAAAATTTCAACTTTTGATTTCGAGATATCTCCTCTCCGGTTGATTTATTTGAAGTAATGTAGAATTTTTCCATAACAATCTGGGAGACATTATCGGGATATGAGGTACGATTAATGTAACAATTAATAATGCTGACTATTGAATTGGCAATTCGAATTCAAACTTCTGTCAAGGGTATGCGTATTCATGTTGCACTTATACCACTGGGGTAGGGTTGATACACCTCTTCTCCCCCCAGCCATGGATAAGATAGCAAGATAACCTGAATTGAATCGGGAGAAAACAACCAATATAGGGGAATAGTTGAGAGTGGGGCCCTGCTAACACTCTTAAATCCTGACTCAAGAAGCCAAGATGATGGACTACATCAGCGAGGCTAAGACGTGGACTCTGTTGGATATCCCAGGATTTCCATGCGCTGCTGCTCGGTGAATTTCATTTCAAAAAAGTGTTGAGGCCTTAATATATATATATATTATATATATATATATATATATATATATATATATATATATATATATATATATTTATATGTGTGTGTGTGTGTGTGTGTTTGTGTGTGTGTGTGTGTGTATGTGTGTGTGTGTGAAGGCTTTTTAATAAGTATAGAGCCGTGATAAGTATGATGAAACACAGTAAAAAACACAAACACTGGCAAGTAATTGCATTTCTCAATACAAGATTGACCTAGGATGTTGAATATCATCTTGATCTTATTTTACATCAAAGAGAGCAGCACATGCAGATGTTCAATTCGGTTTCGTGAAGGATTGTGGATGGGAGCACAGGCTACTATAATCATTCCAGTCGAAAACTTCAGACGCATTTTTTTGGAGGAGTTGGACTTAATGTGATGTGGAGCAGCCTGCCATATCTGACCCATAAAATGATATTCAATCCGTCATTCAAAATTTCAGCTTTGAATCCAATTGATCACCTCTCTTCAGTCTAGCAAAATTTGATATCTCAGATTCAGATAATTCTAAAGAGCAAAATTGAAGGGAGATAATGTGAAGAAAAAATCTTTATTTTTCATCGGTTTCTCATGTTTGCTGATCGAAATAGATCAAATTCATCACTGCACTTCTATATGTGTTGAAAAATATATCTTGTGACTGTCAACTTTGTACAATGGCCAGTCGTCCCATATCTTTTTAATTGTAGTTGAATGATATACAATTAGTAATTATCCACGATGTGCCTGAAAAAAAAATTGATGATAGTTAATATTTCAACAGTCATAAACGATAAAAATCGAGGTAAATAATGTATTGTTACCACTGTTGAGTGGTGGTTGGTGATTTTAATCAAAACTGTTATGGGTGTCATATAGTGGAAAGAAATGGAGCAGCATCCACTGGGAATCTAACTTACCGAGGAATGAGTAGCCTAGGGATACGCAAAGGAGTCTAATAAAACATCAAAACATTATGGGAAGTTAGCTGATTGTGTGTTACTACTGATACTACTGTATCTATCATTTTATCATATATCCGAATAGAAACAAAACTTAGGGTTTTGATTACAGAATGTGAACAAGATTGTTATACTCTATTGAATCTGATTATGAAGAGAGCAAATGTTGAAACCTGTTTTTATCAATTATTACTGATAGTCCCAAATACACCCATAACATAGTGCTCCGGTGTTCTATTAAAATCATACCATTTACAAAGCAAATGGTACCGTAGTGATATTGATCGATAATGATAGATATTGTTACAAGATTCATTTTTTAGATGATAAGCTAAAAAAGATAGGGTCCATTGTTTCTGATGCTTGGCAGAAATTATTGCTATGAGCGAACTTTCAAGAGGTAGTGTCCGGTGGGAGCCAAGAAAATTACTTAGTTCATCATATAAGTACATAGTATAAATAACCCTCCAAGATTTACGGTTAATAGTTATGATTTTGGACGAATAGAGTTGACATTGTCGAGACTTACTGTCTGCCATGATTAGAGAGCAACGTTCTGGCGACTTTTCCTAGATTTGTCTCGCGAGAAGTTGTTACACAAACGCAAAGTTGAAACATGATACCGGAAGAACCGTAGCGGAAGTGTTTGCTAATTTTCTATCTTTTTATTTTCTTTTATTTCTTTAATGTTTCCAATTAATCATATTGAACAGTTTCCAAAGTCACGTGTCAACACTTGAATGATCGCTTAAAAAGTTGATGGAAAATAATGACGGCATGAATACATCATCATCATCATTATTATTATTATTATTATTATTATTATTATAATAATAATAATAATAATAATAATAATAATAATAATAATAATAATAATAATAATAATAATAATAATAATAATAATAATAATAATAATAATAATAATAATAATAATATCTCACACCAGTTGCCTGGTGGTAACCGCTGGAGTTTGAGTGACAGCAAGTCTCCTCAAGTCTCCAGCCCTCCCCTCCTCGTACTCATAGATCGCAGCAATTCTGCAATTTACAGTTTCACACCGGTTGCCCAGTGGTTATCGCTGAAGGCTGAGTGACAATAAGTCTCCCCAGGTCTTCAGCTAACGTCTCCTCTCTCTTTCGCATATCATGATAGAGCTACGCTTCGTTGCAGTCCTTATATCTCTAGCACCTTCCTCAGTATCCGTCCAGTGCCCAGCAGTGCTGTGGTCTGTACGGTCTCTATCCTCCCCCTAATCCCGATCTCCTCCAGTCTCTCCCTCAGCGTTTTGGGGACAGTTCCTAGTGCGCCCACTATGACCGGTACTACCCTGGTTTTCATGTTCCACATTTTCTTTAACTCCCTTGCTAGGCCCTGGTATTTTTCCCTTTTCTCACCCTCCTTCTTTTTTACTCTATGGTCTGCAGGTACAGCAACGTCTACTATTTGGCAGGCCCTCCTTTTTTTGTCTACTATTACTAAGTCCGGCCTTCTTGCCTGGATGAGGTGGTCAGTTTGGATGTCAAAGTCCCACAGTAGTTTGTGGTTGTCATTCTCCAAAACTGCCTCTGGCTTGTGCTGATACCACTTTTCCCCATGGTTGAATCCCATTTGTTTACTTAGTTCCCAGTGTATCATCGTTGCTACTCTATCGTGTCTATGCTTATACTCCTTCTGGGCGAGTTGGCTACATTCACTAGTTATGTGGTTTACTGTCTCATCTCTTTCACCGCACATGCGGCATTTGCTGTTTGTCTGTGTTCTGTCGATTTTTGCTTTTATGTAGTTTGTCCTTATGCTTTTGTTTTGGGCTGCCATGATGAGCGATTCTGTTTCTCTCTTAAGGTTTCCCTTTCGTAACCACGTCCATGATTTCTCGTCTGCTATTTCTTTTATCTGTCTTTTAAACTCGCCGTACAATTTTTTCCCTTCCCACTTTTCTTTTCTAGTTTGCTGTACTGTTCCATTGTTTTCTACTTTATTGTTTGTCGCACTATCCCTCGCGCTCTTTATGATTTCTTCACTATTTGTTTGCACATATCTATCTAGGACTACTTTAGCTCTCTGGACACAATCTTCTATGCTGATGAGCCCCCTACCACCTTCTTTTCTCTTAACGTATAGCCTATCTGTATCATCCCTAGGATGTAATGCTTTATGCATCGTCATAAGTTTCCTTGTTCGCCTATCCATTGATTGGAGCTCTTCCTTTGTCCATCCTAGGAATGGTCCTGTATACCTAATTACTGACACAGCCCAGGTGTTCATTCCTTTTATTAGATTTCTGCTATTTAATTTGGTTTCTAATATTTTCCTTATCCTTCTGAGGTATTCTCTCTTAATTTTCTCCTTCATCTCTTCCCGTTTTATCGTGTCACATTCAAGGACACCTAGGTACTTGTATCGGTCTTGTGCAGTCAATGCCCTAATCTTGTTGTTGTCCGGAAGTTCAATTCCCTCAGTCATTGAAAGCCTTCCTTTATGCATCACCATGATTGCACATTTTTCTATCCCAAACTCCATTCCTATGTCCTCACTATATTCCCTTACTTCGTTGAACAGAGTCTCAAGCTCTCCCCTGTTTTTTGCAAACAATTTAATATCGTCCATGTACATTAAGTGGTTGACCTTACCTTTTGTTTTAGAGAAGTGGTATCCTTTGCTGTTTCTCAGGATTCTGTTAAGCGGTATCATTGTTAGAACAAATAATAGTGGGGACAACGAGTCTCCTTGGAAGATTCCCCTTTTTATCCCTACCTCGGCTAGTTTGTCCCCTGCGGCTGTCAAATCTACTTTCCAGTTTTTCATCGAATTACCAATGAATTTAACCACCGGTTCGCTAATTTTGAACATTCTAAGGCATTCGAGTATCCAGCTATGTGGAATCATATCGTATGCCTTTTTGTAATCTATCCATCCCATTGCGATATTCTTTCTCCTTTTCCTTACTTCTTTTAAGATCATCTGGTCTATGTAGAGTAAATCGTTTGCCCCTTTGGTTCCTATCCTACACCCTTTCTGTTCTTCTGGTAGTAGCCCCCTTCTATCCATTGACATGTATATTCTCTCTGCTATTTGCCCGGTCAGGATTTTCCACATAAGTGGTAGGCAAGTGATTGGTCTATAGTTGCTTGCTATGTTCCCCTTCCCCAGGTCTTTTTGGATGAGGGTGGTTCTGCCTTTAGTCATCCATTCTGGTGCTTTGCCTTCATTTAGACAATTTTGGAGTAGGTGGGTGAGTCTACCGTGTAACGTGGTGAACTTTTTGAACCAATACCCATGGATCCCGTCGGGACCCGGTGCTTTCCAGTTGGCTACTTTCCTAAGAGTATGTTTCAATGTGGTCTCATTCAGTACTATTGGTTCTCCCTTGTCTATATCTTCTACTTCTTTTCTCATGTTTCCTAACCATTGCGCTGTTACGTTGTGTCTTTTTGGGTGCCCCCATATGCTATTCCAATAGTTCTTCGCCTCTGTGGCATCTGGTTTTATGTCCTGCCTTCTTTCCCCATTTAAATCTTGGTAAAACTTTTTCTCATTGTTTTGGAATGTGCGGTTTTGTGTGTATTGGGCCGATCTTAATCTGTATCTTTTTAGTCTTGCCTCTTTAGCTAGTCTTTTCTGGTGTAACTCTTCGACTACAGTTGCGATGCCTTTTTGCGCTACCTTATATTTGTTATAAAGTCTTACTCGTGGTCTGTCTGTGTGTGGTGTATTTCTAAGCAGTACTTCGTCTCTCTGTAGTTGGGAGATCTGCCTTTGTAACCTTCTCTCCCAGTTAGGTTTCCCTTCCCTATTATTGCTCAGGTTCCTATCTTGTGTTGTGAAACTTTGTGCTACCATTTTCGCCCCTGCATAAATTAGGTTGTTGAGTTCTAGGAGGGTGTCTGTTTCTATGTGCTGTAAGAGGCAGTTGACCTGTTCGGTCACTTCTCCGACTTTCTTTCTGTCTTTGTCTCTTAGGGAGGGGAGTGTTGTTTTCTCTCCTCGCATGATCTCTTTCAAAGCTTGTATTTTGGTGTTCTCTTCTTCCGTTGGTGCCTCGTCATCATCCTCTGGTGCATAGCTTACTGTGGGGGTCTCATGGGGGATTATTCTAGTTTTGTTATTGGTACTAGTTGTGCTGGGGGGGCATTTTTCAGATGTGTCACCTGAATCTCTCTCTACATTAATGCGAATCTCTAGTAGTTCAGTCTCAGACAACCATTTCTTTTGAATTTGCTTTACTTGGTCAGCAAGGCGTTGGTTCGATACTTCCACAGCAGATTTTCCCCTCCATATTTGGAGCATACGTTCTCTATAAGATCGCACTGAAGGCTTGCTTTTATAGTAACAGTACATAACTAGTCTATTCTCTTCCCTTGTCCATCTCTTTCTCTTTATAGCAGTCGCCCCATGAGGACTGCGCTTCCCCTGGATATCGCTAGTGGTATACGAGTTTTGGCCAACAGTAGCTGTGTGACGACTGTGTCCCTCCTGAAGGCCATTAAGGGTACACGAGCCGAGATTTTGGCCAGCAGTCACAGGATGACGACCGGGTCCCTCCTGGTGGCTAACAAGGGAACACCTGCCGGTTACGACACACAGGTCTTGGATCTGTGCCCCGTTTTTTGCGGTAAAATGGTTTGGTTGTACTGTCATGATTGGGGTTTTTGGTTCTTTGGAGGTAGTACCAGACCTTGGTGGGTTGGTTAAGACCGATGTGAGTCGGAAATAGCCCAAGAGCCCCACCGGCCCTTTTGGTTCTTTTAAGGTAGCGCCATACCTTGGTGGATTCATTGAGACCTATGTGCACAGTGGTAATCAAAGAGCCCCACCAGCTCCTACCACCCAGGGTATGGCCTCACAAGGACAAGCCATTCAGGCTTGCAGAGATATCTATCTAGTGATATGATATTTGCCTGATTGTTGAACTAAAGAAATAACACTAAGCCTTTTTCTTGGGGAGGGGGGGGGTTGCATACATAAAAGATCATATGTCTCCCTTAAATGTTATAAGTCTTGACTTAGTATAAGTTTCGATATGAGTTGTTTTTTTTTTTCTTCTTCTTCTTCTTCTTCTTCTTCTTCCAATGCCCGCTGGGTACATGGCCAAGCGACGACCACCGCCAATTTATACTATACTAATCTCGGGGGCGGGGGGGGGGAGGAGGTTGCAAGTGGAAAAGTTCATTCACACACACATATATATATATATACTCGCCCCTCGCTTTTCTATACTTCTATGGGACAACTCATTTTGAATTATAAATTATAAATATAATAATTTTAAATTTAATTTTAATTCCACTTACCCACGTGCAGGTCTAAAAAAACAACTTTTTTCAACTCGGCAGTGGCCTTCTCATTGCAAGAGAAAATTCCTCAGACTCACAAAGAAAACCATCTCAGAGGTACAAAGATACCATCAAAATATCAAGAATAATCAACCAAAGTAAAATATTATTACAATGTTCAAAGATAATCAGAGTTCATCTCAAAGCCAAACGTTAGGTATCATTAGAATCTAAAGAAAACTTCTTTAACTAAGCCCAGAACAAAATCATCAGGGGCAGCCTGTAGTCAAAGTAGCATTATTATTAATAAGACATTCAATAAGAACCATCAAAATATCAGGAATAATCAACCAAAGTAAAATATCATTAAAATGTTCAAAGATAATCAGAGTTCATCTCAAAGCCAAACGTTAGGTATCATTAGAATCTAAAGAAAACTTCTTTAACTAAGCCCAGAACAAAATCATCAGGGGCAGCCTGTAGTCAAAGTAGCATTATTATTAATAAGACATTCAATAAGAACCATCAAAATATCAGGAATAATCAACCAAAGTAAAATATCATTAAAATGTTCAAAGATAATCAGAGTTCATCTCAAAGCCAAACGTTAGGTATCATTAGAATCTAAAGAAAACTTCTTTAACTAAGCCCAGAACAAAATCATCAGGGGCAGCCTGTAGTCAAAGTAGCATTATTATTAATAAGACATTCAATAAGAACCATCAAAATATCAGGAATAATCAACCAAAGTAAAATATCATTAAAATGTTCAAAGATAATCAGAGTTCATCTCAAAGCCAAACGTTAGGTATCATTAGAATCTAAAGAAAACTTCTTTAACTAAGCCCAGAACAAAATCATCAGGGGCAGCCTGTAGTCAAAGTAGCATTATTATTAATAAGACATTCAATAAGAACCATCAAAATATCAGGAATAATCAACCAAAGTAAAATATCATTAAAATGTTCAAAGATAATCAGAGTTCATCTCAAAGCCAAACGTTAGGTATCATTAGAATCTAAAGAAAACTTCTTTAACTAAGCCCAGAACAAAATCATCAGGGGCAGCCTGTAGTCAAAGTAGCATTATTATTAATAAGACATTCAATAAGAACCATCAAAATATCAGGAATAATCAACCAAAGTAAAATATCATTAAAATGTTCAAAGATAATCAGAGTTCATCTCAAAGCCAAACGTTAGGTATCATTAGAATCTAAAGAAAACTTCTTTAACTAAGCCCAGAACAAAATCATCAGGGGCAGCCTGTAGTCAAAGTAGCATTATTATTAATAAGACATTCAATAAGAACCATCAAAATATCAGGAATAATCAACCAAAGTAAAATATCATTAAAATGTTCAAAGATAATCAGAGTTCATCTCAAAGCCAAACGTTAGGTATCATTAGAATCTAAAGAAAACTTCTTTAACTAAGCCCAGAACAAAATCATCAGGGGCAGCCTGTAGTCAAAGTAGCATTATTATTAATAAGACATTCAATAAGAACCATCAAAATATCAGGAATAATCAACCAAAGTAAAATATCATTAAAATGTTCAAAGATAATCAGAGTTCATCTCAAAGCCAAACGTTAGGTATCATTAGAATCTAAAGAAAACTTCTTTAACTAAGCCCAGAACAAAATCATCAGGGGCAGCCTGTAGTCAAAGTAGCATTATTATTAATAAGACATTCAATAAGAACCATCAAAATATCAGGAATAATCAACCAAAGTAAAATATCATTAAAATGTTCAAAGATAATCAGAGTTCATCTCAAAGCCAAACGTTAGGTATCATTAGAATCTAAAGAAAACTTCTTTAACTAAGCCCAGAACAAAATCATCAGGGGCAGCCTGTAGTCAAAGTAGCATTATTATTAATAAGACATTCAATAAGAACCATCAAAATATCAGGAATAATCAACCAAAGTAAAATATTATTACAATGTTCAAAGATAATCAGAGTTCATCTCAAAGCCAAACGTTAGGTATCATTAGAATCTAAAGAAAACTTCTTTAACTAAGCCCAGAACAAAATCATCAGGGGCAGCCTGTAGTCAAAGTAGCATTATTATTAATAAGACATTCAATAAGAACCATCAAAATATCAGGAATAATCAACCAAAGTAAAATATCATTAAAATGTTCAAAGATAATCAGAGTTCATCTCAAAGCCAAACGTTAGGTATCATTAGAATCTAAAGAAAACTTCTTTAACTAAGCCCAGAACAAAATCATCAGGGGCAGCCTGTAGTCAAAGTAGCATTATTATTAATAAGACATTCAATAAGAACCATCAAAATATCAGGAATAATCAACCAAAGTAAAATATCATTAAAATGTTCAAAGATAATCAGAGTTCATCTCAAAGCCAAACGTTAGGTATCATTAGAATCTAAAGAAAACTTCTTTAACTAAGCCCAGAACAAAATCATCAGGGGCAGCCTGTAGTCAAAGTAGCATTATTATTAATAAGACATTCAATAAGAACCATCAAAATATCAGGAATAATCAACCAAAGTAAAATATCATTAAAATGTTCAAAGATAATCAGAGTTCATCTCAAAGCCAAACGTTAGGTATCATTAGAATCTAAAGAAAACTTCTTTAACTAAGCCCAGAACAAAATCATCAGGGGCAGCCTGTAGTCAAAGTAGCATTGTTATTATTAATATCATTATTATTATTATTATTGTTAATAATAAGACATTCAATCACAGAGTAAATTTTAAAATCTAGCCTGAGTTAGTTAGGTCTTCAAAGTAAGTCACCGGAATTCATCTTGAAAAAGGAGGCCCTTTGCCGAAAAATGGGGGAGGCTGTCTTCGATACGAGTTGTTTTTTTTCTTCTTCTTCTTCCAATGCCCGCTGGGTACATGGCCAAGCGACGACCACCGCCAATTTATACTATACTAATCTCGGGGGCGGGGGGGGGGAGGAGGTTGCAAGTGGAAAAGTTCATTCACACACACATATATATATATATATACTCGCCCCTCGCTTTTCTATACTTCTATGGGACAACTCATTTTGAATTATAAATTATAAATATAATAATTTTAAATTTAATTTTAATTCCACTTACCCACGTGCAGGTCTAAAAAAACAACTTTTTTCAACTCGGCAGTGGCCTTCTCATTGCAAGAGAAAATTCCTCAGACTCACAAAGAAAACCATCTCAGAGGTACAAAGATACCATCAAAATATCAAGAATAATCAACCAAAGTAAAATATTATTACAATGTTCAAAGATAATCAGAGTTCATCTCAAAGCCAAACGTTAGGTATCATTAGAATCTAAAGAAAACTTCTTTAACTAAGCCCAGAACAAAATCATCAGGGGCAGCCTGTAGTCAAAGTAGCATTATTATTAATAAGACATTCAATAAGAACCATCAAAATATCAGGAATAATCAACCAAAGTAAAATATCATTAAAATGTTCAAAGATAATCAGAGTTCATCTCAAAGCCAAACGTTAGGTATCATTAGAATCTAAAGAAAACTTCTTTAACTAAGCCCAGAACAAAATCATCAGGGGCAGCCTGTAGTCAAAGTAGCATTATTATTAATAAGACATTCAATAAGAACCATCAAAATATCAGGAATAATCAACCAAAGTAAAATATCATTAAAATGTTCAAAGATAATCAGAGTTCATCTCAAAGCCAAACGTTAGGTATCATTAGAATCTAAAGAAAACTTCTTTAACTAAGCCCAGAACAAAATCATCAGGGGCAGCCTGTAGTCAAAGTAGCATTATTATTAATAAGACATTCAATAAGAACCATCAAAATATCAGGAATAATCAACCAAAGTAAAATATCATTAAAATGTTCAAAGATAATCAGAGTTCATCTCAAAGCCAAACGTTAGGTATCATTAGAATCTAAAGAAAACTTCTTTAACTAAGCCCAGAACAAAATCATCAGGGGCAGCCTGTAGTCAAAGTAGCATTATTATTAATAAGACATTCAATAAGAACCATCAAAATATCAGGAATAATCAACCAAAGTAAAATATCATTAAAATGTTCAAAGATAATCAGAGTTCATCTCAAAGCCAAACGTTAGGTATCATTAGAATCTAAAGAAAACTTCTTTAACTAAGCCCAGAACAAAATCATCAGGGGCAGCCTGTAGTCAAAGTAGCATTATTATTAATAAGACATTCAATAAGAACCATCAAAATATCAGGAATAATCAACCAAAGTAAAATATCATTAAAATGTTCAAAGATAATCAGAGTTCATCTCAAAGCCAAACGTTAGGTATCATTAGAATCTAAAGAAAACTTCTTTAACTAAGCCCAGAACAAAATCATCAGGGGCAGCCTGTAGTCAAAGTAGCATTATTATTAATAAGACATTCAATAAGAACCATCAAAATATCAGGAATAATCAACCAAAGTAAAATATCATTAAAATGTTCAAAGATAATCAGAGTTCATCTCAAAGCCAAACGTTAGGTATCATTAGAATCTAAAGAAAACTTCTTTAACTAAGCCCAGAACAAAATCATCAGGGGCAGCCTGTAGTCAAAGTAGCATTATTATTAATAAGACATTCAATAAGAACCATCAAAATATCAGGAATAATCAACCAAAGTAAAATATTATTACAATGTTCAAAGATAATCAGAGTTCATCTCAAAGCCAAACGTTAGGTATCATTAGAATCTAAAGAAAACTTCTTTAACTAAGCCCAGAACAAAATCATCAGGGGCAGCCTGTAGTCAAAGTAGCATTATTATTAATAAGACATTCAATAAGAACCATCAAAATATCAGGAATAATCAACCAAAGTAAAATATCATTAAAATGTTCAAAGATAATCAGAGTTCATCTCAAAGCCAAACGTTAGGTATCATTAGAATCTAAAGAAAACTTCTTTAACTAAGCCCAGAACAAAATCATCAGGGGCAGCCTGTAGTCAAAGTAGCATTATTATTAATAAGACATTCAATAAGAACCATCAAAATATCAGGAATAATCAACCAAAGTAAAATATCATTAAAATGTTCAAAGATAATCAGAGTTCATCTCAAAGCCAAACGTTAGGTATCATTAGAATCTAAAGAAAACTTCTTTAACTAAGCCCAGAACAAAATCATCAGGGGCAGCCTGTAGTCAAAGTAGCATTATTATTAATAAGACATTCAATAAGAACCATCAAAATATCAGGAATAATCAACCAAAGTAAAATATCATTAAAATGTTCAAAGATAATCAGAGTTCATCTCAAAGCCAAACGTTAGGTATCATTAGAATCTAAAGAAAACTTCTTTAACTAAGCCCAGAACAAAATCATCAGGGGCAGCCTGTAGTCAAAGTAGCATTATTATTAATAAGACATTCAATAAGAACCATCAAAATATCAGGAATAATCAACCAAAGTAAAATATCATTAAAATGTTCAAAGATAATCAGAGTTCATCTCAAAGCCAAACGTTAGGTATCATTAGAATCTAAAGAAAACTTCTTTAACTAAGCCCAGAACAAAATCATCAGGGGCAGCCTGTAGTCAAAGTAGCATTATTATTAATAAGACATTCAATAAGAACCATCAAAATATCAGGAATAATCAACCAAAGTAAAATATCATTAAAATGTTCAAAGATAATCAGAGTTCATCTCAAAGCCAAACGTTAGGTATCATTAGAATCTAAAGAAAACTTCTTTAACTAAGCCCAGAACAAAATCATCAGGGGCAGCCTGTAGTCAAAGTAGCATTATTATTAATAAGACATTCAATAAGAACCATCAAAATATCAGGAATAATCAACCAAAGTAAAATATCATTAAAATGTTCAAAGATAATCAGAGTTCATCTCAAAGCCAAACGTTAGGTATCATTAGAATCTAAAGAAAACTTCTTTAACTAAGCCCAGAACAAAATCATCAGGGGCAGCCTGTAGTCAAAGTAGCATTATTATTAATAAGACATTCAATAAGAACCATCAAAATATCAGGAATAATCAACCAAAGTAAAATATCATTAAAATGTTCAAAGATAATCAGAGTTCATCTCAAAGCCAAACGTTAGGTATCATTAGAATCTAAAGAAAACTTCTTTAACTAAGCCCAGAACAAAATCATCAGGGGCAGCCTGTAGTCA
Organism: Thysanoteuthis rhombus; assembly: GCA_963457665.1. Taxonomy (NCBI): domain Eukaryota; kingdom Metazoa; phylum Mollusca; class Cephalopoda; order Oegopsida; family Thysanoteuthidae; genus Thysanoteuthis; species Thysanoteuthis major. The sequence continues at coordinate 5,020,288 of OY735214.1, read as the reverse complement.
AAGTAGCATTATTATTAATAAGACATTCAATAAGAACCATCAAAATATCAGGAATAATCAACCAAAGTAAAATATCATTAAAATGTTCAAAGATAATCAGAGTTCATCTCAAAGCCAAACGTTAGGTATCATTAGAATCTAAAGAAAACTTCTTTAACTAAGCCCAGAACAAAATCATCAGGGGCAGCCTGTAGTCAAAGTAGCATTATTATTAATAAGACATTCAATAAGAACCATCAAAATATCAGGAATAATCAACCAAAGTAAAATATTATTACAATGTTCAAAGATAATCAGAGTTCATCTCAAAGCCAAACGTTAGGTATCATTAGAATCTAAAGAAAACTTCTTTAACTAAGCCCAGAACAAAATCATCAGGGGCAGCCTGTAGTCAAAGTAGCATTATTATTAATAAGACATTCAATAAGAACCATCAAAATATCAGGAATAATCAACCAAAGTAAAATATCATTAAAATGTTCAAAGATAATCAGAGTTCATCTCAAAGCCAAACGTTAGGTATCATTAGAATCTAAAGAAAACTTCTTTAACTAAGCCCAGAACAAAATCATCAGGGGCAGCCTGTAGTCAAAGTAGCATTATTATTAATAAGACATTCAATAAGAACCATCAAAATATCAGGAATAATCAACCAAAGTAAAATATCATTAAAATGTTCAAAGATAATCAGAGTTCATCTCAAAGCCAAACGTTAGGTATCATTAGAATCTAAAGAAAACTTCTTTAACTAAGCCCAGAACAAAATCATCAGGGGCAGCCTGTAGTCAAAGTAGCATTATTATTAATAAGACATTCAATAAGAACCATCAAAATATCAGGAATAATCAACCAAAGTAAAATATCATTAAAATGTTCAAAGATAATCAGAGTTCATCTCAAAGCCAAACGTTAGGTATCATTAGAATCTAAAGAAAACTTCTTTAACTAAGCCCAGAACAAAATCATCAGGGGCAGCCTGTAGTCAAAGTAGCATTGTTATTATTAATATCATTATTATTATTATTATTGTTAATAATAAGACATTCAATCACAGAGTAAATTTTAAAATCTAGCCTGAGTTAGTTAGGTCTTCAAAGTAAGTCACCGGAATTCATCTTGAAAAAGGAGGCCCTTTGCCGAAAAATGGGGGAGGCTGTCTTCGATACGAGTTGTTTTTTTTCTTCTTCTTCTTCCAATGCCCGCTGGGTACATGGCCAAGCGACGACCACCGCCAATTTATACTATACTAATCTCGGGGGCGGGGGGGGGGAGGAGGTTGCAAGTGGAAAAGTTCATTCACACACACATATATATATATATATACTCGCCCCTCGCTTTTCTATACTTCTATGGGACAACTCATTTTGAATTATAAATTATAAATATAATAATTTTAAATTTAATTTTAATTCCACTTACCCACGTGCAGGTCTAAAAAAACAACTTTTTTCAACTCGGCAGTGGCCTTCTCATTGCAAGAGAAAATTCCTCAGACTCACAAAGAAAACCATCTCAGAGGTACAAAGATACCATCAAAATATCAAGAATAATCAACCAAAGTAAAATATTATTACAATGTTCAAAGATAATCAGAGTTCATCTCAAAGCCAAACGTTAGGTATCATTAGAATCTAAAGAAAACTTCTTTAACTAAGCCCAGAACAAAATCATCAGGGGCAGCCTGTAGTCAAAGTAGCATTATTATTAATAAGACATTCAATAAGAACCATCAAAATATCAGGAATAATCAACCAAAGTAAAATATCATTAAAATGTTCAAAGATAATCAGAGTTCATCTCAAAGCCAAACGTTAGGTATCATTAGAATCTAAAGAAAACTTCTTTAACTAAGCCCAGAACAAAATCATCAGGGGCAGCCTGTAGTCAAAGTAGCATTATTATTAATAAGACATTCAATAAGAACCATCAAAATATCAGGAATAATCAACCAAAGTAAAATATCATTAAAATGTTCAAAGATAATCAGAGTTCATCTCAAAGCCAAACGTTAGGTATCATTAGAATCTAAAGAAAACTTCTTTAACTAAGCCCAGAACAAAATCATCAGGGGCAGCCTGAAGTCAAAGTAGCATTGTTATTATTAATATCATTATTATTATTATTATTGTTAATAATAAGACATTCAATCACAGAGTAAATTTTAAAATCTAGCCTGAGTTAGTTAGGTCTTCAAAGTAAGTCACCAGAATTCATCTTGAAAAAGGAGGCCCTTTGCCGAAAAATGGGGGAGGCTGTCTTCGATACGAGTTGTTTTTTTTCTTCTTCTTCTTCTTCTTCTTCCAATGCCCGCTGGGTACATGGCCAAGCGACGACCACCGCCAATTTATACTATACTAATCTCGGGGGCGGGGGGGGGGGAGGAGGTTGCAAGTGGAAAAGTTCATTCACACACACATATATATATATATACTCGCCCCTCGCTTTTCTATACTTCTATGGGACAACTCATTTTGAATTATAAATTATAAATATAATAATTTTAAATTTAATTTTAATTCCACTTACCCACGTGCAGGTCTAAAAAAACAACTTTTTTCAACTCGGCAGTGGCCTTCTCATTGCAAGAGAAAATTCCTCAGACTCACAAAGAAAACCATCTCAGAGGTACAAAGATACCATCAAAATATCAAGAATAATCAACCAAAGTAAAATATTATTACAATGTTCAAAGATAATCAGAGTTCATCTCAAAGCCAAACGTTAGGTATCATTAGAATCTAAAGAAAACTTCTTTAACTAAGCCCAGAACAAAATCATCAGGGGCAGCCTGTAGTCAAAGTAGCATTATTATTAATAAGACATTCAATAAGAACCATCAAAATATCAGGAATAATCAACCAAAGTAAAATATCATTAAAATGTTCAAAGATAATCAGAGTTCATCTCAAAGCCAAACGTTAGGTATCATTAGAATCTAAAGAAAACTTCTTTAACTAAGCCCAGAACAAAATCATCAGGGGCAGCCTGTAGTCAAAGTAGCATTATTATTAATAAGACATTCAATAAGAACCATCAAAATATCAGGAATAATCAACCAAAGTAAAATATCATTAAAATGTTCAAAGATAATCAGAGTTCATCTCAAAGCCAAACGTTAGGTATCATTAGAATCTAAAGAAAACTTCTTTAACTAAGCCCAGAACAAAATCATCAGGGGCAGCCTGTAGTCAAAGTAGCATTATTATTAATAAGACATTCAATAAGAACCATCAAAATATCAGGAATAATCAACCAAAGTAAAATATCATTAAAATGTTCAAAGATAATCAGAGTTCATCTCAAAGCCAAACGTTAGGTATCATTAGAATCTAAAGAAAACTTCTTTAACTAAGCCCAGAACAAAATCATCAGGGGCAGCCTGTAGTCAAAGTAGCATTATTATTAATAAGACATTCAATAAGAACCATCAAAATATCAGGAATAATCAACCAAAGTAAAATATCATTAAAATGTTCAAAGATAATCAGAGTTCATCTCAAAGCCAAACGTTAGGTATCATTAGAATCTAAAGAAAACTTCTTTAACTAAGCCCAGAACAAAATCATCAGGGGCAGCCTGTAGTCAAAGTAGCATTATTATTAATAAGACATTCAATAAGAACCATCAAAATATCAGGAATAATCAACCAAAGTAAAATATCATTAAAATGTTCAAAGATAATCAGAGTTCATCTCAAAGCCAAACGTTAGGTATCATTAGAATCTAAAGAAAACTTCTTTAACTAAGCCCAGAACAAAATCATCAGGGGCAGCCTGTAGTCAAAGTAGCATTATTATTAATAAGACATTCAATAAGAACCATCAAAATATCAGGAATAATCAACCAAAGTAAAATATTATTACAATGTTCAAAGATAATCAGAGTTCATCTCAAAGCCAAACGTTAGGTATCATTAGAATCTAAAGAAAACTTCTTTAACTAAGCCCAGAACAAAATCATCAGGGGCAGCCTGTAGTCAAAGTAGCATTATTATTAATAAGACATTCAATAAGAACCATCAAAATATCAGGAATAATCAACCAAAGTAAAATATCATTAAAATGTTCAAAGATAATCAGAGTTCATCTCAAAGCCAAACGTTAGGTATCATTAGAATCTAAAGAAAACTTCTTTAACTAAGCCCAGAACAAAATCATCAGGGGCAGCCTGTAGTCAAAGTAGCATTATTATTAATAAGACATTCAATAAGAACCATCAAAATATCAGGAATAATCAACCAAAGTAAAATATCATTAAAATGTTCAAAGATAATCAGAGTTCATCTCAAAGCCAAACGTTAGGTATCATTAGAATCTAAAGAAAACTTCTTTAACTAAGCCCAGAACAAAATCATCAGGGGCAGCCTGTAGTCAAAGTAGCATTATTATTAATAAGACATTCAATAAGAACCATCAAAATATCAGGAATAATCAACCAAAGTAAAATATCATTAAAATGTTCAAAGATAATCAGAGTTCATCTCAAAGCCAAACGTTAGGTATCATTAGAATCTAAAGAAAACTTCTTTAACTAAGCCCAGAACAAAATCATCAGGGGCAGCCTGTAGTCAAAGTAGCATTATTATTAATAAGACATTCAATAAGAACCATCAAAATATCAGGAATAATCAACCAAAGTAAAATATCATTAAAATGTTCAAAGATAATCAGAGTTCATCTCAAAGCCAAACGTTAGGTATCATTAGAATCTAAAGAAAACTTCTTTAACTAAGCCCAGAACAAAATCATCAGGGGCAGCCTGTAGTCAAAGTAGCATTATTATTAATAAGACATTCAATAAGAACCATCAAAATATCAGGAATAATCAACCAAAGTAAAATATCATTAAAATGTTCAAAGATAATCAGAGTTCATCTCAAAGCCAAACGTTAGGTATCATTAGAATCTAAAGAAAACTTCTTTAACTAAGCCCAGAACAAAATCATCAGGGGCAGCCTGTAGTCAAAGTAGCATTATTATTAATAAGACATTCAATAAGAACCATCAAAATATCAGGAATAATCAACCAAAGTAAAATATCATTAAAATGTTCAAAGATAATCAGAGTTCATCTCAAAGCCAAACGTTAGGTATCATTAGAATCTAAAGAAAACTTCTTTAACTAAGCCCAGAACAAAATCATCAGGGGCAGCCTGTAGTCAAAGTAGCATTATTATTAATAAGACATTCAATAAGAACCATCAAAATATCAGGAATAATCAACCAAAGTAAAATATCATTAAAATGTTCAAAGATAATCAGAGTTCATCTCAAAGCCAAACGTTAGGTATCATTAGAATCTAAAGAAAACTTCTTTAACTAAGCCCAGAACAAAATCATCAGGGGCAGCCTGTAGTCAAAGTAGCATTATTATTAATAAGACATTCAATAAGAACCATCAAAATATCAGGAATAATCAACCAAAGTAAAATATCATTAAAATGTTCAAAGATAATCAGAGTTCATCTCAAAGCCAAACGTTAGGTATCATTAGAATCTAAAGAAAACTTCTTTAACTAAGCCCAGAACAAAATCATCAGGGGCAGCCTGTAGTCAAAGTAGCATTATTATTAATAAGACATTCAATAAGAACCATCAAAATATCAGGAATAATCAACCAAAGTAAAATATCATTAAAATGTTCAAAGATAATCAGAGTTCATCTCAAAGCCAAACGTTAGGTATCATTAGAATCTAAAGAAAACTTCTTTAACTAAGCCCAGAACAAAATCATCAGGGGCAGCCTGTAGTCAAAGTAGCATTATTATTAATAAGACATTCAATAAGAACCATCAAAATATCAGGAATAATCAACCAAAGTAAAATATCATTAAAATGTTCAAAGATAATCAGAGTTCATCTCAAAGCCAAACGTTAGGTATCATTAGAATCTAAAGAAAACTTCTTTAACTAAGCCCAGAACAAAATCATCAGGGGCAGCCTGTAGTCAAAGTAGCATTATTATTAATAAGACATTCAATAAGAACCATCAAAATATCAGGAATAATCAACCAAAGTAAAATATCATTAAAATGTTCAAAGATAATCAGAGTTCATCTCAAAGCCAAACGTTAGGTATCATTAGAATCTAAAGAAAACTTCTTTAACTAAGCCCAGAACAAAATCATCAGGGGCAGCCTGTAGTCAAAGTAGCATTATTATTAATAAGACATTCAATAAGAACCATCAAAATATCAGGAATAATCAACCAAAGTAAAATATCATTAAAATGTTCAAAGATAATCAGAGTTCATCTCAAAGCCAAACGTTAGGTATCATTAGAATCTAAAGAAAACTTCTTTAACTAAGCCCAGAACAAAATCATCAGGGGCAGCCTGTAGTCAAAGTAGCATTGTTATTATTAATATCATTATTATTATTATTATTGTTAATAATAAGACATTCAATCACAGAGTAAATTTTAAAATCTAGCCTGAGTTAGTTAGGTCTTCAAAGTAAGTCACCGGAATTCATCTTGAAAAAGGAGGCCCTTTGCCGAAAAATGGGGGAGGCTGTCTTCGATACGAGTTGTTTTTTTTCTTCTTCTTCTTCCAATGCCCGCTGGGTACATGGCCAAGCGACGACCACCGCCAATTTATACTATACTAATCTCGGGGGCGGGGGGGGGGAGGAGGTTGCAAGTGGAAAAGTTCATTCACACACACATATATATATATATATACTCGCCCCTCGCTTTTCTATACTTCTATGGGACAACTCATTTTGAATTATAAATTATAAATATAATAATTTTAAATTTAATTTTAATTCCACTTACCCACGTGCAGGTCTAAAAAAACAACTTTTTTCAACTCGGCAGTGGCCTTCTCATTGCAAGAGAAAATTCCTCAGACTCACAAAGAAAACCATCTCAGAGGTACAAAGATACCATCAAAATATCAAGAATAATCAACCAAAGTAAAATATTATTACAATGTTCAAAGATAATCAGAGTTCATCTCAAAGCCAAACGTTAGGTATCATTAGAATCTAAAGAAAACTTCTTTAACTAAGCCCAGAACAAAATCATCAGGGGCAGCCTGTAGTCAAAGTAGCATTATTATTAATAAGACATTCAATAAGAACCATCAAAATATCAGGAATAATCAACCAAAGTAAAATATCATTAAAATGTTCAAAGATAATCAGAGTTCATCTCAAAGCCAAACGTTAGGTATCATTAGAATCTAAAGAAAACTTCTTTAACTAAGCCCAGAACAAAATCATCAGGGGCAGCCTGTAGTCAAAGTAGCATTATTATTAATAAGACATTCAATAAGAACCATCAAAATATCAGGAATAATCAACCAAAGTAAAATATCATTAAAATGTTCAAAGATAATCAGAGTTCATCTCAAAGCCAAACGTTAGGTATCATTAGAATCTAAAGAAAACTTCTTTAACTAAGCCCAGAACAAAATCATCAGGGGCAGCCTGTAGTCAAAGTAGCATTGTTATTATTAATATCATTATTATTATTATTATTGTTAATAATAAGACATTCAATCACAGAGTAAATTTTAAAATCTAGCCTGAGTTAGTTAGGTCTTCAAAGTAAGTCACCAGAATTCATCTTGAAAAAGGAGGCCCTTTGCCGAAAAATGGGGGAGGCTGTCTTCGATACGAGTTGTTTTTTTTCTTCTTCTTCTTCTTCTTCTTCCAATGCCCGCTGGGTACATGGCCAAGCGACGACCACCGCCAATTTATACTATACTAATCTCGGGGGCGGGGGGGGGGGAGGAGGTTGCAAGTGGAAAAGTTCATTCACACACACATATATATATATATATACTCGCCCCTCGCTTTTCTATACTTCTATGGGACAACTCATTTTGAATTATAAATTATAAATATAATAATTTTAAATTTAATTTTAATTCCACTTACCCACGTGCAGGTCTAAAAAAACAACTTTTTTCAACTCGGCAGTGGCCTTCTCATTGCAAGAGAAAATTCCTCAGACTCACAAAGAAAACCATCTCAGAGGTACAAAGATACCATCAAAATATCAAGAATAATCAACCAAAGTAAAATATTATTACAATGTTCAAAGATAATCAGAGTTCATCTCAAAGCCAAACGTTAGGTATCATTAGAATCTAAAGAAAACTTCTTTAACTAAGCCCAGAACAAAATCATCAGGGGCAGCCTGTAGTCAAAGTAGCATTATTATTAATAAGACATTCAATAAGAACCATCAAAATATCAGGAATAATCAACCAAAGTAAAATATCATTAAAATGTTCAAAGATAATCAGAGTTCATCTCAAAGCCAAACGTTAGGTATCATTAGAATCTAAAGAAAACTTCTTTAACTAAGCCCAGAACAAAATCATCAGGGGCAGCCTGTAGTCAAAGTAGCATTATTATTAATAAGACATTCAATAAGAACCATCAAAATATCAGGAATAATCAACCAAAGTAAAATATCATTAAAATGTTCAAAGATAATCAGAGTTCATCTCAAAGCCAAACGTTAGGTATCATTAGAATCTAAAGAAAACTTCTTTAACTAAGCCCAGAACAAAATCATCAGGGGCAGCCTGTAGTCAAAGTAGCATTATTATTAATAAGACATTCAATAAGAACCATCAAAATATCAGGAATAATCAACCAAAGTAAAATATCATTAAAATGTTCAAAGATAATCAGAGTTCATCTCAAAGCCAAACGTTAGGTATCATTAGAATCTAAAGAAAACTTCTTTAACTAAGCCCAGAACAAAATCATCAGGGGCAGCCTGTAGTCAAAGTAGCATTGTTATTATTAATATCATTATTATTATTATTATTGTTAATAATAAGACATTCAATCACAGAGTAAATTTTAAAATCTAGCCTGAGTTAGTTAGGTCTTCAAAGTAAGTCACCAGAATTCATCTTGAAAAAGGAGGCCCTTTGCCGAAAAATGGGGGAGGCTGTCTTCGATACGAGTTGTTTTTTTTCTTCTTCTTCTTCTTCTTCTTCCAATGCCCGCTGGGTACATGGCCAAGCGACGACCACCGCCAATTTATACTATACTAATCTCGGGGGCGGGGGGGGGGAGGAGGTTGCAAGTGGAAAAGTTCATTCACACACACATATATATATATATACTCGCCCCTCGCTTTTCTATACTTCTATGGGACAACTCATTTTGAATTATAAATTATAAATATAATAATTTTAAATTTAATTTTAATTCCACTTACCCACGTGCAGGTCTAAAAAAACAACTTTTTTCAACTCGGCAGTGGCCTTCTCATTGCAAGAGAAAATTCCTCAGACTCACAAAGAAAACCATCTCAGAGGTACAAAGATACCATCAAAATATCAAGAATAATCAACCAAAGTAAAATATTATTACAATGTTCAAAGATAATCAGAGTTCATCTCAAAGCCAAACGTTAGGTATCATTAGAATCTAAAGAAAACTTCTTTAACTAAGCCCAGAACAAAATCATCAGGGGCAGCCTGTAGTCAAAGTAGCATTATTATTAATAAGACATTCAATAAGAACCATCAAAATATCAGGAATAATCAACCAAAGTAAAATATCATTAAAATGTTCAAAGATAATCAGAGTTCATCTCAAAGCCAAACGTTAGGTATCATTAGAATCTAAAGAAAACTTCTTTAACTAAGCCCAGAACAAAATCATCAGGGGCAGCCTGTAGTCAAAGTAGCATTGTTATTATTAATATCATTATTATTATTATTATTGTTAATAATAAGACATTCAATCACAGAGTAAATTTTAAAATCTAGCCTGAGTTAGTTAGGTCTTCAAAGTAAGTCACCAGAATTCATCTTGAAAAAGGAGGCCCTTTGCCGAAAAATGGGGGAGGCTGTCTTCGATACGAGTTGTTTTTTTTCTTCTTCTTCTTCTTCTTCTTCCAATGCCCGCTGGGTACATGGCCAAGCGACGACCACCGCCAATTTATACTATACTAATCTCGGGGGCGGGGGGGGGGAGGAGGTTGCAAGTGGAAAAGTTCATTCACACACACATATATATATATATACTCGCCCCTCGCTTTTCTATACTTCTATGGGACAACTCATTTTGAATTATAAATTATAAATATAATAATTTTAAATTTAATTTTAATTCCACTTACCCACGTGCAGGTCTAAAAAAACAACTTTTTTCAACTCGGCAGTGGCCTTCTCATTGCAAGAGAAAATTCCTCAGACTCACAAAGAAAACCATCTCAGAGGTACAAAGATACCATCAAAATATCAAGAATAATCAACCAAAGTAAAATATTATTACAATGTTCAAAGATAATCAGAGTTCATCTCAAAGCCAAACGTTAGGTATCATTAGAATCTAAAGAAAACTTCTTTAACTAAGCCCAGAACAAAATCATCAGGGGCAGCCTGTAGTCAAAGTAGCATTATTATTAATAAGACATTCAATAAGAACCATCAAAATATCAGGAATAATCAACCAAAGTAAAATATCATTAAAATGTTCAAAGATAATCAGAGTTCATCTCAAAGCCAAACGTTAGGTATCATTAGAATCTAAAGAAAACTTCTTTAACTAAGCCCAGAACAAAATCATCAGGGGCAGCCTGTAGTCAAAGTAGCATTATTATTAATAAGACATTCAATAAGAACCATCAAAATATCAGGAATAATCAACCAAAGTAAAATATCATTAAAATGTTCAAAGATAATCAGAGTTCATCTCAAAGCCAAACGTTAGGTATCATTAGAATCTAAAGAAAACTTCTTTAACTAAGCCCAGAACAAAATCATCAGGGGCAGCCTGTAGTCAAAGTAGCATTATTATTAATAAGACATTCAATAAGAACCATCAAAATATCAGGAATAATCAACCAAAGTAAAATATCATTAAAATGTTCAAAGATAATCAGAGTTCATCTCAAAGCCAAACGTTAGGTATCATTAGAATCTAAAGAAAACTTCTTTAACTAAGCCCAGAACAAAATCATCAGGGGCAGCCTGTAGTCAAAGTAGCATTGTTATTATTAATATCATTATTATTATTATTATTGTTAATAATAAGACATTCAATCACAGAGTAAATTTTAAAATCTAGCCTGAGTTAGTTAGGTCTTCAAAGTAAGTCACCAGAATTCATCTTGAAAAAGGAGGCCCTTTGCCGAAAAATGGGGGAGGCTGTCTTCGATACGAGTTGTTTTTTTTCTTCTTCTTCTTCTTCTTCTTCCAATGCCCGCTGGGTACATGGCCAAGCGACGACCACCGCCAATTTATACTATACTAATCTCGGGGGCGGGGGGGGGGAGGAGGTTGCAAGTGGAAAAGTTCATTCACACACACATATATATATATATACTCGCCCCTCGCTTTTCTATACTTCTATGGGACAACTCATTTTGAATTATAAATTATAAATATAATAATTTTAAATTTAATTTTAATTCCACTTACCCACGTGCAGGTCTAAAAAAACAACTTTTTTCAACTCGGCAGTGGCCTTCTCATTGCAAGAGAAAATTCCTCAGACTCACAAAGAAAACCATCTCAGAGGTACAAAGATACCATCAAAATATCAAGAATAATCAACCAAAGTAAAATATTATTACAATGTTCAAAGATAATCAGAGTTCATCTCAAAGCCAAACGTTAGGTATCATTAGAATCTAAAGAAAACTTCTTTAACTAAGCCCAGAACAAAATCATCAGGGGCAGCCTGTAGTCAAAGTAGCATTATTATTAATAAGACATTCAATAAGAACCATCAAAATATCAGGAATAATCAACCAAAGTAAAATATCATTAAAATGTTCAAAGATAATCAGAGTTCATCTCAAAGCCAAACGTTAGGTATCATTAGAATCTAAAGAAAACTTCTTTAACTAAGCCCAGAACAAAATCATCAGGGGCAGCCTGTAGTCAAAGTAGCATTGTTATTATTAATATCATTATTATTATTATTATTGTTAATAATAAGACATTCAATCACAGAGTAAATTTTAAAATCTAGCCTGAGTTAGTTAGGTCTTCAAAGTAAGTCACCAGAATTCATCTTGAAAAAGGAGGCCCTTTGCCGAAAAATGGGGGAGGCTGTCTTCGATACGAGTTGTTTTTTTTCTTCTTCTTCTTCTTCTTCTTCCAATGCCCGCTGGGTACATGGCCAAGCGACGACCACCGCCAATTTATACTATACTAATCTCGGGGGCGGGGGGGGGGGGAGGAGGTTGCAAGTGGAAAAGTTCATTCACACACACATATATATATATATACTCGCCCCTCGCTTTTCTATACTTCTATGGGACAACTCATTTTGAATTATAAATTATAAATATAATAATTTTAAATTTAATTTTAATTCCACTTACCCACGTGCAGGTCTAAAAAAACAACTTTTTTCAACTCGGCAGTGGCCTTCTCATTGCAAGAGAAAATTCCTCAGACTCACAAAGAAAACCATCTCAGAGGTACAAAGATACCATCAAAATATCAAGAATAATCAACCAAAGTAAAATATTATTACAATGTTCAAAGATAATCAGAGTTCATCTCAAAGCCAAACGTTAGGTATCATTAGAATCTAAAGAAAACTTCTTTAACTAAGCCCAGAACAAAATCATCAGGGGCAGCCTGTAGTCAAAGTAGCATTATTATTAATAAGACATTCAATAAGAACCATCAAAATATCAGGAATAATCAACCAAAGTAAAATATCATTAAAATGTTCAAAGATAATCAGAGTTCATCTCAAAGCCAAACGTTAGGTATCATTAGAATCTAAAGAAAACTTCTTTAACTAAGCCCAGAACAAAATCATCAGGGGCAGCCTGTAGTCAAAGTAGCATTGTTATTATTAATATCATTATTATTATTATTATTGTTAATAATAAGACATTCAATCACAGAGTAAATTTTAAAATCTAGCCTGAGTTAGTTAGGTCTTCAAAGTAAGTCACCAGAATTCATCTTGAAAAAGGAGGCCCTTTGCCGAAAAATGGGGGAGGCTGTCTTCGATACGAGTTGTTTTTTTTCTTCTTCTTCTTCTTCTTCTTCTTCCAATGCCCGCTGGGTACATGGCCAAGCGACGACCACCGCCAATTTATACTATACTAATCTCGGGGGCGGGGGGGGGGGGAGGAGGTTGCAAGTGGAAAAGTTCATTCACACACACATATATATATATATACTCGCCCCTCGCTTTTCTATACTTCTATGGGACAAGTCATTTTGAATTATAAATTATAAATATAATAATTTTAAATTTAATTTTAATTCCACTTACCCACGTGCAGGTCTAAAAAAACAACTTTTTTCAACTCGGCAGTGGCCTTCTCATTGCAAGAGAAAATTCCTCAGACTCACAAAGAAAACCATCTCAGAGGTACAAAGATACCATCAAAATATCAAGAATAATCAACCAAAGTAAAATATTATTACAATGTTCAAAGATAATCAGAGTTCATCTCAAAGCCAAACGTTAGGTATCATTAGAATCTAAAGAAAACTTCTTTAACTAAGCCCAGAACAAAATCATCAGGGGCAGCCTGTAGTCAAAGTAGCATTATTATTAATAAGACATTCAATAAGAACCATCAAAATATCAGGAATAATCAACCAAAGTAAAATATCATTAAAATGTTCAAAGATAATCAGAGTTCATCTCAAAGCCAAACGTTAGGTATCATTAGAATCTAAAGAAAACTTCTTTAACTAAGCCCAGAACAAAATCATCAGGGGCAGCCTGTAGTCAAAGTAGCATTGTTATTATTAATATCATTATTATTATTATTATTGTTAATAATAAGACATTCAATCACAGAGTAAATTTTAAAATCTAGCCTGAGTTAGTTAGGTCTTCAAAGTAAGTCACCAGAATTCATCTTGAAAAAGGAGGCCCTTTGCCGAAAAATGGGGGAGGCTGTCTTCGATACGAGTTGTTTTTTTTCTTCTTCTTCTTCTTCTTCTTCTTCTTCTTCTTCTTCTTCCAATGCCCGCTGGGTACATGGCCAAGCGACGACCACCGCCAATTTATACTATACTAATCTCGGGGGCGGGGGGGGGGAGGAGGTTGCAAGTGGAAAAGTTCATTCACACACACATATATATATATATACTCGCCCCTCGCTTTTCTATACTTCTATGGGACAACTCATTTTGAATTATAAATTATAAATATAATAATTTTAAATTTAATTTTAATTCCACTTACCCACGTGCAGGTCTAAAAAAACAACTTTTTTCAACTCGGCAGTGGCCTTCTCATTGCAAGAGAAAATTCCTCAGACTCACAAAGAAAACCATCTCAGAGGTACAAAGATACCATCAAAATATCAAGAATAATCAACCAAAGTAAAATATTATTACAATGTTCAAAGATAATCAGAGTTCATCTCAAAGCCAAACGTTAGGTATCATTAGAATCTAAAGAAAACTTCTTTAACTAAGCCCAGAACAAAATCATCAGGGGCAGCCTGTAGTCAAAGTAGCATTATTATTAATAAGACATTCAATAAGAACCATCAAAATATCAGGAATAATCAACCAAAGTAAAATATCATTAAAATGTTCAAAGATAATCAGAGTTCATCTCAAAGCCAAACGTTAGGTATCATTAGAATCTAAAGAAAACTTCTTTAACTAAGCCCAGAACAAAATCATCAGGGGCAGCCTGTAGTCAAAGTAGCATTGTTATTATTAATATCATTATTATTATTATTATTGTTAATAATAAGACATTCAATCACAGAGTAAATTTTAAAATCTAGCCTGAGTTAGTTAGGTCTTCAAAGTAAGTCACCAGAATTCATCTTGAAAAAGGAGGCCCTTTGCCGAAAAATGGGGGAGGCTGTCTTCGATACGAGTTGTTTTTTTTCTTCTTCTTCTTCTTCTTCTTCTTCTTCTTCTTCTTCTTCTTCTTCTTCTTCTTCTTCTTCTTCTTCTTCTTCTTCTTCTTCTTCTTCTTCTTCTTCTTCTTCTTCTTCTTCTTCTTCTTCTTCTTCCAATGCCCGCTGGGTACATGGCCAAGCGACGACCACCGCCAATTTATACTATACTAATCTCGGGGGCGGGGGGGGGGGGAGGAGGTTGCAAGTGGAAAAGTTCATTCACACACACATATATATATATATACTCGCCCCTCGCTTTTCTATACTTCTATGGGACAACTCATTTTGAATTATAAATTATAAATATAATAATTTTAAATTTAATTTTAATTCCACTTACCCACGTGCAGGTCTAAAAAAACAACTTTTTTCAACTCGGCAGTGGCCTTCTCATTGCAAGAGAAAATTCCTCAGACTCACAAAGAAAACCATCTCAGAGGTACAAAGATACCATCAAAATATCAAGAATAATCAACCAAAGTAAAATATTATTACAATGTTCAAAGATAATCAGAGTTCATCTCAAAGCCAAACGTTAGGTATCATTAGAATCTAAAGAAAACTTCTTTAACTAAGCCCAGAACAAAATCATCAGGGGCAGCCTGTAGTCAAAGTAGCATTATTATTAATAAGACATTCAATAAGAACCATCAAAATATCAGGAATAATCAACCAAAGTAAAATATCATTAAAATGTTCAAAGATAATCAGAGTTCATCTCAAAGCCAAACGTTAGGTATCATTAGAATCTAAAGAAAACTTCTTTAACTAAGCCCAGAACAAAATCATCAGGGGCAGCCTGTAGTCAAAGTAGCATTGTTATTATTAATATCATTATTATTATTATTATTGTTAATAATAAGACATTCAATCACAGAGTAAATTTTAAAATCTAGCCTGAGTTAGTTAGGTCTTCAAAGTAAGTCACCAGAATTCATCTTGAAAAAGGAGGCCCTTTGCCGAAAAATGGGGGAGGCTGTCTTCGATACGAGTTGTTTTTTTTCTTCTTCTTCTTCTTCTTCTTCCAATGCCCGCTGGGTATTATTATTATTATTATTATTATTATTATTATTATTATTATTTCACACCAGTTGCGTGGTGGTTACCGCTGGAGTTTGAGTGACAGCAAATCTCCTCCAGACTCAAAACTTCCTCTGTACACAGTCATAGTCCACAGCAATACTGTGGTTTACAGTTTCAAACCGATTGCCCGGCTGTCATCGCTGAAAGGTGATTGACAGTAAGTTTCCTCATATCTTCAGCCCACATCTCACCTTTCTCACTCACCTATCACACGAGTGCTTTGGTCTATACTTCCATTCCATTTTTATTCCAACTCCTCTGATAGGCCACTGCTGACAGTTGGGGTGGTAGATCTTATATTTCTCACACTTTCCTCGGTATCCCTGCGGTTCTGTGGCCAGTGCAGTGTCAATCCTTCCTTCTATCCCGTGTCCCTCTAATTTCACTTTCAGTGTCTTCGAGACAGTTTCGAATGCACTTATTATTTTCTTCTTCTTCTTCTTCTTCTTCTTCTTCTTCTTCTTCTTCTTCTTCTTCTTCTTATTATTATTATTATTATTATTATTATTATTATTATTATTAATATTATTATTATTATTATTATTATTATTATTATTATTATTATTATTATTATTATTATTATTATCATTAAAACCATTTTCACACCAGTTTCCTGGTGGTAAGTGCTGAATACTGAGTGATACCAAGTTTCTCGGAGTGTCCAGTCGTAAATTATGTCAACTTTGGATGGTTTGTTTTCCTGCCTAAATATGATTATTTATTATTGGTAGATATAGTGAAACCAGATCTATTAGATTTAAGAGTCATTGCTCTCAAGATTTTGAAAAAAATGACTTCTATTTAAAAATCCAGATTGAGAAATAGGAGTGATGTCAAAGGATCGGAGTCCTTACGCTGGACCCTTTTTGACATGCGTGAAATAAACTTAGTTGCGACAAACATTCGACCTAGCGTCACACGTTTCAATCTATTCTCTCTACCCATTGTTGGAAATGAAAGATGGATCCATAACCCTCCAAGGGGCATCGGTGCTACAATGTTGTACGTTGTTCAATATCAATGTCTTCTGTTGATTGAATTTGTCAAATGAAATGCTTAAATCGTTATGTGTCGTTAGTTCGGAATTATTTCCTTGGTTTGGTTTTCATTTCATAGTTTTTGCTCGTGTACCCCCAAAATCCGTTGGGTGTGCACCGTGTTATGTCATGTTGCTTATCTTTTTCATAAATGAAACACCTGATGCTTGTTTCTGAGTAACCTTACGATTCACACACCCTGATCCCTGCACTGACCACCTGAATTTCTGCTAAACTTCACACACCATCTTTTTTCTGAGTCCATATTGACGAGAGACGAAGGAATTAATCGGGAGTAATCATGTAAAATTGAATATTTCTTTATTCCCAATTGGGTGATAAACACTGTATCAGTATGTCACCCTCTTAGGAGATATTTTATTCCTCCATCTTGAACATCTTTTTCCTTTAATTATCTCCCTTTTTTTTTTCTTTCCATCTTCTCTCTTTTTATTCATTTTTTATGCACCTATCCAGTTTCCCCCGGTACGTATTGAAAATTCAGATTATTTCCTAAGACTGATGAAATATCATCGTGTTTGCTGATAACTCATATTCCTATAATTTTGAAAGTTATGAAATTTTTTTTTCCTGTTTTTTTTCTGTTGTTTTTTCTTTTCGAATAAGGGACAGCAGTCTATTCAAAAGCATTTTCTTGAAAGTAACGCCAGTTTCGAAAAAAAAAATCCACACTTATTCCGAAAGTTCAAAGCAGACAGGTACAAAGTTGAATAGATCTCAGAGTGATAGATATTCAGGAGGGGTTGATGAAACTTGCCGAAAAGTAATGCTCGATGCAAAGACTAATAGTTTATTTATTAATCAGCTTTTGTAGCACACTTCCTCTCGGGGAATATCCTATTCTTACTTTATTCCATCTGCCCCCTGTTGAAAATATCAAACACATTACATATTGTATTACTGTTTTTTTCAACTTTGTATTATATATATATATATATATATATATATATATATATATATATATATATATATATATATATATATATATATATATATATATACATATATATATGTATGTATATATATACATTTATATATGTATGTATATATATACATATATACATGTATATATATACATATATATACATATGTACATACATACATTTATATATATATTATTATATGTATGTATATATATATATACATATATATACATATATATACATATATATATTATATTATTTATATATATTTACATATATTATACTATTATATAATATATATATATATTATTAATAGTATATGTAAGTATATATATATATAATATATATATATAAATATATATAATATATATATTATATATATATATATAATAGTAATATATTATACATATATATTTAATATTAATACATACATAATTTATATATTATATATATATTTATATATTATAATATACATATATATATATACATATATATATATATTTATGTATATTAATATATATATATACATTATATATATATATGTATGTATATATATATATATATACATGTATATATATACATATATATACATATATACATACATACATACATATATATATATATATATATATATATAGTAAAGTGATGTATCAGCAGTAATTCTATTCATCTGAACAAACCATTTTTATATGACAAGATACTTTGATAAACAGACCAATACTTATGAACAGCTTAAGAGAGATAGTCACAAAGAGAGAGGGGGAGAGATCAATATTCTGGCAAATAGAGAGATATCTAATTACAATTTTTCTCTTCCTGAAGACATTGTATGTGTAGCAGTTAAACCGAATAAGACGATTATTTTCATCTGCGAACATTAATGACTTGAATTCATACTCGAAATATTAGATCACGTATCAATCAAGTTATCAATTCTTTTCTTTCTTTCAAAGACTGCTGACGTCACTTGAATCCAATGACTGAAATGTTTACGACTCAATTTGGCAGAAACATCTAAAGACTAAAAGTTCATTAACCTTTTGAAGATTGAAATGGCTGGCATTTTAAACAAATATTAGACAGTTAAATGGATAAAGTATTAATGTGACTGGAAGGAAAAAGAAAGGAGGAGATTGATGGAAAAAAGTAAATGAGGAAAAGAGATTGAAATGTTGACGAATGGAGAAAATGTGTCAAAGTAAGAAAGGATAGAATGTATATTTTTTTTAAGAGTGTGTAGAGGAAGGGAATCACAACGTATGATCAGAGTAACACACTGATCGTCTTAATAGAAACTAAACGAAAACAGAAGAAAAAATGCTGGAAAAATAATGATACAAATTCACTTCTCCATCTGTTTCTTCTCTGAGAAATAGGAAGTCTCAATAAGAATGTTAAGCAGTCAGTCCTTTTTGAACAAGATAGAAGCCTTTTTAATCGAGTCGTCAATGGAACAACTTTACCAGGATATGTTTTTCCAAATTCCTCCAAATGATTTCATTGTATTTTGTGATGTCCTCTTTTCCAAAGTAGAAAACGAACCTATTTTTGCATACAAACAAATAAAAGAGAATAAAGAAAAGTAGAGAACAAAACTTTACAAATTGATCATAAAATGACAGATTGATGAACAAGTATATATGGACCAAGATAGAATGATTTTGTTGCCTTGTTTCATTGATTCATCAAATGTCCCGATCCAATGACAGGATAAAAAATGTTATCAGCTACTTCCCTTCGCTTTTTAAATGACGCCCCTTATTGGAAAATGTCAATATTTCCTCGCTCCTAGTTCTTCATACCTACCCCTTTGGATAAGAATGCGTTAGAAAAGAAAAACGATCACTTTTATCTCGTTATATTGTCTACACATCTCTAATAAGGGAATATATACAATACTTGATGATTCAAAGAATGCTGACACAAACAACAAATATATATATATATAGATAGATAGATAGATAGATAGATATAGATATAGATATAGATATAGATATAGATATAGATAGATGGATAGATAGATAGATATATAGATAGATAGATAGATAGATAGATATACGTAAAACTTTGGTACTACACTGATTGTGAAGGAAAAACATATTGAAAATCCTTTCAAACGTAATAATTTTTGTTTGTAAATACTATTATCATCATCATTAACCAACGCAGATCCAAACCAGGATCATTACACAGCGGTTTCCAGAAAATTTCGTGATGGTGCTTGCTGCCATCAAGCAACCGATTCAGCCATTAAAACCATTTCCCCTGTGTTTTGATAAGGAATTAATAAATAGACAAGAATATTTAAACTGTAGCTTACATGAAATATATATATATATATATATGTATGTATGTATGTATGTATATATATATATATATATTCATATGTATATACACACATATATATATATGTGTGTGTATTTATATGTATATATATATGTGTGTGTATTTATATGAATATATATATATATATATATATATATATATATATATATATATATATATATATATATTCATATGTATATATACCCATATATATACATATATATCCTTTTTTTCAGAAAAATTTGAAGTGCCCGACCTGTGATGTGTACCGAATTGGGTGCACACAATCCATTTTTCCCTCAGTGAGTAATCATGAACCATCAGATGGAGATACTGATGTTAGTTCACAGTTTGCATGGTTTGCACAATATCACAATGTACAAATATATACATTCATTAGTCAACATAAGGGCTCTGAACTGTTTCACCTCCAAAAAGAAGCGAGACAAGGTGATACCAGCTCACCCAAACTCTTTACAACCTATTTCGAGATGATTTTCCGAAACATGGACTGGGAAAATATAGGAATCAAAATCGATGGCAAATACTTGAGAAACCTCAGATTTGCAGACGACATCGTCCTTTTTGCAGAGAACCTACGTGACCTACATGATCTCCAACTGATGCTAGATGGTCTTAACGAAAAAAGCAAAAAAGTCGGCCTACACATTAAATTCAATAAATCGACAATCATTTGCAATAATCATATTGAGAATAAGAACATAACTGTCGAGATAGAAAATGCAAAACTCGGCAAAGTGGACCACTACATCTACCTAAGACAACAAACGGGTGTCAGTGACATCATAGTAACTATCAAAAATTTAAATCGCAATAGGTAGGCCATGTTGCATGAATGAAGGACAACCGGAGGACATCATGTTGCATAAAATGGATCCCCCGAGATCACATGAGAAACTGACAAAACATAAGATGGCGAGATGATCTAGACACATTCAGGAAATACTGGTTCTATGACGCCCATGGTAGAGAATCGTGGCTAATCCTAGAGAAAGACCATGCCAAACGACGGACATTAAAAGACTGTTGATAATGATGATGATGATGATGATGATAATGATGATCTTATATATATATATATATATATATATATATATGTGTATATATATATATATATAGAGAGAGAGAGAGAGAGACGCACACAAACAGAAAGAGACACCCACATACACACACACCCACATACACACACACCCACATACACACATATATATATATATATATATATATATATATATATATATATATATATATATATATATATATATCCGCACTGATTGAGATAAATCAATGAAGAAGACGAGAAAGCACTTGAAAAGACTCAGCAAAGCAAATCTTGAGCATGTGAAGCAGGCGGAACCATAAATTAAACCCATTCAACGGAGAGTCAAGGATCGTAGCGTCTAAGCATTTCACAAGTTCTTCGTCTGGAACTGACAAGATGTATTTGGTTTGCAGGCATATTGAAGAGCATTATTGAACAGAGGCTTGTCCAGATGGAATCCATAATTTGATTATTGCTCCCAGGAGTCTGAGTCGACAGGTGGTAGGAGAGCGTGAAGTGAGAAATTAGTGGAGGGTGTGGAAAGTGATACGGTGGTAACAGGGTGTGAGAAGTAAGTTGATCCAACTGGAGAGGAACAAAGTTTTATTAGATATGTTTGTCTGCATATTTCCAATTGTTGAAGTTGAGCTGGAAGTCGGAAAAGTAATTGATCTAGTGATTTTCAGCGATTCAATCAATTTATATGGTTTATTCAAGAATTGCATGATAAGGGTAAACTTTTTCAGGGAATAGAATGTAAAGAAATTATGCTCGGGGCTACTTGTTAATTATTTGCAATTGACAAAGCCAGCAATATGAACTCAAAACACTTGTTTGGTCAAACTTTTTTTGTTATTGCTTTTTCAATCCTCTACCTAATAGGTATGCATTATCATCGTCTAAATACACATGATAGCACTTGTCCCACCAGATGGTCATTATATCCCTGAATTCTAACCATTCACTTAGCCATCTTTTTTGTGGGGTTCAAATTCCATATTTTCCTATCATAACAATATATCCACCCGATCTGTATCAACAAGAAAAGAGCTACTTTGCTTTATCGGATTGTCCTAGATATCCTTATTGTTAGGAAAGGCTGATTCTCGTTTTTTCCATGTGTTTAATTGATAATACATCGAACTTTTCAAATTTTCCAAATTTAAACGTCCCATCTGTTTTCTATACTAACCTTTATTCATGTCTACGTTTCAATGAATCCGTCCCATAGAAATTTTCAGCCATATATGTAGGGAAAAGTCCCCCCTGTCAATCGTATATATAAAAGAATAGCTCTCATTTCTCATCGACAGATTTTAGGAAATTTTATATACCGCAAGCCCTGACACCGCGATTGGTACCAGTTATGGTCACTCATTCGATTATTTCCCTCACGTGCACGAAACATTTAGTTCAATGCTGTGTCTGGGGTGATCAATTGTAGGCTTTGAAGAAATCGATGACTAATGGTCCAAACAACGTGGAAAGGATGATAGATTGAAGAAAAATGGAGCTGCAGCAGGAATCAAACTTGGGACCTACTGAAGCAATTTCAATCATATCGGCCTTCGGTGGTTGCAGCAACTTTATTTTCTCTGTTTATTCTATTTATTCGTGTGGGAAGAATCATCCAGAGCAGGTTTTAGTAATTATTTCACTATATAATATACATGGTGAATCAGTCCATTACTTAGTGTAAAATCATATGTATGATTGTTTGTTTATTATTTTGGACTTTTAGTGATCCAACAACGGATAAAATCGGTATGCCGTTCATTGATCAACAGTTTCTCAACCCCACCCCCCCAAAAAAAACGTAGGTTGTCTTTAGGTTTCTATTGGATGATTAACTGAACTGTTTTTTTTTAGTTAAAAAAAGTATCATTTGGATCTTACATCTATCTATCTCTTTCTCACCCCCCCTCTCTCTCTCTCTGTCTCTCTCTCCATATATATATATATATATATATATATATATATATATATATATATATATATATAAGCAAGACCGTTATCACCTCGGTCTCTGTCAAAGTATCTCCCATGGACGTCAAATACTTATACCAGCGTCCCCTCTACAAAAATAGTCTGCAAAGGTTCCTTTCGTTACCGCCATCGGCTGCTGTCCTTTTTTTTCCTCTAGATTAGTAGTTCCCAACTTCCGTAACCCCACCCCAGGCAATGTTAGAGAAATCCCCCTAGACTGGCCTGAAGTCTTTTTGGGAAAAGCCAGAAGGAGAATAAACTACCGAGAAAAAAAGACAGGCTCTCTCGTCTTGGATGGTTCACTGAATATCGTGTCATCGCTATCTGAATAACTCGACGGGATAGCGGTTAAAACTGGATAAATACTTTCCGATTAAATCTACTATATGTTGATACACCAAAATGTTTTTAGCTCTTCGGTGGAAATACATTCAATTTACAAAACGACACATATTTTCATCAAAATTTTTCTTTCGTCTTAGTGTTGAGTTTACAGTTATCCTTTGATCATTATAGAATTAGAAGTTCAGATCAGATATGCCGATAGTAGTTGTATCAGGCTTAGGGATTATTAAGCCAACCTGAAACTGTCTCTGGTTTCCTCAGTTTTAAGTGAGTCTGACTGATGAACCGGTGGACTGGCTATGTGCGTGCCACACGTGCACCAATGGCATTACGAAGCTGAAAATTAAAAAAAAAGAAGTGTCAATTCAACCATGTCAACAAAAAATTACTGCAGCTTTTGAATAATTTTTTCAATTCCAATTTTTCTTCAAATATATCAAATCACAATATGTTGTTCTGTATTTTTTTGTTTGTGTTTATTTGAAATGTACCTGGATTATTCTGGTATTAACAAAAGCAATGCATATGTAGAGGAGACTATTTTTTCATGAGTATTCGATGAATATCCCTTTTGACCGATACCATAGATGAGAAATACGCAAAGTGTATTCTTTTGTAGATTAATTTTGTTCACATATAATGCGTGGATAATTTTCTCTATGCAAGCCGATTTTATAACCATTATATAATGAAGGTTCACGCCCCTGGAGGCACAAAAACAATAGATTGTTTTTATTGATATGAGGAAATAATGGAAGGCAAAAGAGGAAAGGGTTGAAATTAAGAAGGGAAAGATATTCTGAAAAAATGTTTTTATTGCAATAAGAATGGAGATCTTATCGTGACACTAGAGTGATTTTTAATTATATATTGTAAAAACTGAATCAGAACAGCTGCAATATAAATGTGTAAATTTTAATGATTCATTTTTTTTTTTCAAATTGAAAGTGTCTGTTGAATTACCCAACTAGACGCTGGTGAGATGCACTTGAGCCAAAGACATAACAAAAGATTGATATCTTATTGCTGCTTATGGGAGATCACGACATCTGCCGCAGACGATTATTCTCAATATAATCAAAATCAAGAAATCAAGCAAAGAATCGTCTTTCGTTGGCGAGTTTTCAGCGGAGCAAGTTCAGACGTCAACCAGTGATTGGCAAACAGGAAACAACGCACATTGCTCCGCACAAACTTAGTCACAAACAAATTTTTAAAAAATACACACATGGGCACATATACACTGAGACATCCCCTACAGGATTTAATTTTAAATAGATTTATGTTATCCACCCATATTTCTTTAATATTTGTTTAAATCCTTACAAAAGATTCAAAATAAAGTTTATCGACTTCATAAATTGAATATTTAAATCACTTCAAATGAAATATTCAGGGCCAACTGATTTCGTTGATGATAATCGTTTGGCATCATTATTTGATGTTATAATTAATGTCTTCCTACCTACATACAGAGCCAGTCACGAAGAAAAAGTAACGCCCCACACGCATCCGGCGACTGATCGTCTATTCAGTCGATGGAATCATTCACCCCATGCTCCAGGGTCTGTCTGTATCGCTTGTTGGCAAGTCACCTTTCTTACTCCGGGGCTTTGCACTTTGAAAGATCTTGGCCGTGCTGGGTCGGGGCCTTCTAATTATTATTCAAGTGATCGACAGCAACCATAGCCAAAACCTCTGAGATAATTCCCGTAAGCATTTTCAACTTTCGTCATCTTTGGCTTCTGTCAACTTTCTCCCCCTTAAAGAACATGACTTTCCGTCCGTCAGTCCACCTCTCTGTCCGTCTGTCTGTCTGTCTGTCTGTTCGTCTCCCGTGCACTGGCCTTTCATCATCAAGCTTATATGCAAACTATCAGGTTTATGTATATAAAGCAATGGGATAGATGTAAATATCACTGACAGAATTAGTTTTCAAAACAATTCTATGATAGAACATCAGCAAGATATTGTCTGTGATCAGAAAATGATGCAAATTTTAACGACACGATGCAATTAGCTCACCTTTGATGGAAAGATAATGATGAGTTTATAGATGGGATGTGGTTATATGTACAATGTCGTATGTAAAGATTTAAAATTTTATTGAAACAAGTGTAGTGAGTCACACAACAGACCCTGTTCATGGGGAAGAAGACGGAAGTCGATAGTCAGTCATATTTTGTCCAGATGTAAACATCTGGTTGCCATATTTCCTTTATTGGAAGCAAGATTTCTCAGCGCCATTTATGAACGAATGAACATCGAAGATAAGAATCCTATAATCGGAAATTTATAAACAATACTATCAAGGTTGAAATAGAAGCATATAATCATTAACTCTTTTTGTTGTATGATGTATTGTTAGTAATTAATCAAGAGATTGGCTAATGGGTTCATCAGTCAACAAATTACTGCCTTTATCAACGAACCTAAAAGTCAGAATTCACCAAAAAGGTATGAGCACGATCTGGCACAAAGTTAGGACCCCATTTTGAACAAACGTTTATTGCAAATTGATCACCGTAAAATCAAAAAAGTGCTTAAAGTAAAAACATATCTCTAAACCTAATAGGGAGTAAACGTTGAAATTCTAAGCCTCTTAGCTCAATTGTTGCAGCCTGAATGCATAATACATACGTAGTTAGCCACATTGACTAGCTTGAAAACTGAAGAAACCTATGTTTATGACTCTGATGTCAGTTTTGATTGACTTTTTACAATACAACATGGGCATGGATCCCAAACCTACCTCTATTTATGAATATGTTTTTAAAATGGCTCAACCAAATAAAGACAGTATAAAACCGGCAAGGACTTTGTCAATGTGTTGGCGCTTTTTTAATTGGCTTTGCATCCTTACTCTGTCGCATGTTCACTTACAACTCATTGATTTGCAATGAGTCACTTTGCGATGGGCTGCTGATGTTCAGTGTTGACATTTACAATGTCTAATTTTCTGTGGAAAATCACTTCCCAAGTCTTTGATTCCAGCTTTCTTCTGGATTTTAAGCTCTGACCTATTGTCATCTGGTTTAAGACATGCAAAGGCACAGGATTAGTGAGTGCTCACTCGATGCATAATCTATCAAAGCCATCATCAGTATTATATAAACAAAAATCAAGCTGTACATAGCTATGACGCAAGGAAAGCCACTGTGGATTATTTCCTTTGATCAGCCAACGAATCAGTTCAATTCTTTCATTAACTATGAAATCTAACCAGAATTCACTCATAACTTTTGGAGATATCATGAGAACAGAAATACTGACTGATACACAAAGACACACCCGAATGAATATCCTTCAACAACTTAGTCGGTAGACGTGAATAATCAGCTTTCGGTATTGTTCCCTCAGAGGTTTGTTCGAGTGTTCTTAGGGGTTAGGGAGAGATTTCTCCCTTCAATTACTAAGTTCTTGGAGAGATGAACTCCAGAAAATTGAAGCTTGATGAAATTCTGATTTTATTCTCTGCAGAAATCTAGACAATGCTATGTCACGGAACAGTTATCATGAAAAAAACAAAGTTTGCTTTTCTCGTGTGTCGAAAGGTGGGGTGACCACTACGTAAATCAAACTCGTCTCGAGCTTATCACTTATCTTATATTCTCTGTCCTCTATCTTCAGCCCCCTTTTCTCTCTTCCCCTTCTCTTGCCCTTTTTGCCCCCAATATACTATTCCCTCTATATATCGTACGTCAGTTTTGGTAAACCGTCTGTTATACTTAAGCCTCGGTAAAAGTGGTACAAAATTGTTTTGTCTTTAATAAAGACGAACAAAAAACATGTTTCAGCCGCTTAATATATAGTCAATTACTGCGCTTTGCTTCATCTGTCGCTAAACCAGTGCCGTGGGTCATCCAGTGAGCATCGATCTCAGTACTTGATTCGAGATTGACTTTCTAATCATTGCTTCACGTCGAGATTCAAGCCTTCGGCAGAGAAAGTTTCATCTTCATGAACAATAAGATCCCATTGAACAAGCTTTTCGGATAATTGACCCCTTCAATGGTGTCTATGTCACACAAATCACAACTGATATGTTTTATTGTCTTTTTTGAGTGTCCTATCTGGATATAATAGTAGCAAATAATTCTGCATTTTTTTTCCATTTCTCCCAGAAGATCCAGATATTTTCATTTAGTCCAATTCTATATCATGATCTACAACGAA
>OY735214.1:4972500-4987500 GCA_963457665.1 Thysanoteuthis rhombus | reverse complement strand
TCAGTGACAGTACAATTTACGATATAGGTTTATACTAAATTGATCCTCCAGTTTTTGACTGGCAGTGTTCAAATTTGTTTCCTGAAATTTCAGACCTTTGAGAAAACACCACCAGACTATTGATCAACGGCAGTGAATAAGAACCCGATTTGGGAACAGAAAATAAGATCTTGCTGGGACTCAAACTTACTTGTGTCTCGTGACAGAGAAACCTGATTGAATGCATAGGCTTTATGCTATGTGTGTTAGATGAAATTCAATGGTTATGAAGAGCTTGGATCAAAGTTTTAAACTCTTTTTTTATCTTGATCTCACCAGCATCATGTTTGCTTGTGATTTTTGTAGTCAAATGAGGCATTTATGATACTTTCAATTTCATTTTAAACGTGAAGAGTACTGTAACTCATTGATATTATTTTTCACTGAAATTCATCGCCATCTTAGAGTTTTCAGGTCTTTAATCCAGTTAACATGTTCGTATTTATCCTGGATAGGCCTAATTAACACCTCCAAGAAAGGAAATAACATGACTTGAACGCCTATCTATCATGGCTTCACATTTTTCACTAACTATTTAACCTATAGCTCTATGAATATATGGGCTCATGCGTCTTCAATAGGCTTTAATAAGAACCGAACGCAAACTGTTCAAGTAAATGTTAGAATACTTTTTGGCTGAGTCTATTTTCAATACTGCTACTCAAACAACCTTATCAGACCTCCAATAATTTCATTGAAAAAAGAGTAAAAGGTCTCAGTAATGTATCGACGCAGGAATTGGTGTTTCAATTATGTTATTACGCATTCTTGAACTCCCTGAAATACAAGCAAAACAAGACGGAGCCGAAGCAGGAGATATCGAACTGTAACTTATCCATTCAAAATAAGAAAATCAACGTTCGCATCTCATGGATATAAATCGCCAAATTCAAATATTAAAGAGCGTCTCCAAAAAGGGAATACGATGTTATTCGTTTATCAGGTAATTTTTTTCATTTTTAAGTACAGTTGCCCCTAGTTATTAGTACCTACAAAAGTTAAAAATCCTTACTCAAGCTAAAGTTTGAAAAATAACCTGTTTTGATTCAATTGAAAGTAATAGCAAACTTTGAATCCGCCACAAAACTTGTGGGTACCTACTTTACTTTTAATTTTCTACGATTTAAGATACATTGTACTCCAGAACCCCGACATCCTGTTCTGCAGAATTCAATTTTCATCTTATGATTCTAATCATTCACTGTATAGATACCAATTATTAAAAATCGTTATTCTAAATCAAAAATAGCTTCAAATGTTCTCTTTGCACAACTTTCAGTATATCAAGTTTTATTATCCAATGTTTTCAACTTTTTCGAATTTTTTTTTTCGAGGGCACTCATGGCCCCATCTTTCGAAGCTTGAGTAGCCACAGATTAATTTTCTCGACGGTAGAGATAGGATTTCTACAATTACTTCCTTTATTTCAATAAACTATGTCGTAACTTTGTCCAACTGGGTTGTTTATCTTTTCTATATCATTCCAGTTGTCTTTTCCAATACTACCTTATCTTAATTTTCCCACCATTCAAGCAGGGTTTTTTTTTCCAATCAGTTAAATGTGTGACAAACGCCCAAGAGACTTGTGATTTATCTTTTTAAAAAGTTGATATTCATACTTTCTTCACAGTTAAAATATAAGATTTTAAATAAAATATAAGGTGTATTCTTTTATTTTCTTGACTGTCTGTACGTAACACTGTCATTAAGTATATATATATATATATTGATAAGAGCCGTGAAAAACCTACTTACAATGTTCCTCTTAACCAATATTGTGTTTTTACGAGGATATTTTCTCAGACTGAATTGCTTAGCTGTTTCTTCCTTTTTTTTCTTTCTTTCTTTTTTTCTTTTTTCTTAAGTTCTCTTTTTCTCCCTTTCTTTTTCTCTCTTTTCTTTCCTCTCTATCATACCTTCGTTTATATTTTTTTTCTTTTCTGGGCCAACATTGTCAACATAGTCTTTTCAGTTTCTATTCATTTGACCTGGCTGGTTATATATATATGTGCAGCACGTATTTGCTGGACCAGGGTATCTAGAGGGCTGAAAATTATTGCTGTTTCAAGTTAACAAAAAAACAAGAAAACTTGAGTCTCTCTTGAAACCCTTCCCCCATTAGGTTTTCAGTGAAAGTAATATTTACTAGATTGGTTTATGCTAAATTAGAACAAAAAAAAAGACTTGAACACATCATCGTACTTCAAGAAACATTAACGAGATCAGCAACGATATAAAAACATCTTTAATTGAAGTTGCCTGTATATTTGAGTCAAATAGTACACGAACCGTAAGCTAACTTCCAGAAGGCAGAAACAATTTAATGGAAAAGAGCAGGAACCTCACGCCTCAAACGACGACGAAGGGAAAAATCGAAGGAACAAAGCTGAACACAACAGTATTCATCATAAGCATTTTAAATAAGTTTGAAAAGTTTCGAAACGATTTGAAGATCTCTAAGGACAGGGAAAATGTAACTATATAGTGTCGTCAGAGCAAATGGACATTTGTCAACGGATAAGGTTCAAATTGTTGAACGTTTTCAGAAATTTCACGAAAATCCCCATATTTTACAAAACATAATCCAATGAAAAAAAAGAACCCAATGAACTCAAGCCGGGGGGGGGGTCAATTCGAAAAATTCCCAAAAGTAACTACAGATAAATTGGAGCAAACTATCAAAAGAACAGAAATAAGAAATGCCCCTCAAACTTTTAAAATCACCATTGATCTACTAAAAAGAGCAGGAAATGTCATCATCAGAAAACTAGCCTATCTTCTCACGTACGCTTCAGACAAACTGAAGTCTGATAAGATTGGAAAATTGTGATCATAATGCTGTTATATGGAAAAGGGAACCCGAAAGATCCCAACGACTACAGGCCAATAAGATAACTTGAATTCATCGACAAACCTCCCAAAAAAGAAATCACTAGCTGTATCACCAAACCAGTTCATAGAACCAAATACAGGAAAAGCAGGCCTCGGAGAAAAGCAACTGTATATTAGAGAACGAACAAAAGTCCAAAATATCATTGAAAAAAAAAAAAAAATTCAAATGGCAATGGTCTGGACATGTTACAATTTCAGATCGGACATCTACTAGATATTACGGTTTACAACTTTGATTCCAAGAGATTATAAGAAAGTAAGATGGCGTGACTAGCTTGACAAAATCCAATGCTGTTTGTCTCTTTCTTTCTCTCTCTCAATCTCTCTCTCTCTCTTTCTCTAACTATCTCTCTCTCCTGATACTGTTGTTGCACTCTTTCTTTGTTTCTTTCTTCTTTACTCAAGTTTTCTACCTTTCCTTGTTTTTTTCAAATTTTTTTCTCTCTTTCTTTCTCTCCTGATAGCTCTCTTTCTTCCTCCTGCACTTCCTTTCTCCACTTTCTTTCATTTTTCCATTACTTCTGTCTCCCTGTCTATATTTACTCCTTCCCCCGGGACTGTTTGCTTTCTTCCTTTCCCTTTTATTTTTTCGTCTTTCAGACTGCAATATCTCTATTTTTTTTTATTTTGCTTCTCCTGTTTTCAATCTCTTCAGTCGTCTCGATTTTTTTCCTTTCCCGTAACCTAATCGTCTTATTTTTCTACATTTCTCCCTATTTTTTCTTTCTTTCTTCAATGACTTCGCATTTCTTCACTTTTCCCTTTTTTTTTTCATTTTCCCTGTTTTTCATCCACCTCTTTACCTCTATTCCGCTTGCTCTTTCTTTTTTTTCACAAGAGTATTTGTTTTTCGTTCTATTATCTTACATTTCATTCTCTGTAGTTTTCTCTATGAACATATATTCCTGTCTTTTTCTTGACACTCTCGATATTTTCCTTTCGTTCCTCTTCGTACCTTGTGAACCATTTGTATGAACTAATCAGGCCAGGAGTGATGTTTCTTTTAGAAAGTGATCCAAAAGATGATATGAAAAATTATAGGGATAAATATTTAATAGAAATATGATCCACTTGAATTAATATTTTTTTCTAAATGATATTTCTCTATCTTTATAAAATACTTCAGGCTTAATGTTACAAAAACAGTACAAACATGATTCATATCTTCCCTATCATTGATCTTTCATGCTTTTTATACAAATGGAGTTTAAAATGCTTCAAAAGATGATATGTGGGAGAGAAAGTAAGGCTGAATGACTTCGACCTCTAACGTAAGAGACGGTCATAGAGCATTTCATGTCATTAATGTCAGGTCAATATTCTCAGCTTTTGAAACCCACTTTTAATGATAAATGTGATAGGGTCACTGTTGAAGCGGTCAGTTATACATAAGATATAATATCTAAAGTGATTGTTGTAAAAAATTTTGACAAAAAGATACTTTGATTTTCATTGTTTGATTTCTAGGGTTTAAAAAGTCTTTAAAGGGTTGCAAATCAAATGAGTACAGTTTAATGCTCAAAATATCTCATGCAATCAGGAGCGCAAGACAAAATTTTCGGGTTTTTTTTCAAATGATGTGCATAGCATTTTATTTTTGATACTATAATCATTTGCAAATGCCAGTACGTTGGAATACTTTTGTTAAAAATGCTACGTTATTCTATTTTATCAAAAAATGTTTGTGTATTATATATATATATATATATATATATATATATATATATATATATATATATATATATATATATATATATATATATATATATATATGCTTACCGTAATAGGAACGTACAAAATATTTATAAGTATACAAGAATGTGTTTAAAAAGAGAAAAAATAGATGGAGGGTCGTTGTAAAGAACCTGATCAATGTCGTTCTTGTCGAAAACACTTTGAAAAGGGAAGACTTTGACCCTGGCTTTTACGGTTGGATCGATGGAAATCCGGTAACAACGTTTGTCTACATTAGATAAATAAATAATTTTCTTTTATTTTATATTTTCTTTACTTTTCTTCCTCTCTGTCCCCTCGTTTGTTGTAATTCTTTCCATTCAATGAAACTTCATGTCACCTTTAATGGAATTATCCCTTTCATCAATCAAAAAAACACCTTGATTCAGTTATTGTTATTTGTCAAATGAAATCAAATTTCCCAGACGGTCACTCATCAGACAAGGGTTGCAGACAGGGTCAACTATAGGATTTCTGTCACCCAGGACAAGACAAGTTCAGAATGTTTTGGTACTGTGACGCTCAAAGGCTGAAAAAATAGCAAACCATGAGGAAAGCATATGACAGACAACGAACCAACCAAAAACGTATTTATTAGTCGAGGTTCATCAGAAAAGCCTCGTACAAACTCTTTTGACAAAGTGGATGTTCATAGAACGTCTCTTATTCTACAGATCTGTTATCCCCTGATTCACAGATTGTGAGATATGCAGCAAAATTTCATGTGATAGAATGAATAGCAAGGGCATGTTAGCACCAAAATTTTTCACTCATTTGCAAAAAAAGTCAATAACACAACCTGCTTTACAAAAAAAGAGTAATGCCAATCTATTTTAGTTTTCCGAAGATAGTATTAACGAACTTAACACCTTAGGTTTGCTAGACCATTTAACTTGATATAATATTTACTGAGCTTAGCTGAAATAATGGGGGGAAATAAAGAATAAAAGATTTTTCTACCCATAAGTTCAAAGTAAAAACAATATTTTTGTTCCTTTAAAATTGGTGTTTTAAAAGTTTGGTTTTTACCTGAGCCCAAAACCCAAAAGTTGACCTGAATAAGGAGAGCGAGTATCTATTAAACCAAGCAGCGAACGGCTATAGATTTTGCCAGTTATTTAAACCGGAGACTCCCTATAAAAATTATGGGGAATCCGAAATGGCATGAAGCGATCACCATTAATCTATATGGAGAAATTTTTAGTATTATGCACCTCCTCTATTCTTCAATCATTATCACTTTGTAACGACCTTGTTCCACATGGCTACGTAACCCAGCGTACACATTTGGCTGGCAATCATCAAATTTTTGTCTATTTTAATAATTTCGGGTTCGGTAAATGACTTTGGTTCTTGCAAGTGGTGCTCAGTTGTAGCCCGTCTCGTATGCCATATTCTACCTAACATCCTGGTAAAGAACAATAATATTTACATTCCAAAACAAACAAAAAGATTGACAAACTCTATCAATTTTAATTTGCTGTATGTTTTTTGTTGCAACATTTTAGTCAAAGTTAGCTTTGGCTAGTTTGCAACTTTGAATCGGAATTGGTAGAGAACGTAGACATTTTTCCTTCCCTAATGCTGGTTACTTATTCCCTCGTATTCCTTGAACCTACTCCCTTTCCAAAAAGAGAGGAAGTTGATATATGTGTCTATCACCAGGCCCTGCTTCAAACTATCTAAACTATATCTTTATTCCAAAATTTAGACCTGAATCCCCGGCTACAATCGGTTATCTTAGACAATATAAGTCCCCTAGCAATAACACCAGCCAGCCAGTACTTGGGTCAAATTCTGAATCAAGTATCAGTCATGATAATGTGATCCTGAGTTATTTTCTCAGGTGACAAACCAAACCTTGAGATATTTCTCTGAGAAAACAAAACTTATACACTCTGGGACTTTGACATCCAAACAGACCACTCATCCAAACCAGAATACTGGACCAGGTAATATGGAGCAAGAGGGAAACACAGCCAAATAATAAACGTGGGAGAGAATTTTGGTGTGCATATGTGAACTTGACAGAAAGTGTCAGAGTGTAGGTGACAGAGGGAAGATGGCTTGCGTTTTGTGAGTGTGTTTGAGTATGACTTATGATCAACTGCGGTGCCAAGAAAAACAGATCCACTGACAGACGCAATGGAGCATTTGGTCTCCAAGATTATCCAGGTTCAGACCGAAAACTCAAAATATTTGAGTCACATGTATCCATTTCTGTTCATAGAGATATACGCCTAAATTCTGCACACACACACACACACACACACACACGAACAAACAAACAAACAAACTCATGAATGAGTAAAACAGCACTATGCTCAAATCATTAATTTGAAAAGAAAACCTTTTACGGTTTTTATATCCCTCTCATTATATTTTTTGGATCAAGTTTAACAAAACTACGGATATTTAATCAATATCTTATTGATCATGTACAACGAATGATTGAGCACATATATGCAGGCGGCTCCTAAAAAGATCATGTGAAAAAAAAATCTTGCCGTCGGAGAGTCAGATAGTTCGAGTAGCACTGACACAAATCAAAAAGCATCGTGTATGAGAATACGGACCTCTACCGATGAAGATTGTTTTCATCTTGTAATCATCGTTTATCACTCAGCAGGATAACATTGCTCGGGGTAGTCACCCAGAAACACTGGTTCTCTCTAATAGACGATATGTGATTTTTGATAGTTTGAAAATGTATTGAAATGTTGGCTGGGTACTACGTTGAATTACAAACTACAAGCATTCGAATCAGATAATTGCATTTGTATGCACAAAAAAACCATCAAAATACAAGGAAGCATAAAGAGAGTACGTTGCTTAGAGATGGACATAGATATATGCACTTAATTATATATAAAGTTATTTATCCTCGTAGCAGATGAAAAGTTGATGATATAAGTGCATAAGTTTATATAATGCTGTGTTTGTTGAAATGTGTAAAGAGTAATAAGTTAGTGTTGGTATATAAATGTTTTGTATATAAGTTTGTATGCATGCGTATGAAGGAATCGAAATGGACGAAGATATGCGCATTGAAGTATATAGAGTTGCCTGCATTCTGCCAGGAGCAGAATGAAGCCTGCGCAAATAACGTATTTTGTGAGGGGCTCTCATAGAAAAAGGTGTATGAAGAGTGTGTGAATTCCCAAAAAATAGTTTTTGGCTAGATGAGAGTCACAACTTTGAGAGGTAATTGGATCTAAAAAAGAAGCTGTTTTTAGCCTGTCTACGAGTCACCATTTGATTAAGATATTACACAATTTGATGTAAATTGGGTTAGTCTGCTGCAAATGTACTTGTGAGCAGATAATAGAATTTCACTCGACTTCCAATTATTAACCGTGTTCAATACTGCTGCATACATGGGCAGTAATTACAAAAAAGGTAGCCTGTATATAGCAAAAAAAAAATAAAAGCACCTTTCAAATTTCATAAGTGTCTTTCTTCTTTTCTCATTGTCTTTATGGCTTAAAAAAAACTTTTTAAAGTCTAGTGGTGCTGTTCATACCTCCGTCAACCATATCCCCCTCTTTGAAAAATAACAACTGACAACATATGCTCATCCAATTCTGGCTTTATTTCGAGAAAAAATTCGTCACTCTTGAAATGATTTGAGCAGTTTTGGACATCGCAGTCAAATATAGCTTTATTCTCTCCCACTCCAAAAATTCTGTTAGCAGCTTCAGTGGTTTCCTCTTTCTCACTCTTCTTCCTCCTCCTCACCATCATCGTCATCATCCTTCAGTCCCCCGTCGTTATTCCTCAGGATTCAGTTTTTCTTCCATCGTTGACAGTCTCAAATTGCAAGAACATCCATACGTGTTTCCCCATTACATCATCTAAAATAAAAAGTATAGCTGATAAATATTTGAAAACAATATGATACGTACAATGATATTAGTAAGAATATGATGAAAGCAGGTTTTACATGTGTATGAAAATAAATTTGGAGAGAAATTCCGGAATTATAAAACTTATTTCAGTACACACAGATAAAGATTGACATTCCTTACTTTTACCCCAAAGAATTGAGATGGGAGACAGGCAAATTATCAATCAATTGTTACTCATTCAAACTGTTTTCATTTCTCTTTTTGAGGAATCTTGATCCCTCCAGGCAGCGACATAGGACATTTGACCATTTACTGATAAAAACACGATCTCATTATTTGTCAATCAATTAGTTGAGATGTATTTGCTTCAGGCTCATTTTACAGGCTATTTGAAACTCAATTGACGGATAAATGTTCAGTTGAGCCTGGGGCTCTCCTACAGTGTAGCTTTTGGAATAGTTGTTACATTACAACATTGATCAATTACTGTCCGTTTTCAGACAAGCGTCTTTATCGGTAGTTTCATTCTGATTATAAGAGTGGTCCTCAAAACGTGTTCCACAATTATCTCCCAAGCATACCAAGTGATTCTCTTTCCAAAAGTGCAAAAATGTATAACCAGTCATGGTTGTGTCGAATACGACTATTAAATGAGTTTTCTTTCCGGTACGAAGTAAGAAATGTAGTGAATTGATTACCAGATTTTGTGAGATCATAACGACCAGTATATGCGAGCTATGATCCTCTGCACTCATGAACATAATCAATGGAAATAGTATTGCAATGTTTTCTGTTTTAGTCGCTAATTTTAGAGCAAAGATGAATAGAGGTTGAACTAATTGATTATTTGGGATAAACAGGTTATGATGAATAGATGGATATGAATAAATAATATAGATAGTCATTATCCGTTTTGTTATTTGATTTCTAACACGCTAAAACAAACCAAGATATAGCAAGAACGATAACCTTCCTTTATTGAAGCGTTCGACCTGCAAATAGGTAGTCTATCCATTGAGTCGATGTTACATTCTTTGTTCAATTGTCTGGAAATCAGCTACAAATTAGCAGCCAACCTAACAAGTATCTTCTTTCGATTGCACCTGCTTTTGTTGACAGTCTGTACGCATTACCACAGAGGTTTAAATCATCATCATCAGCAGCAGCAGCAGCAGTATCATCTTCAGTCTTTTAACGTCCCTTGTTAGACATAGACCTTCACCAAGATTCGCCACACTTCTCTATGGGCTTCACAGAGCCAGTATTTTCTGAATTTGTCAACCTCGTCTCTCAATGTAATATTCTGCTGGCCTCAGTTCCATGTTGTTAGTGGTGATGTCCATCGGCTGTCAACCATTCTTGCAACATTGCCAGCCCACAGTTATTTGAGATTTTTAATGAATTGCATGATGTCCCTGACTCTGGTCTTTTCCCAGATTTACTGTGCTGCCTTGAGGTCTCTGCATGTGAGGCCCAGCATAATTCTTTCATGTGCACATTCCGTAGTTCTCAATTTGCAGATCAGTCTCTTAGTTATGTTCAATGTTTTTCAGCTCCATAAGTAAGTATTCGGAGGATGCATTGGTTATACACCCTTCTTTTTAGGATTAATGGGATCATTTTTATTTTTAAAGGCTGGGGTAGCTCAGCCAAAGACTTGCCATACTAGTGCGATTTGTTGCTTGATTTCTTCTTCTTTTGAGGGTCTCATGGAGATTAGTCGTCCTTGGTAGATGTAGAGACCTACTCTCTCCAGTCCTGTGTCCTCAATTTTGATCTCGGTGTTTTTATCTCCGATGTGGTTGTTGCACATGATTTTCGTGTTGATGGAAATGAATATCAGAAGAGTGCATTGCACCATTCCAAAAATTCATCCATATAGAAGATGAAAAATCCTGTCTTTTTTATGGGTACTATACAACTGTATTTATGATTATTGGCGCACAGCAGTGTTTACTCAATTCTCATATTACAAACAACCCAACAATGATAATTATTGTGCAAGTGAGCCCTAATCCAATTTGAACCGGACTGTAATTAGAATGGATTAATACTTAATTAGAATACGTAATTTCAATGCTAATTCAAACCATTGGATTAATTAACCAATTAAAATATGGGTGGACATAATATGAGACACAGGTAAGAAATGACTGATGTAAATATATAGATATATCGATACATAGATAGATAGATGGATAGAAGTTGAGGTATTATTCTTTGATTACAAGGAATACCAATCATGGATTTATTCAGGAATTTTACAACTGTAGTAAATCAGTTGCGACACATTACGATTTGTAAACCAGCAGTATGCTGATAACAAGAACGCTGGTCTCGACAAAAACCTCAATAGCTGAATGGATACATAGATTGTGTTTATCC
Organism: Thysanoteuthis rhombus; assembly: GCA_963457665.1. NCBI lineage: Eukaryota > Metazoa > Mollusca > Cephalopoda > Oegopsida > Thysanoteuthidae > Thysanoteuthis > Thysanoteuthis major. Next base: position 4,976,602 of record OY735214.1, on the reverse strand, counting down.
CAGCGCATTGGATAGATGGTTTCATTATGGTTCTCAATGAGAAAAGAATATGTTCAATACCTCGAATCGGATTCTAAAACAACTGATGTTTCTTCATTTTTTAATCCCTATGAAATGCTTTGGAGTCTAACCGGCACGGACTTTATGAAAGTAATGCCTCTTAAGGATCATTTGATATGCCAAATAATGGGCAATTCTAATGTAACTTGTTAAATGATCTATTATCTGTCGTAGGTTTGTTAAAATCGTGAAGCAGACTTGTTTTTGTTATCATACCTCTTCAATGAAGTGCTGTCCTAATATCATGCCGACAGCCTTAGATATATTCCAAGCCTTTATATCTTTTTTAGCTACAAGAAAGACAATCACTTCTTGTTTTTTTCCCCGGCAATTTGACCACAAAAAAGACAAATTTACACCATGGCAGTATAAAAGAAACTAACTGATCAATGACAAATCTTCAGTGTGATTTTGACAAAAAAGCCATCATCCAAAAGTATTTTCAAAACTCAGAGTAGGCTGCCTGGAGAAAATGATAACAATAGTACAATACTCATTTACTCACCACATCACGGATGATATTGATGTATTACGTTTGATTTCCCATTACAACTTGAGATGATTTCTCCAGATGATGGATATTGTTTAAGGATTGTAAACAATTATAATTCATTTGTCTTGTCTCCCAGGTTACCCAATCCGTATGAGATTTTCCAAGGACAATTGCTCTTGGGCTCTCCAGATGGTTGCACCTCGAGACTTTTGTCAGGTGTTGATGATTCCTGGTTATGAAACCATTAATCTACGTTCTAGAACAACACTACAACAAACAACACTTGATGAAAGTCGGAGGATGCACAGCTGAAACGCTGTGAATGAATTGTCGCAGGGGAAGAAAACAGACTGACTGACTTTAAAATGCATTATGAATAGTTCACTCTATCTAACATGTGTCGGATAAGAATATATATATATATATATATATATATATATATATATATATATATATATATATATACTAATTAGGCTTGGTGCCACTATTATCCCCATTTAGTGAAGGAGGATTTCATCCTTTTTCCAATCAAATTTACTCCCTATATTTTGAAAACATAGACCATTGCATCAGAACATTTTTCACGTTGTATCGAGATATCGTAGTTTAGGATTATGATAAGTTGCAACGAACACAATACATATATATATATATATATATATATATATATATATATATATATATATATATTGTGCTACAATTCAAGTAACTTCCATACGGACTTATTTTTTAGATTGAATGTTAAGAAAAACATCAGCCTGAGGCAAGTTCGTTCATTTGAAGCTGATCTGCTGGGTACATTGTCAGCCAACAACCTCAGCCTTTTGGCATCTGTTGTTTGACAAATTTGTAAGGCTTCTTTTTTCTTAGCACAGCGGAGTCAGTCATCTTCTCATCGATGATGTATGCAATCAAGGTTTAGGAAAAATCGAAATCCCACAAAATAAAAAAGCAAAACGAAATTATTTTCTAATTGTTCCTGTTTCAATCTTTCTACTCATTATATTGCATCATCAAAGTCAACCGTCGTAAGTGGTCATTGTATTCCTTATAATCTCGCTGATTTACTCAAACTCTTTCTTTTGTCTGCTTCAAAATTCTTTTTTTTTTCATGGTCTGGCTGGTAACATTATACGCACCGAAAAACGATGGTGTCAAAAGATTATTTTAAGTCGACCCTCGTTCGGTTGAGTGGAAAGTGATTTCTGGCAACCATTGAATGATCATCGTTTCGCATCTTGTTCATCGGCTTCATCGACGTGTTGATACAATTCTTTTTCTTCTGTGCTGATTTGCAACATTTATGCTACTTTCTACTCGGGACAGTGGCGCATAACGATCATTATAAGTAGACATTCGTCTGGTTTATTGTAAAGCAAAGTTTGACAACCACAAGATTATCATCAATTTATATCTTGTCAGTATATTCATCACCTGGTTAATATAACTCTTCCCAAATATGCCAAGGACATTTGTCCGACCATGTTTCAGACTTTTTTATGTAACACTTTGATCTCGTTTTTTCATATATTTCAAGTTTTTTTTTTTACAAATAATCCGTCATCTTTTATAAGATAATGTAAAACTATTTGAATGTGTAATCATTCGAATTCATATAACAACACTTCCAAGTTGAACTACAATTGAATGAGTATAACAATCTATATTTGGTTGCAGACTTTTTGAATACAAGATAGAGAGAACAACTTTTGGTCCTGGATGGTAGAAAAGGCTGCCTGGTCTCAAAAGTAGGCACAGGTGTCAGTCAGCACTTTTTTGTTTTAGGCGTGAAATTTATAAAACTAATCTTTATATACTTATTAGAAATTATTAAAAAAAGACATCAAGGTGATATCTGATGCAAAACTAGTAGACATCCTCAAATCTTGTAATGAAAAAAAAGTGAGATGGCGGCTGCCATCAGATAAAAATATTGATCTCAATGGCCTCTTACTTCGGGGAATTGCTCGGTAGTGTCCCCAGAGCAAAATATTGAAAAATGAAAGGGAGAAATTTTCGAAATTACTGTTTTATTTCTAAGCAAGATGAAGTAGTTTTGAATGAAAATCCATACTTTTTTACGTATTTTTTACCTTTTGAATTAATGTAAAAGATCAGTCCTTATTAATAAAAAATTCTGATCGAAAGTATATATATATATATATATATATATATATATATATATATATATATATAAGTGTATATTCATACCGTTGATATCTAACTGTATGTGTGTGCATGTGTTTCCTTGTGTGTCTTGGTGCATGTGTTAGCACAGACGAATGCACACCCTCCAAAGTATCAAATTTTAAAGAGTCTTGGAATTTAATTTAGAAGGAAACTCCTGCGTCAAATGTTTTGCGTGAAAATGTTTTCGCAAAGGTAATTTTGGAGATATCTGCAAGGGTGTTGAGAAAGAATTCAAATCCAAGTTCAATGTCTGCAGACTCAAGGTTCTATCAGAAGAACATATTAACACACCCTACAAGAAATGCCAATCTGTAATGGTAGGGTCCATTTATGTGATGTGTTCAGTAACAGTAAACAGTTGACCATGATCAGGGCCGACCCAAAGGCCCTCCTTTCATTTGCTGTTTTTTTTGTTTTCCTGATACGGATGGTCGCTTCTTCTATTCTTAATATATGCATCCACCCTGATTACCCACCACGGGGTATACTCATTTAGCTGCTGACCCAGTAAGTAGTATTGTTGTCTACCAGAGAAATCAAAGGGAGAGAGAGAAAGAGAGAACAAAGGGAAATTTACTCGGCGTTAAATAGCACTGTTAGAACAGATGCCGTTACAACGATAGTTGACTGAATAGAAATTCTCCCTATTCTCTACCCAGACATTTTCAAACACACACACACCCACATACACATTACTTTGAATGATCGATTACTTATTTATTATTATTATTATTATTATTATTATTATTATTATTATTATTATTATTATCTCACACCAGTTGCCTGGAGGTAACCACTGGAGTTTGAGTGACAGCATGTCTCCTCAAGTCTTCAACCCTTCTCTCTTAGTTCTGATATGCCACAGTTATACTGCAGTTTACAGTTTCACACTGGTTGCCCAGTGGTCATTGCTGAATGCTGAGTGACAATAAGTCTCCGCAGGTTTTCAGCAAACATCTCGTCTCTCCTCTGCCTATTATGCCAGTGCCGTGGTTCACATTCCCGCTTTCATTTCCCATCTTTTGTTAGGTCACTGTTAACAATTAGTGTTGCAGTCTTTATATTTCAAACACTTTCCTCAGTATCTGCGAAGTTCCTAGCAGTGCTGTGGTCTGTACAGTCTCAATCCTTCCCTCTATCCCGATCTCCTCTTGTTTTGCCTTCAGTGTCTTTGGGACAGTTCCTAGTGCGCCAACTATGATTGGCACAACCCTCGCTCTCATGTTCCACATCTTTTTCAGTTCTCTCGCTAGATCCTGGTATTTTTCATCCCCCTTCCTCTTTAATCTATGGTCTGCAGGTACAGCCACGTCTACTATTTGGCAGGTCTTCCTCTTTTTATCTACGATAACCAAGTCC
>OY735214.1:4897500-4962500 GCA_963457665.1 Thysanoteuthis rhombus | reverse complement strand
AGTTGAAACTGGGGAAAAAAAACTGAAAAAAATTACATAAATTGCATTGACAGATATAAATATATATATATATATATATATGTATATATATATATATATATATATATATATATATATATATATATATATATATATATAGATATATATATATATATAGATATATATATATATATATTAAAATATATATATATATATATATATATATATATATATATATATATATATATATATATATATATATATATAATTCGAAAAAATCTATTCACCCTATTGAAACTGTTTTTATTTGATAGACAGGGTGAACCGAGTATTAGTTTACCTCGATATTATTTCAACACTATTTTAGTTTGGATAAGCATTTGAATTTCAATTTTCTAGAAATCCAATTTATTCGTCTTATGAGATTATCAAAGAGAAAACAATGCAAAGAATATCAAAAAATCTGAAGAAAAGAATTGAACATTTCAGAAAGATCATGATTATAGAAGGAGAATTTGCCATTGTGTGTCTTCGAGGAGCCAATTTCGTTATTAACAGCCACATGACCTCTCAGCTTGGAAGAAGATCAAAGAGAAAATTTATAAAACGAAGTCAAAAAGTCTTCAAAAATTGAAAAAAAACTTTTAATTCATTAAATGTGGACTTATAAATTAAATTTCCAAAATGGAGAAAATGCATGCTAAAATCAATTTTTGAATTATCAAAAAGTTCTTTATACATTAGATGAGTTCGCGGAATTATTTATATTAGGACCAAAGCATAAACTGGTATGAAAAAGTCGAGAATACAAATACACTGAAAACTTTCAAAAAAGAAATCAAAAACTAAATATCTCTATGTACATAGATGCTCAAAGCCGGATGCAAATATCCTGCAATTCCAGTGACCGGGACACATTTGACTGGTATACAGTTGCTCATTGGGTGAACGCTTAAGTCCCCATCGAAACCCATGGAGATTTCCCCTATTTTCTCAGGAGAGAGGCTGGTCTACACTACAGTAGAAAAGATGAAAATGAGTCTAGAAAGTAATGAAAATTTTTAAAAAGTGTTCAAAATCTGAAGAAAAAAAAATAAACGAATAAAAAGGAGGATCCTTTGATAAGGACAACATCTACATTGACATTGAATTCTAACAAAAGCTGATATTGAAACTGCAAATAGGAATCTCAGTGATAAATTTGACAATGGCCAACTCTGAAAAATTCGTTTATTAGTTATTTTAAATACCTTTTGATGATAATTCCTGACGTATTTATTACAGTAAATATTCAAGGAAACATGTTGTTTTCTAATCTCTCTTTATAGTAAAGACACACGCTATCGGAAATTTCCTGAACATTGGAATATTTTTTCGAAGGTCATAAAATACATCATCCATTTGCTGACGCCGACACTTGCAGTGTTCGTGTGGGAGTGGGGGAAAAAGGAATTCAAAAAGTCTAGGGTTTTTTTTTCTCGTCTATGAACCAACTTCATTGCTGTGTTAAGTATTCATTCATCTGTCTCTTGATTCGTTCAATGATTGTCTGAGTGTTTTATTATCGTAAAGTAAAGACCTACACACACACACAATCATGTACTAGGTGAGTTTCTTATCATCTTTGCATAAAAGCAAAAATATATACACATTCACGCACAATCATATTCAAGTTGTGCGTTTCATCATATTTGTAGAAAAGATTGAATATATGTACACACACACACACACATACATACACATACATACTCACACATGAGGTGAGTATTTTATAGTTTTTGTGTGGAAAAGTACTTATATGTGAACACAACCTCCCTCATATAGGATATTAGTGTTTTATCGTCTTGTTATAAAAACCTACATACATATGCAAATACACATATCCATATATGGGGTACATTTCATCATCTTATTAAGAAAGCTTACATAAATGTGCACGCTTACACACTCATATTTTAGATCAGTATTTTATCATATTCGTATAAAAGCATTCACAAATACATGCACGTACGCACAGAAACACACACTTATGGAAATAATCATTGTAAATTCCCGGTAAAATAATTTTTTTATAATTACGTGTACTTGATAAACAAACAGATTCTTCCTTCCGTTTAAAATTCGATATATACATATACATACATTCATACATGATTATAAATTGCGCTATATTATATTATAACTCTCATTTCAAATGGCTTTCCTTTATTACACGGTAGAAATATAATTTGACCTCAACGGCAAGAATTGAATTGACAATTAAACAGAATGAAGTTGCTGCAGGAATTGAAGCTGCGACCTTTAAGGTAGCCGATTCATGGTAATATTACCCTTACAATTGTACAATTGAGCTAAACAGCCACTTTTAATACAAAGGCCTGAATAACTGTTTCAATTTCGAATTTCCATTTTTTTATCCTCGGTCTAGATCTGCATTATTTGTTGTTGGTTTTTTCTTTGATTCCTTTCTTCAATGTGACAATTATGTTATTTATATGTATTTTCTGACAAGACCATAATGAATAGCATTGTATTATATTGAAAGACTCATTTGGAATGATCATCTGTCATTACACTGAGACTGCTGCTATGTTTATTCTATTTACGTTGACTTGGCAAAGTAATACGTTTATCAGTTTGATAATGGGAGATCATTTCAAATAAAGTTTTCAATGAAACATTACACAATTCATATTCATTCTGCAGGATCAGATATATCTATTCCCTAATAATATCTATATATCCTTTGATATTTATATATATATATATACATATATGTACACATATATATATATATATATATATATATATATATATATATTTATGTATATATATATATATATATATATATATATATATATATATATATATATATATATATATATATATATCTGTATGTATGTATGTATGCATGTATGTATCTATAAAGTACTCGTCATAAGCATTTCAACGGACATGTCCTAAACTGCTTGATTTGGTGAGTCAGGAACATAAATTCTACCCGAAAACATCGAAATGACTGATATGGGAAGCTTGAAAATAAACCAATATGATTGACATTGGTGTTTCCCTTTCGTGCAATTCTCTGTAGACACTCGGAACATTCTGTAAACCTACTGTAAACCTGCGTATCCATTCCTAATCGAAATCTTGTATTTTCTGCAATTGATGCATTACCTGAAATCGTTGCATAAAGTTTGAGGCAAAATTACACTCTTGGGTCTGGCTTCATTATAGATTAATGGTAATTGCTCTTTTGCTTTACGATATTTTGGCTTACGGAATCTCTTTATAGGAGCGCTCAACATTCAGAGTTTGGAGGATCTGTAAATACTTATTTACTGCTTGTGAATAGAATCTGTTTAACACAAACAATGGGGAGGCCAAAGAAAATTGAATGTTCCGAGTCGAAAAGAGAGAAGAATATGAACACAAATCAGATCAACGTGTGAAAATTCCAGAGTTATTCTGTCCGAGATCCCCCCTGAGGTTTTGAACAGGTAAAGGTATCTGCTAAGATGGCTGCAAGATAATCACATGTGAAGAATTATTCCCAGGCCTAAGGGGAAATAGTTAATTTCGTATTGCGCAAATATCTCTGTACCATAACAGATAAATACAACCACCCACTCTCAGACCCACATGCAAGGTCACACACACGAACGCAAGTAGACGCAGAGACACACACCAACTCAAACACACACGCGAATATACATATACATTTTTGTCGAAAGTATTTGAACAAATAAACGTTTTGTGTCGATACGCTCGGTTCAAATTGTCACTAACAGGAACGTTTCGCAATAAAAAGAGACTGTTATTGCAAGCAACAAAACAAAGCATCAATTTTGTTGTATTTTGTGGTTCTGTATGCCAGATACCTGGGATTTTTTTTTTTTTTTTTGTCTTTGGAATCAAATTATGGAATCTTTCTAAAATTTTGTTCAAAAGTAATCAAGGAGTTGAAAAGATAAACGCCCATTGTTATACGGAAGAATTACTTATATATTTAATTGTTTGCCCCATCATCCAGCATCCTCACATTTCATGAAAGCTCTGCACTCTCGGGTGAAGAGAACAAATGTTGTGCTTGTTTGATCTGTGTTTGTGTTGAGACAACGATTCATGTATATCAACAAGACTTCTTATAAGTTTTTTACTATCTGGATTGACGTGTTAGAAGCCCTCAGGAAATAACAGATTCTCATGAAAATGGCACAGCAACAATATTCGAGTGAATCATTGAACAGGATAAGTGGTCCAAAACAAGCAATAAAACTCTCAGTTCATGATAATTAAAAATCACTGGAGTACTGCAGTAAAATTAGGATTAATAATGGAGACCATAATATTAACCGTCCCCGAGAGTAATACCAGAACTCCTGCTCCTCCAATCGAAAAAAACAATATATTTCAGACATGAAGTCCATTTGAACACTTCATAGAAGTTAATTCACGGAAGGTAAAACAAGTCAACAATCAGTCAATGAGAGGAGGTACTCTTGGACTGGATAAGCCCACTTTTGACCTGCAGGTGATGTCTCCGTCCGGACAGTAGTCTGATTTTCTTATAATTGGGTTTCTGAAAATTGGAACGTAGCAATCATCATTTCCAATGACCTCTTCCCCGCTACGTTACAGAAGCGTATGCCATTAGGTGGTTCAGAAAAACTTGATTTAATAATTTTAGATATTACAAATAAAGTTTTAATTATCACAAAGCGTAGATGCTAGTTTTGTCGATGCCAAAAATTACCCAAACAATCGAGAAATGTAGTCTTTTAGGTAAATTTACCCAAGTTAATGAAGTATTGATTTCGATATTTCTCTGAATTATAAAGTCCCAGAGGCGCCAGAATGTCACAAGTGTCAGAGACGTTATCAGCTGTAGGAAATGTCATCAATTTATTGTCATAGCTCTTGATATCTAATAACGTGTGTCATTCCGTTCAAAACGTCTCCTGGGAAATATCAAAAGATAATGATGTCCTCTCTCTAGAATCATCATTCTGGACTCAAAATGTAGACACATGTTTTTATTCATAATGAATTCATTTGCCATGCAACAAAAGGAAATAGAAAAATTGGCAATTGATTATAGAGATAGTTCTGAGGCAATTGTACGTATGAGAAGTCCCCTCCCGCGAAGTAATGATATAGCAGGTTTATTTTGCCGACATATAACTACCGAGTTTGTTTCTCATGGAGTGACATATACAGGTGACCCAATGACAATATTAGCTAAGTGATGATTATGTCTTGTGGGACAGAGAGTGCGACTAATTTAAGCATGATAAAAGTATCTGGAGGGAAATGCTAGATGTGAAATTTGTCCCGACTTCTAGTAGGGTTCTGGGTTCGATCCTCAGTAACGACCACGTTCTTTACCTCTTTCAAAAAAATTGCAAAGAGGTTTATGTATTCACACGCGTCTGTCAATTCATTAAAACACTATCCCAGAAAGTTCCTAACAAATTTCAATGATATTTTGCAGAATGTTGAGCTAGGTTCCAAGGATGAATTGCATAAATTTGATGGCTAGTCTAGGAATTTTTCTTTGGGAGACATTGTTCTTTTTTTAAATATTCATCCATTCACTCATGGTTGTTAACACACTTAGTGGATAACTATGGAATGTTGTTGAAAGATCAGGGGGAAATGAAGAATTGATTAAACTTTTCTGTTGATCCAGCGATTTTTACAGCCTCTTCCCCAACATTGAAATCATATAAGGAGTGATTTTCATCTAGCTAGTATGTGGCAAAGGTAAGCCTTATCTAACGACTCTTAGTCTTTGCTACGTGTCGGATAAAGATATATTCGGGAGGTCTGGCATAGTGATGGCTACCAAACTAGTCGCTCAGACTTTTGCTGATTCGATAAATTCAATTCAAATGTCTCTGCTAATGAAAATGTCTTCAAACCATAATTCAATAAATTTGACCCAAACCCATGACAAATCTTCACATCAAATGTCGTCAGAATTAATTGAGAACATGCAGAGATATTGTTTGAACATTCTTGAAGGGATGCGTAAATATAAAAAATTATATACACTGTTATAACGGCAAACGTCCACGGTGCCGTATCAAATGCATTCAACAATGATCCAAGAACATTACCTCTGTGAACACCTGCAGCCATCCAGGGGGATATTTTGGTGCACATTAATCCCTGTTCATATGCATGTGTAGAAAGAAGAGAATTGAGTTTGTCCAGCTATCACTCATATTTGAATGAATTTCTTCGATTCACCAAGATGCTTATTCTATCATGATACTGATAATGGTATATATATATATATATGTATATATATATATATATATATATATATATATATATATATATATATATATATATATATATATATATATATATATACCATCAGTTCTGGAAGTATCAAGCAATTACTGACTTAGTGACTACTTGCCTGTCCCTCAGGATCAAAGTGTAGTATCTGTTCCTCGGCATTGCCCGGGGCGCAGTTACTGACACTTGCCTGTCGAATGGGCTGGAGATTGTGTGTTGGTTGGCATCAAAGACCGAGTGCGCCGGTGCAAGCATTAGCCAATGAGGTTCTACTGACGCTGCGTTTGCTAAGCGCATCGGGAGGCCTTTGGACTATTCCTTAGGCTCTCCCATTATTACTCGGTCCAGCTGCGGGGTCTTTCCCCGGGGCAGCACTGCTCCATTGCTCTTAAAGGAGTAGGTCCCCTGGTGGATGCTTTCGTGGGTGACGTTGTTTAGCCATCACGATGAGCTTTTCAACGGTAACTGCGTCGGCTGGAGCCATTTTTGATGGGTTGCTCCTATTTCTTCCCACGTTAAGCCCGACCTTGTGTCACATATTGCTGCGGTGGGACAGTAATTAAATAGATAGTTGACATGTGACACGTTTTAACTGTTTTTTTTTTTTTTTTTGCTGTTTTGCTTTTAACTACAAAGAGGCGTGGGTTCATGGAAGACCGGGACGAGAAATTTGATGAGTGAAAAAATAATAACAATAATAATAATAATAATTATGATAATAATAATAATAATAATAATAATAATAATAATAATAATAATAATAATAATATCAACAATAATAATAACAATCGTCATTCTACCCTTATGTATTTTCATTGACGTAGTTATATTCCAACTTCATATGCATTTGAAATTTAATTGTTTTTGCAGCTTTTGGCACGATCAAAGGGAAAAATTTACGAGACATAGTGAAGGAAACTTCAAAAATTAAAAGGAAGAATGAAAAAAAATCTTGACATTTTAAAGAGAGATTATTGGTTGGAGAGTACGATCTGCCATTTTGGGTCTTAGAAATGTCCACACTGTTTAAGGATGAAAAAAGCCATTCTGTGCATCTGATCTAATATGATATGTATATTACTTGTGTACCTCCTTCAGATGAAATAAAATATGACTGACACTTAAGTGTGTGCACGCAATTGGATTTGTGCTTGTGCAAATGTAGGTGTGTGCGTGTGTGAGTGTGTGTGAGTGTGTGCATGTGTGTGTGAGTGTACTTTATGCATGTATCAAAGCTAGGTATATATTGATATAAATACATTCATCACATTATTTACAACTTGGTCCAAAGTTCTACCCACTGATCAACACTCCACACAAGTCAATTGGATGAAAAAAAATAAAGCATGTCACGTCTGCCTGTTTGTTTTTTTTTTTGTTTGGGTTTCGTTTTTGTCATGTGATAAACCAATATTTTAGTGTTCATTCTAAGCGTCAGTAGCTGCACCTCAATCGGTGTTGTGGAACAAATACTACACTTAAATCCTGCCAGAAGGCCAGAAATAGTGGATATTGTTCTTATTCTGGTCTCATATCTGCGGAGTTATGCTGTGACTTCTGGCTGCAACTCCTTGTGTTTGTGTGGGGGGATGTTAGATTACAACTTATATAGATGCTGTATTACAGTCCCTCATCTTTTCTATATATAACTTGATTTTGATGCCGGGGATCGTCGTTGTGGATCTTTTCTTCACGATAGGACAATATTCCTGGAATTCTGTCTGGCCAACAGTTATAACAAGTTTAATCTCATCTCGTTGTTTCTGGCTTTTTGGATGAATAATTAGAGAGTTAGTCTGGTTGATCATTACTATAGTATTGCAAGCAGACGTGAATAACTTTATACATATATATATATATATATATATATATATATATATATATATATATATATATATATATATATATGTATATATATATATGCATGCATGTGTGCATGTGTCCGTGTGTCTGTGAAAAATGTTTATATACATGCATTTACGATAATATGTATTATTTATACGATTATTTTTGTTTCTTCCATCCCTGTCATTTGTATTCGTATTCCGAGGTAAAACTCTTTTAAATACCGCTTCCTAGTTCCATATTTCATATAAATTTTACATCAAAGACACTACAATTGTCAGCACTATGTTGATTGCAATTTATTTTGAGGTTTTACTTTTTTTAATTTCATAGCTGAATCGAATTCCATATTTAGATTTAGTAAGAACACTGCTTTAATTAGGATCATTTGTATTCTACAGTTGTTTTCCAGATTGTCTAGCAGCTTACAATTATTTCAAAACATTCATTTATCTTGTTTTAATTTCCTGTTTTGATTGATCAATACCTGCAGTTGGCAACCGGTCCTGAACGGGTTAAAACTTTCATTTCCATTCTGTAAGTAGTCACAAGTTGTCCCTGGCTAATTTATTACTTCTTGTCATATAAATTGGTCATGTCAGCTGCCATGTTATTAGCTCATCAACACAATATGGCAGAAAATAAATTTAAAAAAAAAACTGAACAAAGGTAAATGATGGAACAAATGAACAAATCACAAGGAAAACTTAAAGCTTACAAACAAAATTGACAAAACTATACATCGTCCATTGCAACAGAGCTTCTTCCTCCTCCCTTTCCCCCTCTCTCTCTCTATACATATATATATATATATATATCTATGTATATATATATAAATACATATATATATATTCATATATATATATATATATTCATATATATATATATATATATATATATATATATATATATATATATTCATATATATATATATATATATTCATATATATATATATATCATTCATATATTTATATATATATTTTCATATATAAATATATATGCATATATATATATTCATATATATATATATATTCATATATATATATATATTCATATATATATATATATTCATATATATATACATATTCATATATATATATATATATATATATATTCATATATCTATATTCATACATATATATATATATATATTCATATATATATATATTCATATATATATATATTCATATATATATATATATATATATATTCATATATATATATATATATATATATAATCATATATATATATTCATATATATATATACATATTCAGATATATGAATATATATATTCAGATATATATATATATTCATATATGTATATATATATATGTATTCATATATATATATATATATGTATATATATATATATCCATATATATATATATATATATATATATATATATATATTTATATATATATATATATATATATATATACATATATATATATATATATATTCATATATATATGTATATATATATATTCATATATATATATATATATATATATTCATATATATATGTATATATATATATATTCATATATATATATATATATATTCATATATATATATATATTCGTCTATATATATATATATATTCATATATATATATATATTTGTCTACATATATATATATATTCATATATATATATATTCATATATATATATATATATTCATATATATATATATATTCATATATATATATTCATATATATATATATATATTCATATATATATATTCATATATATATATTCATATATATATATATATATATATATATATATTCATATATATATATATATATTCATATATATATATATATATTCATATATATATATATATTTATATATATACGTATATATTCATATATATACATATATATATACATATATATTCATATATATATATATACATATATATTCATATATATATATATATTTATATATATATATATATATATATATATATATATATATATATATATATATATATATATATATATGTATATATATATATATATATATATATAACCTTCTAGATGGAGAGTAGTTTAAACAAATCCTGCCCACTAGATGATGATTACATGTAAATTCAGGTGAATTTCGATCAATTCAAATAATTTAACTGATTTTTACTTGAAAACATACTTCATCACGATTTTGTTTTTGTGTATTGGTAAATATCTCTTCACACTACCTCATTCACACATAACCCGGGTTGTACAGAGTTTACTCAAAATATAATCTACTTTGCTTGGTTGCGTAGGAATTCTGAAAGCACCGCCTGATTTACGTCTGCCAACAAAGCTTGAAGATACATATGTATCCACTTTATCCGGCTTGTCCACAAAATATCCCCAGAAAGTTAGTAGCTGTAGGGGTTATATGCTATGAAGGAGGTGATTAGGATTTGGGACAGTTCCATATACAATTAACTCCTTTGCATCGTAGACATATGCCAAAACTGCTGTATATTTCAAAATGCTCTCATTAAATTCCAATAATATATGATTGAATATGTCTTAGTTGTCTATTCTTCGGATGTTTGGCAGTCTCAAGTGTTCAACCTCATAGAAACGAAGCTAGAAGAGATTATCCCATAACCTACACGATAAACATAGTGTGTTTCAGTCTTTGTTATTATCCAGCTATGCAACACAAAATCATCAAAAACCATTTCTTGTCTCTGGGGCCTTTAGGCGTCTGATATTCACCCATAAGAGATTGGATGGATAACGTTACTTTCAGTTGAAGCTGTTTTGCTTCACTTTCTTAATTTATAAAGTTCGGAAATTCTGGAGATACAAGACAAAAAGTTTACGTTCAGCCATAAAGCCAAAGTATTGTTGATGGATGGACTTCCAACTGAAGAGTAATGACGACGGATTTTTTTTCCTGCTTGCAAAAAGACAATATAACAGATAAAATTGCTCTTCAAAAATGCACATTTCTGTTAGTAATTTCACTTGACCACCTGGGACCGAGATATTTTTGTCTCACGCCGAATATCGTTTAGAAATGTCTGTACTTTTCTGCATCATACATATAATTTGCCACCTGGCGTGACTTGGACAGAAATTCTTCACACAGAGCGAAAACCACTTTACAGAAAAACACAAATATCCAACTTCCATTATGTCTTTATGCTTGACAATAAAACACGGGACAGGCTAAACCTTGGAAGACCGTACTTTGCCGTCAATCATGATTGCACACTTTGATCAGTAAATTATCGTTTGGTTTTGGAACAGTTAACTAAAAAATCTAGATCAATGGAATTGTCTTCGTTCTTTTCACTCAAGTACTGCTCGGCATTCTGGTTACTAAATCAGATCGACTAACGGAAATGTTATGCCATTGGAAGAATGGAGATATTTTACCGAGTAGAGGTAGAATCGACAAAATTTGACTCTTGGATAAAAACAAAGAGTTTCTTTTCGTAAGTGTCCAGCCTAAAATGAAGAGCATTTTTTCCTTTCTGGTAGGAAAAATGTGTATGACATCAAATAGTGTTCCTATCATGATGTTTATACAAACCAATTTATAATTATATATTATGGATTCAAACGTTTGACACGTTTCAGGATATCGTATCGGTACACTTCAGAAAATACTCTGGCAGCCGTCTCGGGATCAGCCAGGGTTTTAGATGCAATAAAGAGGTCAATGGTCTATATGTTTTTTCCTCGTGACAGAAAGGAAAAAGAAGTTCCAAGTTTTTTGGTCATATTGGGGGAATTTGAAAACTACTACTAATATGAAAGCTACGGCTGGAAAAAAAAAGGGAATGGTTGCTTGAATGAGTATGCAATCGTTAACTGCTAAATATGGTTGTCTATACGTAGATTATTGCCAGTTGACCAAGTTGTAGCATAACGTTTATTTGTGCATAAATTCACACCTTAAGAAACTGTATTACAAAGTTGGCTTCTCTTTGATGTTCGTTTCAATTGATAAGTGTTGTTATCTATTACTGTAGTCAAAGGTTGGATATACAAAAAAGGCAGGGTTGCTGCCAAGAAAATCAGTATACAACGTCTGGAATGATCAGCAGACTATTTTTGCATTGACTGTCGGGAAAGCCAGTCTCTGAAAATCAATCCAAGAAAATTTTGTGTGGATGTATCAGTGTATTTTGAATAATACATCTGACCAATGTTTCTGAGAACAAATTGTATTTGTTTATTTTATTTTGTTCATTATTCCTACGTTTTCAAATTCAATTGATCAAACATCAATATTTCCTGAATGATCTTTGATAAATTCCTTTCATTTCATTATTTCGTAATTTTTGGATTAAATTTCATGTCCTCCTAAGACAGACTTTCCGGAAATTGATTTTCCCTTTTGATTACTTTTCTAATCCTTTGATACACAAAGCTAAGGTTAGTGAATATGCAGGATTATATGCATGTTATGTGTGTTTTTTATACAAAATAAACGAACAATACCAAAAAAATTATCAAACCTGAGAATAAAAACAAAACAAAAACAAGAATTAGAATGAAGAAGTAAATTCCCCAAAATAAATGAAAGCATAGCATGAAGTTTGTTATGTCAGGATCAAACGACAAATCACGCAGTAATTTTGTCTTGATTTTCCCTAACGCAAAACCACGCTTTTTTCTCGTCCATTGTTCACCTATGACGGAGGGAATAATTGAAAGACTCCCAATCCCTGGAACTTGATTCCATCATAAGTAAAATACAGGGTAGCAAATGAAACAGTTTTTTTCAAGTAACACAAAATACATACGTACTCAAATGTCTATGAACAATACTGAGAGGCTGATTATGTTTTTCTTTTTGAGTCCTTTAAGTATGCGAAACCATGCGTTTAACTGTATTGAATGAGGGTATCTCTCAAATGTTGTATCTCAAGTTCGAAATCACAAGAAAAAATTTTGGAAAGGAGATAACTATAAAATACTTGGTAGTAATTTCCCTTATTCATCTTTTTACAAATATGTCAAACACAAGCGCCACCATGCCTTGGAATTTAAACCATTTTTATCAGATCAAAATGCAAAATCTTTTCACCGACAGGAAAAAAGATCATGTATTCAAAAATAAATCTAAGGTTTAATGTGTCTGAGCCTGTTTTTGAAAGCTACGCCCTACAGTTACGGGGAAGTTCCCGGTCCATGCTTTTTTCTACTGGGCTGATTTCAAGAGTTACTGACCCTGAATTTGATCATTGTGGATGGTCAAAAAAGGTAGCTGAGCGCTGGACTAAAAATAGAGTATTCAATTCCTGCTTCAGAGCACACCGAATAATATGCAGTTGGCACTACCCTCTCAAAACAAAAATTTGTACAACTCCTATCATTTATTTACTTTACACCTTATCTACCCGCTGCACATGTGAATATATCTTTGTATCTTTCTTTCCCTCTCTGTCTGTCTGTCTGTCTGTCTCTCTGAGGTTGACTTTATTATTATTATTATAATTATTAATATTATTATAATTATTATTATTATTATTATTATTATTATTATTATTATTATTATTATTATTATTATTAACGCTCCCTTATTCATGTTTATGTATTTCGTAAGCGAAGTAACTCATTCATTATTAGCTATAAGCAATGCTCTTCCAACTCTTAAATAGAGCACTCTAGTGGATGGTGAATCGTGTGTAAGTGAATATATCGCTTAAGTTTTGCGTTGGGCAGAGGTGTCATGCCAGCCTCTAGGTCTGAAGCGAAAGTTCGGCTCCTACTTTGTAATACCCAGAGGATAATGAATAGTTTAAAACACGTTGAAGAGGTGTAATACAATGAAACAGCTGTCCGTGGATGATTCGATTATATATATATATATATATATATATATATATATATATATATATATATATATATATATATATATATATATATATATATATATATATATATGTAAATACACGACTCTTACTCTTCTACACACCAATCAAGACATCACATGCACTCATTGTTTAAAAAATTAGTCCCTACTAAGTTCTTGGAATTTTGCCTAAATTGAATTGAGTTCAGACACAACACATGTCCTATCACGTTGACAATTGGATTGACAAAATTCTCTCTTACACGTCTTTGAGACTGGACGTATTATTAAAGTCAGATGATAACATGAAGATCGTTGAGAGCAAACTTGATATGACAACTTCATTTTGGTATTTAGAGCATATTCATCTAGTACTGTTCACGTGAATACATGTATATATCCGTAAAGGAGCGTTTAAAATGCAAAAAGACACTGACACACATACAAAAACTACACTCAAGATCCAAGAAATATATAAAAATTACTGAGAGAGGATATTGTGATTTATCAAAATTTCTGTGAGGCTATGTTGATATAACTGTTTTGTTTTTTTTATATCCCCTAAACCAGACAAACAAGTGATGATCCCAGCAAGAAAATAATAAATAATAATTGTAAATCATATGAGTTTAAAAAAACGATTCGAGCAGACGTGGATCATGAATAAGGAGAATGACATCTTGCTTCTCATTGGGTAAACATCTTGGTACTCATCATAAGAACTAAGTTGTAATGAAACCAACTTATGAACACACGCAGTAAGTTATGCTTTCCATTTTTGAATATTCCATTCTTTGATTATGCTCTAGTTATTGAAATAAATCTTTGAATGAAACGTAATTTTGTTCCAAACCCCGCTCAGAATCAATAATGGTTCCTGCAATTGTAGGCATTAAAAAACAGATTTATGAGTTCGTTTGAATATTCATGAGCAGTACACCGTTTATAGCGAACCATCTTAGTAACAATTTCGCTTTCGAAAGCATTTATCAAATGTTTGAACATAGACATTTTAAATGAAATGGATTGAGTTCCTTTTTTATTTCCATCTCATATATGATTTCTGGGGTTTACATAGTATATATACCATGCATAGACAGACAAAGAAATCCGATAGAAAAATTTATGATCAATATCCAAAATGTTTTCCATCCCAAGGATTCGGAACATCGACAAAACAGGACTGTATATATTCCGACTGAAGGAGATTATTGCAACGTTTGTATCGCATATACGTTGAATACAACATTATAGCACGCATTTTCTCCGATACTTGACTCTCTAGATGAAGTTCATTGGGAGATTATGGAATATATCTACGATGCATGGAGGGGTGTAAATACGGAAAAACGCCGGCATCCATCCCCGAATTTAATACTTTCCTTCCCAGTTCACGACCTATCCTTCGGATGTATTCAGGACATCCGGTAATAAATAAATGGCAAAGGTGAAAGAACATTTTCATAGTAGCAAACTCAAACTTTAACCCCCATTGAAAGCGAGATAACATTGGTGTTAAAAACTGAACATCTACAAATATCACAAACAGTATAGTTCTTTCTTCGAAATGTTGAACCAAGTAAAACAAATATTTCTGGTAATATATATATATATATATATATATATATATATATATATATATATATATATATATATATATATATATATATATATATATATATATATATGTATATATATATATATATATATATATATATATATATATATATATATATATATGAGAAAAGGTAAAAAGAAAGATTCTTACGATAACAAATTGTCACCTAATCTGCGAAAACCACAAGATAATATTGTTGTGAAGATTCGATATAGACAAACATCAAAAACAATATAGAATCAACCGTTTTATCTTCACAATCAAAAGTTTACAACAAACATAAATAGAAAAAATTAAAAAAAAACAACCATAAAGTCCACACCTTTGTAAACGATGTACACTGATATATAAATAGGAATAATTCACCGGAAAACGAGGTAGACCATTTTTATTTGACAAAAAAAGAGTTACTTTATTCGAGACTTGAATATAGTCCGTTTCTGCCTTACTTGCTTTCAACCATTCCTCTTGTAGAAAAATAAAAGCATCTCTCTATTGGAAACGAATTCCTAGATCTGCATCTAAATTTAATCACTGTATTTCTAGCAAGTAGCTCTCTTTTCCATGAAACCTAATTGAAATTTATTGAGAATCTTTTTAGATATTGTGTGGAGAGACTGACAATTACACAGCCACAAGTTATCGACTATACCTCTTCGAACTTCCCTAGTGGTGGTAAAAAAAAGAAAAACCGATTCTCACGATAGCTAACTTGCCACTAATCTCCAGTAAAAACCACCAGATAATATTTGTGTGAACGTCTGACGTATACAAACATCACAAACAGAATTAACCGTTTTATCTTCACACTACAGAGCTAAAAAAACAAAAGAACAAAGAAAGAAGAAGGAAACTAAAGTAACAAATAATATTTTCACGATATCAACCTCGCCCCAACGGTTCTCAAGACACAGGGATATTAAAACAAGAGGATTAATATTTGTGACGTTTATTAGCAAAATAGAATTAAAGTCAGAACGAAATGAAATGATTGCTTGATTTTCCCGTAGAAAATAAAACTAGCAATCATATTGGACAGGTGGCAGATGATTGGACAATAGAAAATAAAGTTTCATTCACGGCTGTTTTTCTGGCTGTAGAAACCTTTGGAACAGGAAAAAATATTTCATATCTAGTTGAACTCTCTCTTTGGTCATTAGTTTTTGTTCAGTTTTAGGGAATCTTGAGAAATCTTTTTCAGAAGTCCATATGGTTTTTCATTGCTTATGTAATGAATCAACTTTATTAGGTGTTTTTAGACCGGTTAACATAAGGAAGTGGTAGAGAGCTTGCCCCTTGCTCAATATGTTCAGTACGCAGTGTACAGAGTACAATCGAGACAGCCGTGAAAGAACACCGTTTGGCTCGCATGAAAGCATAGGTGCAACAACAACCCGGTGCTGGAGACAGGAAAAATGTATTTATATACGGTACCTGCATGGTTTTGAAGGTTTAAGGTAAATTCTGAATCCAAGATATTATTCCCATACGAACTCATGGAAATTTTGACCGGCCACTTGTCTTTCTCTTCTTCGTCTAGGCACAAAGAAGAGAATATTTGACTTGAATTTCACTGGATATGGAAATGGATGTGTTTAAGGAATCTAAAACCAAGGTATTCATGGTTGGATCCTGGGCAATCTCCAACGTGTCAATCGCAACGGAATCTAATGAAAAAAATTGCATTGTTCAATTTGTTATCTTTTTATCAAATTATAATGATTCAAACGTGAGTATACGTGACTGAAACTGGTGCTGATATAATATGGTTGCTACTGACATGTGAAACTACGTTTTGACGTTTTGCGAACCCATGTCTTGCCTATGATAGCGAACAGTTTGTCGGAAAACTTTTGTGTCAATTTTTTAAAATCATTTTCTGGAAATTAATCATCAGCTGACGGATATTACGACGAACTAAGATTTGGGTTTTCTCAAAATTCTATGTACAAATTGTCTCAGAATATTTATAGAATGCAACAAAATCATATCATCATATCCCATTAGAATAAAATATTGAATCTTCATTCCATTTTGAATTCGTCGAATGCTTCGTCTGTTGAGACTTCTTCAACTGGTAACCATAATTATTTGCTATAGTATCTATGGTTGGATGCTTTGATATGAATCATGTCTTTATGTTGCTGATTGCGTCAAGTGTGCATTTTTCATTTGGAATGGAACTTGATTAATGGAGCGTTTCTCTTGAAACTGTGTCATGGCGCTTATGTTAGAGAAGGCATTCAAATTTGAAATTTCTGTCCGTAAACCTGCCATTTTACTGATAATTAAAAAAAAAAAGATTTATTTGATTCTCCTTTGACTGGAGAATATAAATGATATTTTAATGTGCCAGAAAAATGTTAAAAGAAAATACCCCTATATAATGAACACTTTCATTTTTTTGTTCATCTGTCCATAGAAACGGACTTTCTTACTTTCATCGATGGAGTATATCCTGACCAACAATTCAAATGATAGTTCTTCCCACTAAAACGAGTTCAGGAGTGTTATATCAAAGATAAAGAGATCCAATTTTATCCAGAGATCTTCTAAAATTTAGACAAATGGTATCAATACAAACCAGAGTGCCCTCAGGAGCTGGACTCATATAACTCAATTTTAACGTTATACCAAACCCATCTTTGGAAAAAACTGGATATGATAGTCGTGAAAAATTACAACTGAAAATTATAGAGAGTTACAATGAAATTCAATATTTGAATTAACTGTTTTGGGACGATTGGTTCCGGTAAGAAGAACTGTTTGATAACACAATGTATCATTAATCATGTGCAACACTTTTCATTAATTGCATGCACTGCTGTTTTCTCTCAAGCAGATGTACTGACGTGCAGGAATTGAATCATAAACAAAAGCCACAGATACACTTTTATTCCCAGTTGAGGACCAGGAAATGGACTACTGACCTCTGACAGATCACATAGGTACTCTGATTCAGCGCAGAAATTATGTTCCATTCATACATTATATGGCCATTTTTGACGGGTTCTCAGCTTGTATTATTAATAAAGTGCACCGATAAAATGAACAGCTCCTGCATGACGGGTTTTTGGCGTCTCTGTCAAATGCTCTGGGGTTTCTGACACCAATATCCTTCTTTAGGGAAACACCTGTCATGCTTTACTGGAGTGTTTATGGGGCAAAGCAAAGTGTTTTACGATACAAACAAAAGTTGTCAGAAGGCAAATTTAACCAGCAAAACGTAATAAATAGTTTCTGCTGTTACCTCTTTCTCCAGCTCTACGATTTTATGATCCTATAAAAAAAAAAATACTTGTCAGGTTTTAAATGGCAAAACGGTTCCAAAGCAAAACTTAGAAAGTCGTATTTGGTCCAATGATTCAATTTATACGGCTAGGAGAACATTCAACTGCGCTGTCACTTTCACCTTCATATCTCAGATATGTATTCCTTTATAATCTTAGATTATTCGGAAATTGGAAAGCAAAAGAAATGAGCATATGAGCAAGATAAGTTTCAGGAATTTGTCAAGAACAGAATAGACATTCTTTTCTTATTTCAATGGATTTAACATTGTAAACCATACTTAATTTTTGACCAGTGTTTTTATAAATACTCTGTTCATCACTTTACGGTCTTCCATTGACAATCATGGAGAGATATTACTACAAATACTACTCGTATATGCAGAAATTATAACATCAACTACCAAATGATTGGGGTAGATGAAAGGATATTTATCCTGGTATATTTGATTTTCTAGCAACCATAAAGCTCAATCCGCGAAGCAGCAGGTACAGAAAGGAAAAACGCTTCTCAGGTTTAAAAGATACAAATAAAAGGCTCATCGAGAAAATCTTTTTTCTGATCCCTACTGTTTACAGATGACTGCCGCTTTATGTTCAAGCAGTGAAGGTAGATAGGGTGAAAGGAGATATGCCTTAGTTGATGACACAACTTTCATCTGGGCTCGATCATCTAAGACTGGTGTCTACAGTATATCCATAAGAAAGTCACTAACAAGCAAAGCAGTTTCCTGGTATTCATAAAACTTTTGACGGTACTATATCAAGCGAAACATTGTATGCTTGTAGTTTGAAGTTGGAAGATTATGTAACATCGATCTACCTATTTATGCTCTTAAAGTGATCGGGCTTCACCTCCAAAGAGGCAAAGACAGAATGCTCTAAAAAAAACAAACTTTGTGAGAAGAATTCCCTTGATTTGAAAAAAACATATATAAACCACCTCTAATTCAAGAAAAAAAGTTCAAATGTTTCTCGAGAGAAAAGTTCCCAATTTCAGTTCTGTTTTGTCTGGGTGGAAAATGATCAATAAAAATTCTGTCTTTTATAAGTTTGTTAGTCGCTTTGTTTGCAGAACCCAACCTTCTATTTGTTTATTCTTGTCTACTTCTTTGTTAATTGGAATGTTCCTAATTTGATGCCCCGGGGAGCTATTACTCATTCGTCAGAATTAAATGAATAAAAGACCAAATGAATGTCCAAACCGACTAAGATTTTTTGGCACCGTAGTATTCAAGAGTGAGACAACTTGCAGGCTAGAATGATGGCAAATGTCCAATAACAAACCTCAAATTACTATAGAAGATGATGATGATGATGATGATGATGATGATGATGATGATGATGATGATGATGATAGAAGCTATCGATGATGGGAGTGTAGATAAGTCTCATGACCAAGAAAAAAAGGTAATGCATAAAGTGACACTTCAGTAAAGGAGAAGAGATAACTATCCTTTTATCCAACTGGTAACAGACAAAAAATATATTTCGACCAACTCGACATTAATAGTAATTTCTGCAATTTTTTTTCAATGATTCAAAAGCATTGAACATATCTGCCAAAACAGGGAGAGAAAGAAAAAACAGTAAAGAAGAATGAGGAAAAGAAAGAAATAAAGGTGAAAAAATTAAAATAGGAGAAAAAACACCACCATTCAAAAAAAAAAAAAAGAATCCTTCCCAGATGGTGTAATATATGTCAATCCAAACTCATGCAAGTACAAAATTCGAGCAGATTTTTCCAATTTTTCTAGTAATTTAGGTAGGATGTTTGTTTTTTTAAAATTAGGTAATCATTTGATTGATCTATACACTGAGATTCAAATCAGCATTGTGTGTGTGTGTATATATATATATATATATATATATATATATATATATATATATATATATATATATATATATATATATATATATATATATATATATATATATATATATATATGTACGATGTCTTTTTCCGAGCCACACCTGTTTATGCCAATTGAAATGTATATCTGGTATAAAAATCAGGACAACCTCTGCAGGAGAGGTTGAGAAATTTCCCTAAAAAGAAAAGAGAGAAAAAGTGGAGGAATAGGCAAGAAAAAAAATAAAAATGAAAGGAAAAATATAATTGGGAAAGAAAATATCGAAAAGAGACCAAAGAAAAAGAAAAAGAAAATAGAAGGAGACAGCAAATTTACAAGAGAGAAAAGAAGAGAACTGAATAACATGTGGAAGAAAAAATGTCGATAAAGAAATGTTGAAAGAGAAAACGAAAGAGTTCAGAAGAGAGAAATGAAAGAAAGAGGGAGAACTGTGTGAAAATAGGAAGAGGGAGAAACAGAAAAAAACAAGCATGGTTACTGCAGTGCCAATTTTGACTCCTTATTAAACTCCAACTTGACACGACTACTGCAATATTTGCGTTGTAAATATATATAAATTTTTTAATCATGGAAAATTTACATATACATGATTGGTTCGATCAGTGAATATTCAATCGACTTGACGCTTGGTGGTTAATTCAACTAATTAAGGGAAGTAAATAATCAAGAGTTCATTCCCCAAAATAAGGTTAAGATTGTTTTTGTTTTTGTAACTATGGAAAACTAAAGTCTACACCAGCCTCAGATTATGCTGTTCTCAGACAGTACTTACTATTCTTCCCTTGTTCGACTATCCTCATTTAATAATATGGACCACTTCGTCGTCGAGAATTAGTCAGCAAGTGAGTTTCATTGAAATACTAATGAAATGAGAATGTTTCTTGCTGGTTGCCTTACTTGTATCAAATTGAAAAAAAAATGGCAAATAACTACAATTGCGAAACAGTTAACAATGTTAAGTTGCTGGTCAGATTATGGTTGCTACTAAGCTAGGTTTAGTGCAGATCTGCTATGACTTTATGATGACTGATTCCGACAAGAAAATCAAGAATTTTGATCAGTCTTTCCAGCCTTCATCAATCCAGGTGACAAAAAGTTGTCTGAAGTAGAAGTCTGATTTTTGTTCGTTATGATTAAAAGAAGTACACTTTGGGATAATATTCCGAGCTCCAACATACTTGCTTGGATGAAGCGTTTGGTTTGAGTCTTGAATTCATACTCTCTATTTTCATAAAGGAAAAAAAATTGTGCAGGGCAAGGACAAGTGTTATAAGTGAGATTTGCAATTTTCACAATTATTTCACACGTCCAGGTAAAACGTAAAATAATTCCTTTAGATGTATTCTAACGTTTACTTTTCCAGTATTGCGGGTGCCTCTAGGCACATTGGCGACTCTCTAGGGTCACTTGATGGGCAGGTCGATCCCGGTTTTGAGCAAATGGTATTCGTCCAACCGGGTGAATCTAAATCATTCGAACAATACCCAGGGTATCACTGATCTTATTCGTATACATCTTTGTATTATTTTCAATGCGGATATATTTTTTATTAGATTTTGTTTATACTGATTCACAGTATTTATTATGATATTTTGGGGGTTTATACCGTGCTACAATGTGGGGAATGGATTTGAGTGAGGAGCAGCAAAAGGAAAGCAGTGGCCGTTCGATACAAATTTTCAAACAGTGTTGGCCTCTGTAAAAGGTCATTTTTGAATTAGAGAAACGACTCAAACAATGCTAGACATGTAAACACGTAGACACATGTGTGTCTACGTGTATTCAAACGTGCACAAGTGAAATGGAGAGAGAAAAGAGAAAAAGATGAATTTCAAGTATAGAAGAGGAGAACTGATACAAAATGGAGACGTATTTTTGAGAAAAAGATAAAAGATACAGAGGAAATGTTAGGTGTTGATTCATCTTTAATCGGGTATATTTTACGGCAGTTAGGTACACAGGATCCAACCAACTCACAAGGGTTTGCATTATATATACATACATGTAATCATATGTGTACTTATACTTGTATTAGTGTAGGGGGGAAAACAAGAAATTCTGGGTTGGGAAAACTTCAGGACAATCACTCATCTAGTTTCGAATAATTAAGCAAATGGGGACTAACCTGTTATGACAAGAATGGGTCAAAATTTGAATCTCTATCGAGCAACCACTTCACCAACCTTTACTGATGAGATCTTATTATATACTAAACCGTCTTATATCTGTTTTTCTTTCTTCTCTAAATACTTGTTTAATCAAGATAAGGTTCTATCATTTTGGGGCCTTTCTTGGACATCTATTGATATTTTGTTTCAATTTTCTGATTTTAGATAACTTTTTTAATTTTCTTGCATTGAAATGATGTTCAGATTGTCGAGGTCAAAATTTATGTAAATGAAGTTCCTTTTGTTTAAACTGGACTACCATGTGGCAAATGAATGAAAGAGGATTTTTTTAATTTGACGTAATCCCGCCCCATCCACAGTCTCCGAATTTCTTTCAATATTTTTTTTCCAGTGATGAGACAACGAAACCTTTAAATATCAATGTTATCAAGATACCATTCTACTATTCTACATTGATTGGGGCATTGTCTACAGCATCTATTGCCCTACTTTTTAAAAATTTCATTGCACAAAGATATCTCCTGTATGTTTTTGATTGAGCTAAGCCCGATGGTATATTTCCCTTTTGTCTTATTAATGAACTCAACACTATTGTAGCTTACTAGTGAAAATTGGATTCTCGTCTATAGTACTGGGTTGATGATATCAAATTCTTTTCCATTGTCCCCGACTTCCTTTCTTGCTTTGTGCTTACTATTTGGTGGGTAAGATATTGCTAGTTCTCTTTAAGGGATAAATGTAGTATTACATTACAAGCAATGTCCGTGCTTGGAATCTAAGTTGCTAATGGCCCAATGTTTGAAAAGGCATAAAAAAGCTGAACACGCGCTGATTTGTATTCAATTGTCAAAGGAAACGATTATTTCATTAAATACAATTTCTCCGATACCTCAAAAAAACATTATCATGATGAAATAGTCTCATTAGACAGGTATCCAGAGAGAAATGAAAAATGCTGGATAAGGAGATATATCGACCTAAAACCTCTTTCCTGATCATTTAAGCAATGCACATTCATTCTTGCTTGGGTTTCTTAAAACGATGACGTCATAGTCCATGGTTGTAAAAACTGGGAAAACCAGATGTGATTTACTTTCTGTGACAAATGCATCCCAGTGAATATCTCATAGACATCCTCGATTTATTTTTTTTTCGATACACTTACTGCTTAAATCGTCATCATCATTCTTGCAATGTCTGTTAATTCCTAATGTTTTACCTGATCTGACTTATCCTAATCTCTATACCTTTCCTTCTCCCTTTCACTCCTTCATTTGCTTTAAGACTTTTTGAACATACTCTGGTTGGCCAATAAGAAGAGTTGTTTACAACCAAATCTGGCAGAATGTTTTGGAAGTAGCAATATGTTTGAATTCCATGCATGAAAAAAAATCAAAAATACAATGGCGTGACAACTCAGTCAAGATCAGAAGATAATGCCTCCTGCAACGCCCACGACCGACCCGTCTTGCAAATTCTGGGTAATTTCTATGTCAAACGAAGTACGTTAAAAGATTCTATGTTGCTGCTGCAGCTGTTGATGAATATAACGATGATAAAAGATACTCATATAGCCAGAACCTATTCCAAAAAGAATGTCTACAATAAAGGGGGTTAACTCGTGTACGTAGAAAATGAATTAAATCTAAATTTGAGTAACTTAGAAAATTCTGAAAATCTAAGAAAGGAGTTTGAAAGGGTTTAGATACCCGAAATTTTTAAATCTGTTTTTATCAAAATCCTGGCTGAATCATCGTTCCCTTCCTTTTCCCCCTTTCTTCCGAACTTTACTTTCATTTATACAATTAGGTCACAAACAATCGCTGCATTGATCATCCTTGCCAAAATACACGTTAACTATTAATATTGATATAGACTGATATGTATACATGTAGAGTAAATGAGCGGGGGAAGGTGATGCTTACAAACTGGACATTGAAAGACGGACGACGGTTCTCTCCTCTACCACCATCATATTTTCAATTAGAAACCGCTTGATTCAATATTAACACATCTTCATTTCTGTCCACGTATGTTTTCCTAGCTTTAATAAGGTCTAACCTTATATATTTGCTCTGTAGTGTCCGGCGTTGATGACTGTGGCCCCTTGTTTGATGAAAGTACTCTATTTGTGAATTCGGAAAGTAAAATTATTTTTGTATGAATGTAGGTGTCTGTGTCAATCTGTCTGTCTGTGTCTGTAAATGTATGTGTGTAATGGAGTTGGTGTTGATTCGGGCAGTTGTCCAGAAATTATGATTGTTACAGCTCATGTAAACATCCATGGTTGGACGAAAGCCAAAACTTCATTAGACAAACCACAGTAGCTACGAAATACAACAAACCTCTTGAAACTGACGTATAAAATTATTGCGACGTTTTTGATCAGGAATCAACGGTGATTGGAAAAATATGTCCATAATCAAGCAAATAGTGATCATTTGAATTCAGTTTGAAATTTGTAATGTTCATGTTGTATCCATGTTACCCGAACCTGTCCTAATCATCACGCTATGTTATTTTCGGTCGATTATAGTTTTGCATACAGTCTTTCTGTTCCTTTTCGAGTGTTCCCTACTGGGGCTCTAATACTTTGTATTAATTATATAAATCTATGTTCAACATAAATAAAAACCGGAAGCTTAAATGTTTCATGAAGGTCAACAAAGCTTTTTTGTCTTTCTTTGGTAATAACATTTGGATTTGATCGCAAAAGAACATCGTTCGTGACATCACGCAGAAGTTTCATGACTGATTTTCTGAATCGCATCTGTTTTGTATTTCTTCAAAACATCCGCTGTCTGTGGTTAATTGATGTAGACGTCTTCCTCCTAAAATCCCCTTAGGAAGAAGGCCTCCATGCTCAATTAAGATTATCTTGAAGGCCAGATAATGTCATCACCACGCAAGATGATTCGATTTCCATAAACTCTAGGGTAACATCTTCCTGGTTTGCCCACCATCAATGGCAGATGACATGTTCCTAGGGGCATTCCTAATATGATTAACACAGTGGTCATTTCTATGAACTGAAATATTGGAGCTGTTATTTCTAAAGTAAAGTTTAAATATCTGTGACCCCTGCAAAATTGTCTGCCTTCCATCATCATTATTTGTTGAAAAGAATACGAATAATGATAGAAATTTTACGTACTTCAGAATCGAATTAACGCTACTCCTAAAGTTGCACAACTTTTTTTTTCTTTTTTACGTCTATCATTCTTATTTTGGATGGATAGCCGGGTTAGTTTGAATCTCATGATTCCTGAGTTTCTTATTTTCTTTTAAGAAATTCTATGGTTTGTCTTGAAGCCATTTGTTTACATTCTCAAAGTCATCAGCAATATCATTATTCGTATCATTTCCACAATGGGATACATTGACATGTTCACATATAATATCATAACACCCTCGTCTATATGATTGTAGATATCAGGACTGCTTATGTCTGGGTTGTTTCAATCCTCTGTCGTATTTTTCATTCACCTGATTCCGATTCTGAATGTTTTGTTACAAGGGCACCTACTATAATTGGCACTTTTCAAAATAGGGGTCCCTTTGTGAATCTGTAATATGAAATTATTTTGCCCTAAATATAACCGATGACTTCAATCGGAATGGTAGCAAGTTCTTTCAGCACTCGAGCATCCTTTCTAAAATCATAGCGAATTCTAGTAATAATGCTGTCTGGAATGTTCTGATTCTAAACTAGATTTCCTATTCTTACAACTATTCATTCATACTCATTATGTTTTCAATTCTTTGTAGGATATGAGTTTATCCACTAACCCAGTACTCCATTCCATATCTTAGTTTTTTGAATGCTCTCGTCTTGATATGTTTATTATTCTTCTGATTTCCAAGTCTTACAACCCCTTTTGCAAAGCACTTCGGGACTCTTCCAAGCACACCAATAATGACAGCCACTGCAGTTATGTTTTTTTATCAATACTTTCTTGTTTAAATATTCATCTTCTTTATACCTGCCCGTAAAATGACAATCAGTGAATTTCAATTAGCTGTAAATGATATTAAGAAGGATGGAATTGTTTGTGTTCATACAAGTAGTAATTGACCACGGTTTGGCTAAGACATTTGAATACTATCACACTTTCCTGGTTTGATCAGTTTTCTGAAAAAACAATAGATCATTAGTGGCCGCAGTACTATAGTGTGATGCTACTATCTCTCAAGTGGGATGCATAAATTTTTCGAAACTTGTTTTCAAGCATTGAATGTCATGTTCGGGTATTATCATCCGTGTTGATTCTACTACAAAGTTGATTTAGTGGTTTAATCCTTAGATTTTGTTTTTTAATCTTTTGAGCAAACGCTGAGAGAGAGAATTTTGGTCGAGTATGCGGATATAATTGTATTGTTCCTTTGAATTCGGAAAGTCTCTGTTTGAATCATTGCATTTTCAGTGTTGGCATTTGCCCATGTCAGATTGTTCTTGAGCAAATACTAGAATTGCTTTCCTGGATTCAGTTCAAAATTTCACTTTTTTTAGTTTCATTCTATTGTTTGTACCGCCAAGCCTTCAAAAGATTTGAGTGCTTTTGCCAGCAGAAAGGTTCGATCAATCATAGCCGTCAATAAAAAGAACTTCGCCACCAATGGTCTAGTCCTCGACCACTGCTCAAGGCAATAGTTTTGGAGCCATCATCATCGAACGTTGGTTTCGATGGAAAGGACATATGCAATCTCTGAGTAATAAAGTACTCCCCAAACTTGTAATATACAGAGAACACTGCGCGGACGAAATACCCGGAGGATTTCCTCTTTGCCGCCAAAGGGATTAACCGATGTAGACTGAAAATGAATATCAACCGAGAATCTTGGAGAAAAAAAATTGCAGCAGATAACAAAATGTTTGAACAACAATTGGCCGGGAAATGAATAATGCTGATATCTGCCGAAATAACAACGGTACTGTATGAATCTTGTTGTGGTGGTTATTGTTGTTGTGGTTATTGTCGTTGTAGTTTTGCTTTCTTCTTTTTTTTCTTTTCTTCTTCTTCTAAATATTATCATTATTATTATTATTATTATCATTATTATTATTATTATTATTATTATTATTATTATTATTATTATTATTATTATTATCTCATGAGCTGCCTGTCGGTTACTGCTGGAGTAAAGAATGACGGCTATTCCTCTCAGATCCCGAGCCTTCCTCTCAGTCCTCAACAGAGCAGTGGTTTACAGTTTCACACTGATTACCCGATGGTTATCTCGGAAGGCTTAATGATAGTTAGTCTCCTCAGGTTTTCAGCCCTTCTCTAACATCTCCTTCACCAATCACAGCAGCACTGTGTTTCGTGCAGCCACAAGCATTTTTGCTCATCCTCCCTCTTTGTTGGTTAACAGCTTTAGTCGTAGACCTCATGTCACTTTCGGAGTCTTTGATACGGTACCGAGTGCAAAACTATTACTTAAAGAACCCAAACTTTCATGCTCCACAACCTGTACACCTCTCATGCAAGGTCCTGGTATTTCCTCAGTGTCTCACTTTCTTTCTGATTCACTCTGTTGTCTACACACACGGCCAAATGTATTATTTGGTAGGTTCTCCTCTTCCATGATTAGTAGACTCGATTTTCTTGTTTTGATGGTATGATCAGTTTGGATGTTAAAATCCTAAAGTTATAAGGGATTTTCACTCTCCAATGCTTGTACCATTTTTCATCATGCTTAAATCTGATTCCTTTGCTCAGTTCCCAGTGTATCATCGTTGCTACTCCATTGTTCCTGCGTTTATAACCCTCCTTAACTGGTTGATAATGTTCTCTAGTTATGTATTTTCACAGTTGCCTCCCTTACCCCGAATAGGCAGCACTTGGCGTATTTCAGTGTTATCTCGATTTTTACTTTGATATGGTTTGGTCTGATGCATGATTGCCAAGATGAGCAATTCAGTTCCTCTCTTCAGGTTTTTATTTTTGTAACAATGTCCATGATCTCTTGTGTTCGACATCTTTTTATTTCATATATATATATATATATATATATATATATATATATATATATATATATATATATATATATATATATATATATTCATTTTTATTTCATCACCATTCATATCGGGCATGATATTTATTTCTTTATGAATATTCTAATCATCCATATAATCATTATCATCATTATTATTGTTATTATTATTATAATTATCATCATCATCATCATTATTTTATTATTATTATTATTATTATTATGATTATTATTATTATTATTATTATTATTATTATTATTATTATTATTATTTTATATGTCATTATTATGTAATCGAATTAAAAGGTGTGCAGACAATTAGATCCAAACTTATTAAGATTCAGATGTTTCTGCCGGGAAAATGTCTGAGACTCCCAGGAAAGCAGCTTTCCCTTTCAGTGTCTGAGAAGATGAGTGTTGAATTATTATGGAAATCAACGAAATTCCATAATCTCTGAAGAATGATGCTGTCAACTTTTCTCCAGACTAAATTCGTTTAGAAACTTCAGACACAACAACAACAACGAGAACAACAAAATAATAATAATAATAATAATAATAATAATAATAATAATAATAATAATAATAATAATGATAATAATAATGATAATAATAATAATGATATGGATGATCGAAAGAAATAAATGACCGATGAAAAAAATAATGAAATAAAAATGAGGATAATATATACACACACACATATATATATATATATATATATATATATATATATATATATATATATATATATATATATTATGTGTTAATGTTGAACGTATTAGGCACGCAAAATGTACCAGATATATATATATAACTAAGTGAATCTCATTTTCATATATTGAAAGCTCTATTCATTGTGTTTGACAATGATAAAAAATCACATACAAATTATGAAATCTCTTTTTATTCCTATTTCATGAATTGAAAAAGTCAATATCTCTCTCTCTATATATACATACATATATATATATATATATATATATATATATATATATATATACACACACACATATATATTTATATACATATATATATATATACATATATATTTATATACATATATATATATACATATATGTATATATATATGTATACATATATATATATATATATATATATATATATATATATATATATATATATATATATATATATACAAAGAGAGAGAGAGAGAGACGGATAGATAGGTATATATTACATCCATTTTTTTTCAAATGATTAACAGATGAACTTTCGAAAACAGCAATTGTTAGATATACGTTTGAATATTCCGACTTATTTGATATGTTTTATAGCTTGTATTCACACAGCAATTGCAGCAAAGACAGGAACACTAGAATCAAGTAGACACAAGTAGGGATTCTAATTGAACCTTTCCTTTTTTTCACTTTTCCCCACCGAAAAAACATCAGGAATGATAATTTGAAAACCAAATAAGATCCCAGCTCATATCGTGGAAGAGAAAGACAGTTAATCAACCTTTCTACAGCCAACCGGTGCTAACGTACTGCATCCCTTTCCACTGTTCCTATACATTTAACGCAGATGTTATCTAATGTTTCAAACCACAAATGCCGATCTTATTCGGATCCCGAACGTGAACAAACGTTCTACGCTAAAAACTGAATGAGAAGAACTTTTATTGGAAAAAAAAACAAGTGACTTCACGTACATTTTAATTCGGCTATATCATTACAGTGAATCGTCCCCCCATATAATCAATTTTCTCGTTATCACCAGTTAACTTTTCCACAGAATGTCAACAGAATTGTTCAAATTATTGCTTGGAAGGACAAACATGGGTTAACATATACGTCTCCCAAGTTTGTTGGCAGTGATAAAATAAAAGGAAATAAACCTACCATTATTCTGAAGATGCAGGATTCCAGGGAATTTGAACAGGTGTAACTGATTCTATTAGGCAACAAGCAGTTTCCCCTGGAAAGAATGGAAAACAAAACCCTCAAACAAGCAATGATCATGTTGAAGTCTGAATTCGTCAGACATAATAGTTTTTTTTACCTAGAAAACAAACGGTTTGCATTGTTTTACTCAAAATTCAGATAAGCTTTCTTCCCTGAAAGAAAAAATGTAGAAAACAAAGATCGTCGTAAGAAAAATACAGCGCATAACTTGAAGGGACATTGCTAACAGATATCAGCCCGGAAAATGAGAAGGTATTGTGTCGTCCAAATCGCATGTTCAACGTCTAATAATGGTGACCACACACCGACCCTAACACACACACAACACGCACACACACGCACACAAATATATATATATACATATATATATATATATATATATATATATATATATATATATATATATATATATATATATATATATATATATATATATATGTATAATTATATATTGTAGGACTCATTCTGCTCAAAATGAATGTTATGGACTCCCATATCGAGCACCCACATATCATGTAATTATTCAAGCTTATTATATATGATCTAGGGCCACCGAATTCCCTACCAAGTAATATAAGTGCCCAGTAAATTCATTTCCTACGGAAAAGGTCCATATATACATTCTTTTCTTTTTTCTATATCCGTTTTTTCCATTCCTCAAATGTATCAAGTAGCCCTCCCTCATTTTCAAAATTCTTACTGTTTTTCTCCTTTGCTTGAATATGATTTAATCCACGTTTTGAACTTTCTCGGTCTTTTCAAGCAAAATTATTTCTTGCATGCAGTGGTTCTTATTCTTGTTTCAGGAATTCTCCTCTTTTTCCTTCATTGTTATTCTTTTTACAATTTCATTGAATCATTTTTCGTTCCTTATTGTTGTTATTTTTACCTTATTCATCGTTATCATTACTGTTTTTCTTGTTTTTTTCTTTTTTTGTACTCCCTTCTCCTCCTCTTTCTCCTCCTCTTTCTCCTCCTTCTTCTTCTTTTTCTTCTTCTTCTTTTCCTTTGTCTTCTTCTTTGTCTTCTTCTTCTTCTCGCCTCCCCCTCCACTTCCTTTGTTATTACTCTTGTATAGAAAGTTGCATCCGTAAGTCCATCATTATGTATGTTGGTGTCTGAATCAAATATATTTCTTCATGTAAAGTCGTACACAAAAATGAGAACATCTAGACTAGATTAACATAATCTACCTTGTGCCCTATGTGTGATACGAAATATACGGATATACAATGAACCTGTACCTAGGAGTTATGGTCGACGGTGACAGAAGTTTATCCGGGCTGTGAATTTTGGGGATCTGGGGCACTTTTTACCCTTGATATTTATAAGGCTCAAATTATCTAACCCTTTTGACCTAGGGGAAAATGTCAGAACTCGATACTTCCTGTCAGACCTTGTGATAGTTACTTTAGGTATAAAAAATGAATTCAGCCTTATTGACAACAAACTATTTCCGTATGAACAAAAATGATCTGTTTCACTTAACTGACAAAATGAATGATATTGGAAATGAACAAATCAAAAATCCTGGCAAACTACCAAATTGTGACGATCTTAGTTGTGATTAAGGAGGATGCAACTCTCCACACTGATGAAAAGCAATTGACCTGCATGGATAACTTTGTGGGGTCCAATAGAATGCACCTTGAACCCGATTAAGACATCATTGTCCCAGGTATCTTATTTAGTCTTTTGTATTGAATGGTTGAATATTCTACCGACTGACTTCGTACGGACTTTTTCAGATAAAAACTAAATACGGAAACGGACGTACTAACAATAGACAATTACCATAAAAAATTGAATAAAATAATCTTGCATAATTTGCAAAATCGTTAACAATGTAAACAAAGAAGAAAACAACAGCAATCACAAGTAGTGTATTGTGCAAATTAGAGCCCAAAATAACAGAGCAAGATAATCAATATGTTGATGGCTGAACGAAATACGATAAGGCTAAGACCATTACTGAGGAAAAACAAGATATAGAGGACGTCCACCACGGCTGTTTTGTGAGACAACAGTAATAGCGACAAAAGAGGCATCACATACCACCCATCTTCTGTTTGTTTTGAAATGAAATGAATACTAGATAAGAAATATACAAATTATGAATAAGTCAATCTTGAAAAGTGAAAAAAAAAATTTTAATTAAAAAAATTTACCATTCTGAATTTTTTGTTTTGAAAATGACATCCAACTTGATATATCACTTTTTACAAGGGATCAATAATAAGACACTGTAGGTGAGTGATTAAATGTGTGATCGTTGTGTTTGCATGCAATCGTATGTTCTTGTGTGTTGGGAAAACTCCTATGTATAGGTACAAAAAGGTGTTATGAATGAGTTTGTGAGTGTGTATACATGTTTTTGTATTTGTGAAGAGACATCCTTTGTATGTCTTTGTGTATGGAATGATTTCTTGTGATTTTATATGTATTTATACGTACCTGTTCGTCTGTGAAAGATTTGTGAGTTGTGAAATAGGGACAGAGGAAGATAATCTTTGTTTGCGTGCAGGCATCGGCGAATAAGCTTATCTGCTCGTATGCATGTAGAGGTATGTGCTGGTATATATATATATTTTTTGTTTGATTCACTGAATTTAAGCGTCTGAATGTTTAAAAGTCGGCTTGTGTGTGTATTTTCATGTTATTATATCAAAAAAAAGTCCGTGTGCGCGTTGTTTTGAGGACAAGCGTCTGGCAGTGTGCAATCATGCTCATGTGTGCTGTTGCAGGTGATGGTTGGATGTAAGAAGTGCTTTCATACGTTGGTGTGTTTGTTTGTGTATGTGGGTCGGTGGAAGGCCAAGGCGATGAAACATCATGTTGGTTAAATGTCACTGATACGTTATTTGGCAAATAGCCCGAGAGCTCCAATTGACACAGACATTCCTGGCATCAGTGAGGATTTCGATTGCAATATCTGCACCATAATCTTTTTTTCTTTCCTCAAGTTTTTAAAACTCTCTTGATCTTCTTGCATAAAGATTACTCTTGATGTAAACCCCTAAGAAAAAATCGATAGCTCAAAATCATGTTCAATTTAACGTTAGTGACTTTGCAATAATAAAGTATGTGGAGTGAAGTGTCTAATATACAAAATGAAAATACAGAGGAAAATATACAATTACTTTCGAAGCACCCTGTATTTACTTTATTTCATTTGTTTTTTCAACTGAAGCAATCAGAACGCAGTTTTTTTCCTTCTTGCTAATACTAACATTTGATTGTCAGATGACTTGTTCATCATTTTTTCTTTTGTTTCTGGCTTTGGGTCATGTGACCTGTCTTTGTTGTCGCTGTTGATTTATTGTCCGTGTGATGCTTTCTCAAGAAGAACGAACGTAGACAGGATGAGGGAACACGGAACGTTGAACACAAGATGTATAAATCGCTTCAAGACAGGAGGATGTCATAATGTGACCAAGGGAAGTAACTCTGTAATTATGAGACTGTTCGCACGTCAGAATCTTTTCGGGTTGGAGCCATGTCAACGTTGACTATTGGGGTAACAGCTGCTTGACAGGCGAAGTAGTTTTACAATTCTCTTCACTCGATGGTAGTGAAGATGGCCAAACGGTTAGCAGCACAGATAATTAAATAGTCGAACCGAGTTCGGATTTCATCTGAGCGTATTGTTTTACGCAAAAGTGTGAAAACCTGTGAAAAAATGATGAATCGATCCTTCCTTTAGCTATGGGTATACAGCAATCCAGACTGGGATTTCAATTTAATTTCAGGTTTGAGTACTAGCCTCAAATATATCAATAAAAAAGCAGATAGAAGAAAGCATATGATCGAATCAAGAATGAAAAAGAAAAGGGGAAAATTGTAAGAATGAGTAGCAGGAAATATCCAATTGGAAGAAAAGCAAAAAATGAAACGAAAAAACTCGATAAAAAAAGAACGTTGAATAATGAAACCAAATGTAGATTACGAGAGAAGATATGGATGTTAAAGAAACGAAACAAAACTTAAACCAACATCATGATTTGTATTACAATCCACCTTCATCTTAATCTTTTGAGCTTATTTTCGTCAAAACCTAAACTGTGTCACCACGCGATGAGAAATAACTGGAAATAGTAGTCAAAAACTCATTATATAAGTTGTTCACAATACTTCGTCCACTAAATTGAATAATATAATTGAAGTATTAGCAAGTTTTCTATTCCATTATTGAACGTAAATTCGTACAAGTTCAATTTTTTCCCGGTGTCGAGAAAAGAACGTTTGTGAGGATTTATTAAATGAAGATCAACGTTCATCGAAACATTGATGGGTCTGACTAGACAACTAAGCGTTGAGACTCCGATATTGTTCTTTCATGTGACTATGGGTAATTCCTTGTTCATTCCCAATGAATGCTCGAACGACAACTATGTAAAAAACAAAACATGAATAAGGTATCTATCCATCTATCCATCTATCTATCTATATATGTATCCATCTATCTTCAGTAGCAGCAATAAATGTTGGATGCTTTGTAAAATGTTGATTTGAATAAACTTAGTCAGGGAAATCATAAGATCCATTAAAAATCTCAAATGGCAGTGGGCTGGCCATGTGGCTAAAATGGCTGGACAACTCATGGACATTACAACCAACAACACGAGTCCCCCAAGATCACATGCGGAAACGAAAGCGGCAGAATATTATATGGAGAAATGAAGTAGACAAATTCTGAAAGTACTGGCTCTGCGACACCCATGATAGAGAAATGTATCGAATCCTGAGAAAAGTGTGTGTCCAACAACAGACGGTGAGAGAATGATGATGATGATGATGATGATGATGATAACTCAGTATTGAGAGCAACAGAATTTGGACTGAAGTATATCGCTGTTACAACGTATATAACAATCGGACTAATATTTAAAAAAAGACTGAATGTTGAAAAGTAATGTGTGCATATCACAAATAATGATAAGAATAATAATAATAATAAAAGTATTGATAATAATGACAACAACAACAATAATAATAATGATAATAATAATAATGATAATAATAATAATAATAATAATAATAATAATAATAATAATAATAATAATAATATACATAACTTAATGCACGAAAGATATGCTATACATGCCTACAGTTGATTTTTAATATTGGATCCAGAATCATGAAACAATCGTTGTCAGCTGAAAATCTCGGCCATGATACATCCAAGTTTCTGTATTTTCTGCCAATATTTCAGCCAATACCTTTGCCAAAAATTACTTTCAGATCAATAACATTGATTGGACTTTTCTTTCAGATGCAAAATATTCGCTCAAAACCCTCCATGACGGTTATTTTGAACGTGGGCTGCATGCTTCAGTAAGGGATAATTTGAATACATCTGAGCAGAGTTCTTTGCTTTTTTTGATGACGGCCAAGTTGGATTTTGAGCATTTGTATAACGTATTGTACGGTTAGTGTTGAACCTGCGTTTCTGTCATGCTAGAGCAAGCAAGGGAGAAGAAAGGTGTAACAAAGTTTTACTCTGTGAGTGCATTTGCATCTCTATTACTATTGATTTTGCTTTTATATAAAAGAAAAAAGAATGATATTTTACCTTCAGCAATGTGTCCATATATGTGTGCGGTTTTTTCAAACTGAAAATATGGAAAGTTGTGTGATAATTGATTTGAGCATAAAACATTTTCAAAATACAGGTATGGTTGATCACACGAAAGAAAACACTCATGTGACCATGTGTTTTGGCTGCGTGCCGTTCTGGAGATGATAAATTGAAAAATCAGGTGGTGGATAAATTACTTTCTTCACTTTTTTGATCATCACTCAAATTATCAAAAAAAAATCAGCCGTTGACACCTCAGGGCGCAAATTAGTTGATCAATTGAGCGTAAACTTACTTTGAGAACAGAACCCCGACTCGAAAACCTGTTTACATTTTGAATCTTTTAAATCATAATGAGGTGTTTATGTTCTACATTTTCAGCCTTCTTCCTCCATTGGTACACCCGGTACGTGCATCACTTACAGACCCGATGGTGTGTTGACAGTTTGGGTGAAAATTCTGATGGACAATTTTCAACAAATTCAAAAGTCATTTTTGACGGGTAATTTAATTTCAAAGAAATAGATACATTTGCACTATATTATCTTTTTATTGTTTTCCAATGAATAAAAAAAACTCATCATTTTTAGAGTTAGTACCACTCCCCTTCTCTTTCTGTTCGTCTATCTTTCTGTCTGTCTGTCTGTCTGTTCCTCTCTTTCTCTCTCTCTCTTTATATATATATATATATATATATATATATATATATATATATATATATATATATATATATATATATATGCAAAGCTTATATCATCAGATAACTCAATTTCAAAGATCGAAGATAACAGCCGTAGAGATAATATAATATTTTTGCCACACTTAAAATTCAATTTCCTGCAAATTAATTTCCAAAAAATAATACTTTGGATAGCATTCAATTTGTTTCTTCATGATTTGAAAAAGTCTTTCGAAATGTTCTTTTCACCGTCAACTGAGTCGAATATTTATGCCTCGGGGGGAAAAAAGTCTTTTTTTTTTCTTCAATCATTGAATCAATTTGTTTTTGGGTTTTTTTTCTGAATTTTATACAAGAAATGTAAAACTTTTGTGAATTTTTTCATTTTTTTTTATTCTTGTTGTTCAATATTCTGTCTGAAATTATTTGCTGCAATCATCGCGTCTTTATTTGTTTCTTTCAGTCATTACTTTTTTATCATCTCTTTTTCAATCTCGTTCTCTCTTCAAACGTTTTCTGCTTTTTGATATTTCATTCATCCCTGTCCTCAACTTTCATTTATTTCCTGAATTTTCTCATACTTTCTTTTCCCTCCTTTTTTTTCTGTTCATCCTTTCATTTTTCTCCTTTTCACCACGCAGAGAATATATTGTCAAATTGATGAAAAAATTCCAAGTGCTATCTTAGAAGTATCTTTGAAATTTATTCATTTTTTTCCTTCCTAATGCAATAATTCAACTGTAGTATTCCATTAACCAGCCTTAAGAAACATTCAAAATCTTGAATACTAGTTCCCACATAGACTTTAACGAAACACAGCTATTCCCTCCTGTTCACTTCTCGTTCGGAACAGAAACAATTAAATCCAAAATCCATGTCAATGACAAATACACAGTAAAATAGCTTTAAAATGGTCCTTGTTTCACCAGCCCTATTTAAATACACTGCATTTTGACAGCACAAAACATTCTGTACTCTTGCAAGTTTTCGAAGATTATTTCATCACTAATACACTCTATACAGTATCAGTCTAATAGAACGTGGAATTGTTATATTTTAATAAAAATTGCACACATTGCTGTACGGCTGGAACTCGTTTTTTTCAGGTGAATACAAAACTAAAAAAAAGTTTGAGCTAAAATCTGAACAGCATTTGCTATAGCTGAACGAAGGAATTGATCTATGCCTTTACTTAGAGTATCAGTTAGAAGAGAACTCAGTTCAAAGCTTGAATTCAACTTACTAATTTCCCGAACT
Organism: Thysanoteuthis rhombus; assembly: GCA_963457665.1. Classification (NCBI taxonomy): domain Eukaryota; kingdom Metazoa; phylum Mollusca; class Cephalopoda; order Oegopsida; family Thysanoteuthidae; genus Thysanoteuthis; species Thysanoteuthis major. Next base: position 4,924,204 of record OY735214.1, on the reverse strand, counting down.
ATTGTCCGTTTGGTCAACCCTCGGTAAAGGTCAGCGAAATGCAATGGTGCATTTAACTCATCGCATGTTTTTCATGGAAATGATGGATTAACAACAGACTGATAAAGAAAGTGTCTGAAACATCCAAAGTAGTTCATAACGCCTTCCCTCACAATTGATGAAATAAAGAGACGTGGATGACTGAACAAGTAAGAGAAAAGGGAAGAAAAATACAAGTAGAATAACACGAATGTTTTCCACCCAGGAGATTAGACACCCTCACTCAAAAACGCCCTAAGTAAGGATCCCATCAAATTGTATCATTCACTTGAAGATGATAGAAAAGACACGAACAGACACATACACACACACACTTACACGCACACACACACACACAAACATATATATATATACAGAGAGAGAGAGAGAGAGAGAGAGAGAAAGAGAGGGAGAGAGATAGAGAAAGAAAGAGAAACAGAGAAACAGAGAAACAGAGAAACAGAGAAAGGGAGAGGCTGGGGAAAAATATTTTATGAAATGAATACAAACATGATGTATAGAAAAATCTTACTGTATAAAATATAAGCCTGTCGCTGTCGAGGGCATCATATGATGGATAATGCAGTTGATTGAGATTCAGAAAAACTATGATACAACATAATACTCTCTCTCTCTCTCTCTCCATCTCTCTTTCTCTCTCCATCTCTTTTCTCTCCATCTCTCTTTCTCTCTCTCCCATTTTCTCTCTCTCCCCTCTCTATCCCTCTAAATATATATATATATATATATATATATATATATATATATATATATATATATATATATATATATATATATATATGTATATATATATATACGGTCATGCAATAACATTGGTGAAGATTTTGAATAGACTTCTAAATGATATGGAGCATTACTATTTATTTTGATGGATTAAAAATACATTTCTCCATAATCATATATATTTATATATATATATATACATATATATATATATATATATATATATATATATATAGAGAGAGAGAGAGAGAGAGAGAGAAAGAGAGACAGAGGGAGAGAGAGTTCATTTGTGAATAATTTTTCATTGAGATAATAAGTATCTTCGACTTTTTACGCCTTGTAACTCATTTGGCTGAGACTATGTGTTTAGTACGAAAAATATCAATCATTTTGGGTGATTTTCTTCTTTTTTACTGCTTTTTTGAGTATAGATAGAGATCCTTTGGAGACGTATGGCTACAATCAGGCAGCTGAGAGGATTATTTCTATATTCTAAATATAACATAAATCTTTTTTTTTTTCAAATCTTTCGAGATAATAGTTGCTGAGACAGACAGCAGTCAGTATGGTACAAGTGTGTGTATATATATATATATATATATATATATATATATATATATATATATATATATATATATATATAGATATATATATATATATATATATATATATATATATATATATATTGATATATACATATATATATATATATATATATTTATATTTATATATATATATATATATATATATACATATATATATATATGTATATATATATATATATATATATATATATATATATATATATATATGCTGGTGTGTGTGTGTGAAAAAGAAATAAGCAAATAATGCTTTCATATTGAACATAATTCTTAAAAAATTTTGTCTGTTGCGCATGGCACTAACAAACCAACTTTTAGTTTCTTCAATTTATTTTTCGGTATGATTTTTTTTTTATTGATGAATAACTCATTTTTTCCGCCGTCAGTCTTTTTTTCTACTGACGACATCATCATTTAATTCTGTTAAACATTTTTCCCTCTTCCTTCTCAGATGTTTGCTGTCAAGAAATTTCTGTTGAAACTGATTTTTTTTTCTCTTTTTTAAAAGTCTTCCAACAATTTTCACCCGAGCTGACGTCTGAGACAGATCGGCCAGCAAGTAGCGACCTGTCTGAATATCACGTCGAACACTCAATCCCTCGAGTTAATCAAGCGTTATACGCTGGTTAATCCATGTTTATATCCTATAACGAACAGCTCAGGATTCTCCTATCGAAAATATGGATCATCAAACATAATTGTTTTTTGTTGTTTTGTTTACTCGTCAAAAGAAACTTGTTTACGGCATTCTGATAATTATGGCCAACCTTTTCCCCTATTAAATCTAATCATCCCTCTCTCAACGATTTACAGAGAGTTAATGGAGACTCTGGCTAGACTGTTTCTGAATTCAGAAAGCTGTATTGAAAAGATATGAATAGAGTTTGAGAGGGGACAATTCATGGTTTAAACTAAAAGAAAACAAAAGAAACCCTATTCATTCATGGTTTGAGGTCAAAATATTGACTCATGATGATGGTAATTGATCAATATATTGTAACATAACTCATAAGTTGGCTCATAGCTGGCGTAGTGACACAGTAACCATCTTGGTCCATGTCAGGGTAAGTTGACCCATGGTATTCGGCTAATGGCCCCTCATTTTGAATTCATGGATAATGAGTCCCCAAAACTCAAACCTATGCAGTTGGTATATCCTCCCGCATTACTATCCCTTGGAAACTTCTGGAATAAAACACATTCAGTCTTGACCTTAACAGCGTCATGACAACAGCATTTCTTTGGTACTCACGGTAAAAAAAAAAAAAACATATCTGGAAATAGAAGAATAAAAGGAATCCACTTTTCATACCATTTTGAATGCCATCAGGAAACGTAATAATCAAACCTAGTTAGAGAGAAGAAATGAAATGAATTTTGTCAAATCAATACTAGGGACTTAATTGTTTTATGGCAAAGGAATCTACATGCCCGATCACATAAAATATACAACTTAGAAAGAAAAAATCAGGGTAGCCTTACCAGTTAGTGCCTCTGTTTATAAAAAAAATCAACTTCTTATCCTCGTATCATGCTACACATTCAAAATGTGCTCTTTCTTTTCTTTTTTAATATTGTAGAAGTAATGAGGTAAACTTTTATTGAGTATGATTTCTCTAATTCTCACCAAAATGACTTCTAGATTTAATTTGCACAATGGAATTTTCTCAAAAATGCTATATGATGTTGTTACTTGTTATCTTGTGTAAACGTTGAAATTTGTTCGTTGTAACATCAAGAGGTAACAACATTGCATGTCAAAATTGTATTGTTTTCTTTCCGACTAGATATCTAAGGTTAATTATTGGATCCCCTTCAATCAGAAAAAAAGAGTAAAACGAAGTGATATTTGTTTCATCAAACTTTTCACAGTCGACTCTGAGATGATCATCCAAAACTTTGAATGAAAATACAAATGAGTGAGGATAAACGGAAAATACCAAGGTAACCTCAGATTTGCTAGTATAATTAGTGTTCCTGCTGAAATCCTTCACCATCTCAAAATGATGAAAAACTAATTGAATGGAGCAACCAAAAAATTGCCCCTGCATGAACTCTACCGAAACAAATATAATGTAGAACAAACATTTTCTGGACAGAAATACAATTATCACGGTAGACCAGTATATTTATCTTTGATAGCGAATCTCCATGAAATCATCAAAAAAAGAAGAAATAAGACAAAAAATCACACAAAGTTGGTGAGCTTTTAACAGAACGAGCTCATCCTTTAAGAACAAGGACATTCCACTAGTCCTAAAACAAAGGATATACAACCAATGAATCCCCCACCAATAGTCACTATGGAGCTGAAACACGGAACCTAACCAACAGATTAACCCTTGAACTGAAAATATATATTTTTAAACTGGAGATTGATTTATCAGAGACTCTGTTACAAAACTCAAATGGCAATGGACTGCACAATTTGCAAGAGTGTCGGACAACTGTTGGGCATCATGACTCCCTACGTGGTTCCCTAGCGATCAAACTAGATAAACCCAGAAAGTATTGGCTCCGAGATACTCATGATGGGGTGTCTGGCAAATCTTGGGGAAGGTCTATGTCCAACGACAGACGTTAAAAAGCAGCCGTTGATAATGATAATGTTGATGGGTATTCAATTCAATTATGATCAATTTTTTTTATCATTCAGAAACCTGCTCTTTATCAACAGAATAGTTTCATCTATGAACATTATGGCCCAATATACTACATTGGCATTGTAATAAAAAGTTTCCCGTGAAAAAAGAGATGAAGAGGGCATAAATATTACAGAAACAGGAAACAGAATTTGCAAAGTACAAATTTCAGCCGAGGGTGCTTACATACAATACGCACTAATGCCTGATGTGCAGAGGATTCCTACTCAAATCCAACACTGATTAACAAAAGAAAGAAAAACCAGCATATATTTCAGAAACTCAGATCTGATATTTTCTCACATAACGATTCCTTGGTAACTCTAAATATGAGATAAACCATGGAGGTATGAAGCTAGTTGTATACGATTCAACAAGTGCCGGGTCTCTTAGCCTTCTATTACAATCATAGTCAGGAAGAAAAATTCGTGTAAGAGCCATTTTCAGTGAACTGTCAATGTAGGATTAAATCTGATATTGTTTTACGTCGCTGAATCTTTTATTAAATATTACGAGACATTAAGACTCCATTTCTCTCGTTGGGAGTGTCGGTAAACATCACTTAAATCTTCTGATCTCCAGGCTAGAAGTACGGTGCTTACGCTACCATAGGTGGATATATGGGTGACAAAATTGTGTAATTGACTCTCTACCCTCACTAAAAAAGACCCTTCAAAGAGAAAAATGAACCTGAATATATAAATATATATTTTCTCTATGGTGGTTGATGATCTTCCTCGCCTCATACAAACAGCTTTTTAATACGGTTGTAATCGGATCTAGGCTTGAAACAGTATTAGAAAATCAGAATTCCTGCAACTTGGGTATATGTCACAGCCGTACCTCTCTCAGACTCATAAAAACTCTCTGGATCATTTCGTACATCCCTCACTTGCAGTTTTATTGTCTTTTGTATTCGACACACAGCTAAGTTGCTGTGCTTTCCTGTACAATGGAGTCAGTAAAGAGCCATTAGAGGTTCTGACTCATAACACTTATGCAGGAACGGACTTCGTTGGTTGCAGCAACCAGAATCATGGTATAAAAGCAAGGTCAAAATACGTCAGTGCATAATAGTAAAACAATCAAGCTGGAGAAAAAACATATTTGAGAAAATTTGGTCAGAAATAATTATGGTATGATAGCAAAAACAGCAAACCTCACAAATGAAATGCAGGGAGTAGAACAGTCGATATATTGTGAGTAAACAAAAAGAGAAATTATAGTACCAGTGTGTTTAAGGGTTCGACCCCGCATCGGCTGCTCTAAACTGTGACTTATAAACCTCCTATTGTCTAATTGAATGTCTCGTGCATTCGAATTGGCCGTCCACTGCATTTGAGACGTCGCTATGATGATCTCCCTTCCCACACTACGTACTTGGCAGAAAGCCATAAGAATTTCCTGACATGTCACGTGTCTTCACTTTCTGAGCCAATGCCATTAATATTGTTAAGTAATTAAACTTATTCCATCTGTGGATATTGTACGAATAGTTGTGACATCAAGGAATTGAAGTAATCTGTCCTTCACTTCTTCAACGCAGTTGATGCAGGTCGAAGGAATTATCATTTTTCAGAGGATTACGATTGTAAAATGCATTATACATTGATACTTCGCTGTAACTAGCTTAGGCAACAAGTTTTTAATATTTTATATAATACATTTCTGTAATATATGATGAAAGAGAGCATTGTGGACAGTCTCAAGTGATATTCATTGACACTGTGTGATAATTCACCAGGTTTCGAAAGTAGCTACCAGCACGTAATGCATAGCACTGATATATTAAATCTTGTTTAGGCTCAACAACTTCATCACATATTTTCAAGTTATCAATATGTCTCCAACAGGGAGTCCAGCAGCAAAGCTAGGGGAGATGTTCTAAATTTGACATTTATGCAACGCAGAATGTCGTCTGTCTGGGAGCGAAAGATTTGGTTTAGTGTCAGGATGATCTTTCTGGGCAGATATTGTTTGAGTCATTTCGAGATAATACAGTTGTTAAATTTTCGTTCCTTAGTATACCACCAGCGATTCAACGGACGTTTCGTCAGTTTACGCACACACACACACACACACACACACTCTCACACACACACACAAACACATACACATACATTCATGCATATATATATATATATATATATATATATATACACACACACGCGCGCATGCACACACATAGGATATCAAATATATAGTTTTCTCTTGCTTTAGTATTGTATAAACTTTCGTTTTCAAACCTCAGGTTCTAATAAAATTGTAAGAAATCAAATATTTGTAGAATACAGGAATACAACGCATACTGAAGTATTGAGAGGGACTTTTTCCTCAAAAATTCAATTTCTCTTTTTTCTTCATTTGTGCGTTATTTCTTCTGATATTTATTATGAAAACCTTCGCTCCACATAACAAATTAATTTCAAATTATCGAGCCGAAAAAACCTTATTGGCTTCATTTCAAACATCCATTTGACTAATGGCACACATTGAATGACTCTCTCTCCTTTCCTACCCTCTTATTGAACAACCAAACGTTTGTTCCCCCTCTCTCTGTCTTTCTATGTCACTGTCTGTCTCTCTCTCTTTCTGTGTCTCTCTCTGTGTCTTTCTTTCTCTCTCTTTAATATCAAATAGTGAGTGGCTGAAAGGGAATCTTCTCTGGAAATTTCTCTGAATATTCTTTGGTGTAAAAGAAGGTTTCGTTTATATCCTCCCGAATTCCATGAAGGTCTATAAGACATTCATTGTTAACAATAAGACTATCAGCATCATCGTTTCCCACTTATCCATCCCAAATGTTGTCCATGCTTCTTATCTAAATGTTATACAAACACAGAAAAGATTCAACTAGGCAAAATGTTTCCTCCCACGAACTTTAACTACCCAAATAATCGTCTCTACTCTCTTACTATCCTCTAATTAAGCTATGTGCCCTTCTTCTGTCTCTTTGTGCGTCTTTCTCTCTCTCTCTCTCTCTCTCTCTCTTTCTCTCTTTGAATACCTCAATTCGAATGTCCAATCTTTTTCCGGCCCTCTACCTCCCTATCCTCAAATCAAACTACCAACTTATTCTAATACTATAGCGTATCATTCGAACTCCGACAGGAACAAAAAATATAGTATTCTAGATCATCAGAAGTATGAACAAAGACTATTACATTTATATCATTCCTCCTATTAAGTCTGTGACCAACAAATAAACCTGGCAATAGTTCAACAAACCATCCGTCTCTCCTTGTGTGATTGTTGATAGAACGATGCGATTGACACATCGGCCATCAAATTCGACGAAGGGTTTGACATTGTAATCTTTCGTAATTTACTGCAATGCAGCAAATTGACTGTGAAGTGGGTCTTCTGAGGAATTGCATTAACTCACAACTGGTAAGCGTTTCATCAATTGCAATTCTCTTTGTTCCCCTCGCTGCCATCTGATTTTCCATCTATTGTTCTCTATATCATACTGTTTATATCTATATATATATCGGGGTCTGGAATCATATACTTACACAATATCTTCCCTAACGCAAGTTTACCTGCTACGGCTTTCTATTGGGTACCTGGGGATTAAATCAACTCATAGTTGGAAATCTTTATATCAAATATCTCGCTCTCCCTCACTTGGTCTCTTAATATATATATATATATATATATATATATTGATTTGTGATATACTCATGAATGTGTTATATTCTTTTAAATAACCTCCCGTAAGTACACGGAGAATGATCCATCCGGTTCAGACAGCGTGAATAGAGTGAAAAATTTTTTTAAAAAATGGGTCTACTGCTTAGTCTGTTTGTATTTATCAACTACTGCAGTCTGCTTGTCGGATAAGGGAGTCGAATGCTCACATTCAGCCCTCTGCAATCGGTTGTTAGTACTGAGCTGAGAGCCAAAAATTGGAAATTTTATATTCATGCTTTAGTGTGCAGTTTTGTGCAGGAAAAATTAAAAATATCGGCAACTGGTTAGATGCGTGAAAACCTCTTTTCATCCATCATCAGTAGTCTCTTGATGTCCGTTGTTGGACTCACAGTTTCCACAGGATTTGCCACACTTCTCTATTGTGGGCGTCGCGAGGCCAATACCGGCATTTGAGGATCCAGGCTGTGAACTGTGATGTACATGGATTGTCTGCCATTCTTGCAATATTACCCATCCATTGCCATTTGAGTTTTCTAAAGGAGTTTTTTGTGTCGCAGACTCCTGTTTCCTCCTTGATATACTGTGCTGTTGAGTGATCTCTCACTTGGAGTTTGAGAATCATTTTTTCTAGTGTACATTGTATGTTTCACCTATTTTAGGTCAGTTTTTTTTTGCCAGATCCCAAGTTTAATGTCCACAAATGACTATAGGAGGGATGCATGGTGGGTAATCCTTCTTTTTTAAACTAATATGATCTTCTTGATTTTGAAAGTTGAGCTTGCTCTACCTATGTTTTGTTATCCTGGAGTGGTTCCCCGTTTGATTTCTTCATCTTTTGTGGCTTTCACTTGGATTAGATTTAGTGATGTACTTTCTCAAGTTCTGCTTTTTCGATTTTGATTGCTGCTTTTTTTCTAAATTTCCGATGTGATTGTTTAAAACGACCTCTATTTTACTCAAGTTCATGTGTAGGCAGACTCTGTTTTTTTTTTCATCCAGTTCATCTCACATTACTTCGAGGTTGTGTAGGTTCTTTGGAGAAAAATGTAATGCAATATGCTAATCTGATGTTTCTCAGATAATCGCTGTCTATTTCGATTCCTTTATTTCTCCAGTCTGAATTTCTGATAATCGCTTTGAGGCAGTCTGTGAAAAGTTTGGGTGAGTTCTATCATCTAATCTCACTTTTTGGGGGAGCTGAAAGGGACATGAGGTTTTATATAGAAGGAATTCCGTATTAGTATAAATGTTGCAGTATTCTGACGTATAAAAGAGTCAATACCTCGCACAGTGATTGATTTCATGACCATAAGAATTTCCACAGAATGAAAGGCACCTTCAGAGTCGACGAATGCTTCTACAAAAAGTATTTTGTATTCTGTTGACTTTTCTTTCGGCTGATTTATCGAATGGAGATGGTGTATGGTTAAGTAGCATCTCTTAAAACCACCTTGCTCCTGTAGATGGTTTTCATCTATTGCTTTTGAGATGCTGTTGGTGATTAATGTTGTGGACAGTTTGCAAATGTAGAGTTGACTTAAAGGTCTGTAGTTGTTGAGGTTTTTCGGGTCTCCCTTTTTATGTAAAAACATTAGGGTCACTGTCTTCTCATCCTCCGGAACTTTACTTTGTTCTAAGTTGAATAATATTGCTACTTTTGTGGTAATGATCTAATCAGCTTTTTGTATATCGATGGTAATGTTATCTGTTATCAAATACTTTTCTTTTCTTTGTTTTTTTGATGGCTAGCTTCACCTCCAATGGTGTAAATTTTAGGAAGTGATCGCACCTATTTCTTGCGTCTTGCGTATACTACTCGTTGTCTCGTAGTCTTTACCTGTAGGAATAAAGTTCTTAGTAGAATTCCTGGGCATGTTCCACAATCCTGCCTCTGTCTGTTGTTAGATTTTGATCATCTCAAATATACTCGTTATTTGTTTCTGTCCTATACTGACAGGCTTGTCTATAGCTTCAGAGCCCCGACCTTTCCTGAGAGTTGTTCTGTGATTGCTGTCGAGTATCTCCTTCAGTCATCTTGTTTCTTCATTGTTGATTTGTTTCACTTCAGTATCTTCAATTCATTTCCTTGCCGTCGTCAATGGTTCGCGGTTTCTGCATTTTCCATGAGATCAAAAATGATTATCGTCTGAAATTGTGTTCAGTTTGATACAAAGTTGTAACACAGCTATAAATACGTGAATCGTCAGTGTAACAAGATATTTGCCGGATTATCAATTCTCACAAAACAAAAAAATCAGTTTGAAGTGAATATTAGGCCAGGTTCAACTGAAATGGAAACAGAATTTGGGGTTCTTGACTCCTTTTTAATGGTGGTCAATAAAACCCCAGATCAAACTGTTAGTACATCTAAAATACAATCGACTTTTACTGTCTTTCGTTTTATGTCACTTGGAGAGAGCCATCAACAAAAAAACATCAATAAAACTATCCACGTAGGTTTATCTCAGTCTCTAAGCGGGACAGGCTGGCTGGCTATTTACATGTTGCATTAATTGATCCAAATGATTGGACATTTGAGATCAACTCCACATTACGTCTAGAAAAAACAGTTTTCTTTTGAAATGTTTGTGATAACTGCTTGGAAAAGGCAAAAAAAGTAACTTAAGAATTGATCGATCCTTTACTATCTTTTTAAATGATCATCCCCAAAACGGCATGCTGCCAAAATATATTGGTAAGATGATAGTTTTTACTGAATGATTGATATAGGCCTATTATTGTTTAATAATTACTTCATAAATTCTTCTACAGAACACGTATAAATGCATAACTTTGAATCGAAGAGTAAATTAACTGTGTCCAGGAACAGAATAACTCCCTACCCGAACTCTTTCAATTACGTCTGATTCGAAAGATAGTATTCAGCAAGATGGTGTATTTTGTCACTTTGCTCTCAGGGTTTGATTCCAGACGAAAAGTTATTTCATAAATTGATTAGTCGGGGTTTGCTTATAGGCCACGATGATAATATGATTTGAATCATCAGGATTTCCTTTGATGGGGATATTTAAAGGCTTCTGTTTATACAGCATAACTTTGCTGACTTCAACATACTACGATATCTAATTCATGAAAATTAATGGCAATTTTTATTCGTGAAACTTTAGATAAACATTACGGTTTCTGTACGTGATCAATGTGGGAAGGCCGAATGATTCACATCTTTTGAATAAATCGATCTTGAAGTCTTTCATTTTATATATTTTGATTTTTCAATGTTCACATTGGAAGTTATGAATACGTTAAACCGCAATATTTTACGATTACATTAACCTGGTTTCACTAATAATGAGTGATCATAAATCATTAATTTGAATTATATGATCAATAATGAAACAAGTTACACTATTTTTCTTTTAATCAATAACATTTCACGAATTTTAAATAATTGCTCTACTTTTTCTGTATTGGCAGCGAGAAGTAGTCATGAGAAAGTGGTACTCAAAAGTTCTTACTTTTATCTCCGTAAGCCATTGTATAACGGCAGACACGAAATATGTTATGTCAAATATCTACTGACTAGTGAGGGCGCTGGAATATTTTTATCAATGCCTTTCCCAAGGGGTTTAGTAATCTTAACATAGGCACCTTTGATAGGAATTCGACCTTGGTTTATCAGTTACATTTTTGTACCAAGAATTTTTACTGTACTTCTCACAATCTTTTTTTCTTTCCAATTTTAATGTCCGTCTATTTACACACACACACACACACATATATACATATATATATATATATATATATATATATATATATATATATATATATATATATATATATATGTGTGTGTGTGTGTGTGTGTATGTGTGTGTGTGTGTGTGTGTAAGAGTGTACGTATAGTTTTGCTCCATTTTCTAAAAGAAGAGTGATTCTGTACAAAGGAAAACCGGGCCCAAATCATGCAAAGTGAATAACATTGCCTCATATGCAAACATATTTTGAACCTTTTGTGACCCACAGAATGTTGATGATGGTATTTTTAATTGAATTTCAGGTATTTAGAGGTAAGTGAGACTTAGGGAGTGTAGTGGAAAGAGTAGCGTTCACACTGCTGCCATTGAAGCTCGAAGCAAAACGAACAATTTGTCACTTTTGCTTCAAACATCTTCATCATAGCTTTAAAAAGGCGTAAAGCAGATTCTGAACAGCCAAGTAAACATGCACAATACCTCTCTCTCTCTCTCTTTATATATATATATATACATATATATATACATATATATATATATATATATATATATATATATATATATATATATATATATATATATATATATATATATATACGTATTGTGTCGTCATCAGACAGCTGTTCCGTTGTATTACAACTCTCCAGTGTAGCTATAGACTATCCGTTATCGTATCCAGTACCACGAGGCAGACTCGGAGACCGATATCCTACATCTGCACCAGGCAACTTGACGGTCAATAAGGCTAAATTTAAGCAATATATTTATTTTATTTAGAATTCTTTTTCCACCAGAGTGCTCTATTCCTATGGAAGAGCATTGCATAAGCTTACAATAAACGAGTTACCTCACTCAAAGTGCTCATTCCTGAATAGAGGAGCTTTAATTTTTGTGTCATCCACTGACAGCTATTTCGTTGAATTACAATTCTTCAGTGTGGCTATAGTATTTGTGTATTTTCAAATATTCATACTTCGGCTTTTCACAAAATTCGACCCAGAAAACCAATCCGTATAAAACGTTTTGCGTAAAACCAACGTAGTATCCAAATATTTATTTCAATATTTATATGAATGTTGGGTTTGTGAAACATCCAGAGTGTGTTATGAATATTTGGTTGATCAATGTAGAGGTTTCAGTTTATCAAACCAATACATAGAAATATTAACTATGGATATTTCATTCAGTAGAAATTTTTTTCCATCGGTCGTCTGATATTTATGAGCAAAAATCATTGCTGCTTCCCCTGGGAAATTGAATATTATAGACAAAACATTCTAAGTATTTACCTTGAGTCCTCCACCGGGGACATCACTAGTGCTTTTTTTTTTTATCTGGCCAACATCCCGTTGCAGGGCTGTGATGCTACGAGTGTCTTGCCATATACTTATGTCTAAAGGTGGGACTGAAATCCTGCTTTTCTTAAAGACATGTGTGTATGAGGGAAATTTAATAGGTTTGGATAAAACACGAACTCTTTTAGCTGATTCTGTTTTCCGTAACTTTTAGGCAACACCACACTTCCTTTACTACTACTACTACTACTACTACTACTACTACTACTACTACTACTACTACTACTACTACTACTACAACAACAACAACAACTCAGAATGCAGGAAAAAGAGATAGAAAAATATTGTTGTGAAATTGTAAATGCGAGTACTCGTTGACCTTTAGGGCTCTGTAGTTTAATACATCAAGGCGTTTTCCATGTAAACTTCTCTCTACGGAGAATGGTATGTGATTTCAGAGCTGTTCAAAGGTAGTTTCTTCTTCCAATTACGTTTTTACTGACAATGGTAGAAAGTCGACCAATATGATTGGGGAGAATCAAATCCATTAAAAAATGGCTAAAAAACAAACCGATTTCACGACAAAATATCAAAACATTAAGAATTTGGAATGATTTCGAAATCATTTGAGGGATTTGCTGAATCAGCCAATGTTTTTTTTTTAATCCCTGTCCAAGCAAGTCCTGACCTCCCTCGCTCGACAAGAAATCAATTAAGGCTACTTCAAAGCACAATACCTTTGGAATTTGTCAGTGATCATCCGTGTTTTCTCTCTATCTATTTTGTTCATCCGTCAGGAAGATATGTCCCAAGGTACCTTATAAGTGCATTAACACGCACACACACGCACACATACACGCATATTTCTCTCTCTCTCTCTCTCTATATATATATATATATATATATATATATATATACACGCACACACAAATATGTTTGTATGTAAATATCTCTCTCTTTCTCTTTATATTTATATATATATATGTGTGTGTATGTCCATGTGTGTGTAATCAGTCTGTGAAATTCAAATTTTGTATCCGATATTGGATTCAGTTATCAGGAATAAATGAATATTGATTGAAACACTTAATCAATCATTTTTAATTATAATCTTTTTGTTCAAAGTAACTATCTTTCACTTCATTAATTTTAGACAAAAATCAAAAGTTGACTAAAAAATAACACTATTTTATACTGAATATATCTGTCCTAAACAGGCCATCAAAAATGAAATATGATCCAATATTGGCAAACAAGCGTAGAAGCGAGTCATTTTTGAGGTCTTGGGACACTTGGAAGTCCTGAACAACTCGTCGATTCTCTCAAAGACACATGCTTAAATATTTGCAGGAACCAAGATGCAGACATCGATCAGTTACAACCATGGGGAAAACAGAACTACGCTCTTTCTTGTAGTATATCAGAGGAATCTTAAAATGGAATTACAACAATAGCATATAAATAGAATCAGTCCAATGGATAGCTCATGGAATGATATTGATGAAATTGAGGAAGGATATATTTGTACTCGTAATGAAGGCCATAAATGGATTGGCTGAACAACAGTAACAAAACAATGTCTTCAACATCTGTTTTCAATCAGTCTTGGGGTCAATATTCACTGTATAAATGCAGAAATCGATGGAACTACACCAGTGAAGAAAAAGTTGAATTTCTTTTCTTACAGATTGAACATAATGGATCGATTGAACATTGACAGTTAACGAAGCAATGAGTTCGATAACCTTAAACAATTGACATTTACCTAAAATCTTTCGTGAGTAGGAATTCATACATCGGTGAGAGACTTACAGCAATGACTGAAATATTGAATTACACTCGAAGTTGTTTACTTTTTATGCTATCAGACATTTCGAGACGTTTATGGTTTCAATTTGTCAGAAATTTAGAACAACTTGTCAATAAGTTTCTGTGATCACCCAAAAGAAATATAGTGTCCTATTTTCATACTTGAATTTACTTGTCATTACTCCCTCTCACTCATACTCTCTCTCTTCCTCTCTCTCTCTCTCACTCTCTCTTCTTCTTTTGTACACACTCACAAACACACTGTGTGCCTGAAGCGATTTCAGCTTGCATCCAAGGATTGTTGGGAGAGAAAGTGGGGAATTGATCAGGTTTTCTACTGCCAGCAGCCTTGGGTCGGCAGCCAGTAGTTCATCTGACCCCTTTTCCGTTGTACTATCATCAGGTCTGCCACTTTCGTTTGGTATGATATTTTGGTGATCAACCTCCATTCCCGAATAGATCGGCATGGACCCCTTTTTCTAAAGCTATTTATTTTTCCAACAAGATTTTCCCTCTTCTTTCACGTGATGCCGGAACTTAGAGAACTTTCATCCTTATTTTTCTATTATCCTCCTGCTACTTTTCGTTCTTCATGCAATTCAAGTCTCTATTTTTTTTACTTTCACCGTTGAAAACTTTTTGTACTGTCCTTCTTCTATCAAGCCTATCTCACTTCCCTTCAAATATCTTTTTTCTTATGTAGCTGTGGCTAGTTATCTATCTGCAAGGGTTCCAAGCGACCTCGCTTTATGTGATCAATCGTCAGTGTCTTTGATCTCTCAACCTACCTCTCACACACATCTCTCTCTCTCTCTCTCCCCCTCTCTTTCTCTCAATAAATTTGTGTTGACTGGAAGCTCATTCATGAAGAGCTAAATACACAGCTTCTATAAAGATCATAGCTTAGGAAAGTCAGAGAATAAAACAAACATGGATTGATACGAACAATTTGATAGGTGGAATGAATGAAAGAAAGAAAGAAAGAAAGAAAGAAAGAAAGAAAGTATCGTGAGCTCAATCCCTGCAAGGTGTCCTGTATTTGTGACTTTGCGTCATCCTTTGCACAAATTTGATATATCTGTATCATTCAGATAAAATCGATTCGATTCTATTTTTCAAAGATATTTCAAATTCTAATTGGTTATAATAGCACGTCATAGTCAATTGAAAAATTAAAACAACTTGGGTAAACGAATTCATTCGTAGTTGGAAATACTTTCCGCTTTTTCCCTTGATTCAACCCCCAAAATGTTGCCCAACCCCCAAAATTGTATTTCACTTTCTGAATCATACATCATTACATATAAGAACTTCAAATGCCAAATTATTTCATTTCACTGTAACAGATGGATTATTCAATGCTTGAATAGGCAAGATTTGACTGATTACCAAGAACTAAATTATACATTGCTAAGTCACTTGCTCCATGGCACTTTTTGCTACGTGATATATATAATTACGCCTAATTGAATTAGATTGAACCACTTTTATTGTGAGTGGGATTTCTCATTTTTGGAACTGTCATAGTGAAGCAAAGAATAGAAAAAAAAGTTAAGGAGCACTAGTTCAGAACATTGACTTTCAGTTGACGTTTATGAATCGTCAAAAATACAGTAATGCCTGCTTATCTTCTGAAAGTGAAAGTAACCATTGAATTAATCCGAAAGAAAAGATTGTTTCTTCTAAGAAAAGGGAGAAGGAGAGAAGGAGATGTTGAAAAAGAGAAGAGGAAAGGGGGAGGCAAGATATGGACGAAAATGAAGGCATTGAGGAAGGAAGAAAGTATATGACAATAAAAGGGGTGAAGAGTGAAGTAGAAGGGGATTGGGTGAGCAGTAGTGATAATACTCGTCGTGGATAGTAGCAGTAAGAGTGAGAAAAGGGAGTAAATTGAGGTTAGGAAAGAAGTAAAGATGATGAAGAGGAAGATGAGAATGATAAAAAAAGAGGAAAAAAAAGTGAGGAAGAAAGGAAGGAAATTGAACAAAAATACAGATGATCAAATAAAATTAAAGAATGGAAGAAAAAAGAAGTATCAATAAAAAAATAACGAACGGAAATGAAAAAAGGAGTAAAAAATGAAGATGAAAGAAGGAGAGAAAAGAACGAATTCAATTGCACCAAACTAAAAAAAAAACCCCACAAAAACAGGAATTTCTGCAACTGTTGAGGACAAAAGAGAAACCCAAGATTGAATTAAAAATATTTTAATGAATTTGTATATTCTATTACTCTCATTAAACCTTAAACTTTACCAACGCAAGGAAATTGGACCATAATTTCTTGCCATATATAATAAAACGCCAAGCCTGATAAGCAACAATACATTTGAAAATATTATCATTTTTTCTGTCTTCAAGCTTTTATTTGGTAAATATTTAAACTTAATTGGAAAGAAAATCATATATCCAGTCCATGACGTTTTATCAAAAGACAACGATGAAAAATATTACAAATCTGTGGGAAAAATAGTGTACTTCCGAGGAAATTTTGATGAAGACATACGTAACTAGATTTCTCCACGAAAGCATATATATATATATATATATATATATATATATATATATATATATATATATATATATATATATATATATATATATATATATATATATACATAAACGTTGAATACAAATTGGTTCACAACAGTTTTGTGTAAGAATGTCTTCAGATTTTTCAACAAATGAAAGTAAGAAATGCACATAGATGCATGTACGTGTGCACACGCGTGCATACATACACAATCGCACGCACACGCGCACACACACACAAACACACACGTGCGCGCGTGCGCAAGAATACAAACACACAAACATCCCCCTGTGGACAGCTGTTTGGAATATCATGCATTGACCAAAAGAATGATTTTAGATTTTTTAGAAAGGGCTACTTCACTTTATTTTTCAGGGAACAAGAAAATTTTAACTAGACTTGATGATGATGATGATGATTCCATTGACCGTATATTAGAAAATGATCTCATTGATAATCATTGCTAATTTGTCCATATAATAGTCAACTTTTCGATTTCCCTAAGTTTATTCCCTCCTGATTTTTGTTGAAGCATCATACGCTATGTACAACCCTTAAATGTGTGTCTGAGAAATAACTACAATGGAGATAAGGATACTGAAAAATTAATTGAGTGTTGACAAAAATAATTCCGAGATCTCAGGCAACAACAAAGATGAAGATACTTGAAACTTGACAATGTATCAGACAAACCCCAGAAGTCTTGCAAGATTCATCAAATATTAAAGCCGTGTCTGGAAGGTTCAGATATAAACAGCAGAAAATGTGGAGAGAGTGTTTAAAAATTAACAATAGCACATCCTAATGCCCGTAGCAAAGATAAACATGGAAGATGAAAGTTGTCCAAATAATTCACTAAATATTAAAATCGAATCATCTGAAAGGGGGGGAAGATACAACAAAGATGCAATGCCTCAATGAATTATTGAAGATTAACTTATCATCTTGAATTATCAGACAAAACAACAGGGAAGATAAGGAGAAAATAAAAAGAAATCTCTTGAATATTGAAAAAGCAACTCTTCCCCAAATCCCAGACAAGAACTACGAAGATGCTCTTTTCTCAAATCTAACATTTATTTTTATCTACGCATCTGTGAGTCTCAAGTAAAGGAAAAACGGTGGGGTTTAATCTTAGCAGAATAAAATCTTCAACACAGTCATAGAGCAAATAACTCTACCAACGCCATGGTTAGTAAAACGTGAGTGGGAATTATTTACATATAGCTACAATGCAGGGGAGTAACAGTGAAGAGAACTTGAATCCAAATAGAATTTATATCCAGGCTATGACAAACACTTAAATAAAATATCATTGAAATTCATTTCGAGAATATTGTGTGAACAGACAGCAGCGAATATATTATATGGAAATTCATTGAAAACTTTTGGAGATATGGTTTGGACGGACTGACGGAGATACAGGTAGATAGTCACTAACCAATATATATCTGATTGGTGGAGATAAATAACAAATGAGAGAGAAGGCGAGAGAAAAAAAAAAGAGAGAGATAGAGAAAGAGTGGGAAGTAAAATAGGAAGGAAGAGAAAAATGACGAACTGAAAAATATACCGAGAAAAGGTGATAGCAGAGAAAAACAGAGGGAGAGAGGAGGAATGAGAGAGACAGAGAGACAGAGAGAGTGAAAAACAAGGTTAGAGAGAAATAACTAGTCAGATAGATAGAGAGGGAGAAGGGTAGTGGAAGGGACAGAGAAAAAATCGAGGAAAATATATGGATAGAGAAAGATGAGGATGTTGAGAGAGAAATAGACAGGGGAGCGAGGGATGAGATTGTTTCTGATTTGATACGATTTTTTGTTTAGATATGTTGATCGCTTTTCAATACTTTTATCTAGGCCTGGTGCGATTATATTTCAAGAAGAATGATTAGTCAAAACCAAAATTCAACGTGATATCTTTCATTCATTGCCATGGTCTGTGCCTTGAGCAATGATTCTAAACGAACATTAGGCTCATGGGTAAAATCTTCTGGGCCGTTCGGAACGCCTCAAGTGGTACTAGCGGTTCAAATCGGGTATAATAATCACTACATATTGCATTATTTGATCCGTGGAAATTGTTGCATGACTCTCCTTGAAGGTCCCAAATAGGTAATAATCTAATTGAAATTCAAATGATATTTTTACCGTGTAGAATGTGGCCATAAGCGTAGCACAGATGATCTGCGAGCCCAGCTTGTCAACCACTGCTCCACAGAGTTATCCTCTGAACAAAAGATTCGGGATATTTGAATAAAAAAAACATTTTTTGTGAATCACCTTTGTCTGGTTGAGAGACGATTGTACTGTCACCTGCACTAACAAATCATTTTTGTTTGTTTATTTTGCAAATCCTCTGGAAGCCAGTGATACTTGCAATGATCTATGAAAATCACTGATTACATTGATTACAATGCATTTGCAGTGCAATATAATTAGCACTACATTTCAATCACACAAATGATATATCTATCAGTCAACGATGTTTGTATTAATTCATGATCACTGACAATCCATTTTGTCTTCTTTTCAAATGTATTTATATCGTTGAATCTTTACTGATGCATCAATTGTACACACAGACACACATGCACATACACACACACACACACACACACACACACACACATATATATATATATATATATATATATATATATATATATATATATATATATATATATATATATATCATAGCCCTATACTGTCAGTGACGCTTACACCAATCCCCCCTAATTGACTATGCCGTTACTCCTGATTTGGAATGCATTTCTACAATAAATGTTTTTTTACTATATGATAACGGAACGATAGTCGAATTATATCAGGAAATCCCTGCATATCATGAAAACAAGGGACCCAATCCGTTCAATATTTTGTCGAATCAGATATTTCAACCAAATGTGTCGAGTAAATTGAATAGGTTAAATACCTATCTATTTAATAGTAAACGTTACAGCCCTCTCTAAAGCGAATGACGTTTGAGGCAAATACTAAATTCTTTCAGTGAATATTCACGTATGGAAATGTTATAGATCAACCTTTTTTTTTCATATTTATTTTGCTTACTTATATCAGTTCTAAATACTTTCAGTGCAAAATTACAACTCTGAATAATGTTCATTCTTCTAACTGCAAGAATCACATACCCAGTTGAATCAAGTCTATCGGATTGATAGTGTTTATATAGTTGCTGAAGGTGAAGGAATTAATCTCCACGTGTTTTGAATGTACCATGATTGCTGTTACATCACAATAAATGCCAAGAGGGACGTATGTAGATATCTTGTTTGGATGTAAACAGTTTGTAGCCACTTTTCTTTGTTCGAAGAGAATTGTGGACAAAATATGGGGATGAATGCTTATGTTTGACAGGATTTGTAATCGTAAAGAGACACGTGTAAATTTTCTGATGAACACATATGACGTACATTCAATGATTTGATAAATGAGGCGTTTTCAACAATACATAAAAAGCTGAAAGGAAAATGCATCTTAACATTAGTAAGATGGATCGGGATAGAAGGAGCCAGCTTAGATTAGATTGCTACGTAGCATCTTTATATAGAAAGGAAGTTTTGGGGATTATGTCATTAGAATATGATATATGAGAGGGAGATTTGTCATGGAAACATTTGGATTATCTAATGCAAGGGACTAGATAATAGTTTATTGAATAATGAGAGGAAGGTCGGACTAGATTACGTAATCCAAAACCGTTGGTCCTGTATCTTGCACAAGGAGATAAAATAGGGGGAGTGATCTTCGAATTAAATGCAGTGCTCGCCCAGTGTCGCTAGAATCGGGTGAAAATGAAATATGGGAAATAATTGCATTGTTTGTGTTGGATCGACCTGGGGGTTCCCATATCAAGAATGTTTATGACAGAGGACGATATGATATAGTCATAGCCAAAGTATTGGAACTAGGCTGGCAGCAACGTAAGAGAGAGCGAAAGGAAAAGAAAGAGGAGAAGAGTAAAAGAAAGTCAGGGCATATGGACGAATGAACATGTTCATTCAGACCCTTTGAGGGAATAGATAAATGGTGCAATGTTTTGTATGTGTAGCTAGATTCAGAGGAACCTATCCAAATATATTATTCATTCATGGCCGTATCTAAATTTAACTAATGATAAAAGAGCTACTGAAAGTATGTAAACTAAACATTAAAAATAAAATATTTTTACCAAAATATTGATTTTCAAGCATGATCTCCTACCCTGGTAATGAACAGAATTCGATAATTAATATAGATTTCATAGATCTGATACTATACAATGAACATTTCAGATCAATATTCAGTTAATAACTTTCAAACTGTAGAAACAGAATGCTTAAAGGTCATGGATAATGAAATGTGCAGACCAAGTTTCCTGACTGGAAGAGTCCACGTTCATCCCATACTAATGGCCTTGGTTAAATCATGACTTCATATAATCTGCAAAATATGGATAAATTATCGGACAGTTCAAGCTTTATTGTCTTTAAAGCAGTCCACTCCCAGTATTGGTTTAGTACGCCAGTCCTGTAAAAACTCATATTTGCTACGGACAATGGTGAAGACTCTATAGATCGTCAGAGGAATGCATAAAAAATTATTTCCTCGAGTGTGGTGCAATACCAGATGAATTTTCTCACGTTTACAGCTCTTGAAACGTTTTGGATTCTGGGACATTTCGGTTTTGGGAGCTTTTGTATAAGAGGTAGTCAAACTGTATAGTCATCGTTTATTCATTCTTACTGTTCAAACTTACGGAGAAGATGGAATGTCTACGGCCTCTGAAGCACTAATATCTTGGAGTTTTTAAATATCTGATCAAATTTCATGTATAAATATCCTGTACAGAAATACTTCATCAATGTTCAAGCGACAAGTATTTCTAATAATTCCTCACATCCCTGCAGACCTCTACTTTCTGTTTGTCACATCCAATATGGCCCCAATGTTCTATAATTGCCACTGAATGACATAGACCCTGAATTTATTCAAGTTTACTGCTTTGGTAGATAAGAGACTCTGTGTCTCCTATTGACTGTTCGTCCGTAAGCGCATGCGTGGTTCGGGCTCAGATCGAACAATATTTTACCAAAAGTTGAGCGGCCATTTTCTAAGGGTACCTGAGCATACGTGATTGTGCTTTTGTGAGCATCTTGTTAGCAGGGCAGAATGTCATCATTGACTTGTTAGCGACTGGGCATTTACGGGCGACCATGCAAGTAATAAAGTTGGCTCGTGAATATTGATTTAGCTTTGAAATAACATTGAATAGAGCGTTGGTTGCAGATAGCTAGGGGCAAACTGATATATTATCAGGAAAGAACTTATACTGATCAATGGATATCAAGAGACTGGTATACACACACAGATAGATAGATAGATAGATAGATAGATAGATAGATAGATAGATAGATAGATAGATAGATAGATAGATGGACGTTGTGATGGATACAAACTATGAGATAAACAGAAAGATGGAGAAGGAAAGAGCGTTATACTCAGCAGTGGGGATAGAGATGAATACGAATAGATATGAGCATTACTTATATGTCGTGCCTAGGGAAAAAGTACATGGTCGTGCTCGATACAACATTGTTCATAAAATTACGTAAACTTTTCTCAACTGATTTCGGAAAATGCATCCTTTATATTCCTGGTTTGCTCCATGCACCGATGGATGTTCTTAGGGTGCCTCCCTAATTCTGTAAACACCTCAAAATACTCTCTGAACTGGAATAACGGAACAGTTGTGTCTTTAGACGACTCCAATAACTTCTTGCCGTTGCTGAATTGTCGATCTCTCATCATCATCCTAGGTCGGTCGGAAAAAGTCCGAAAAGAATAAAAATTCATTTGAAAGCCTCTACTCATTCTAAAATCTAGTTGAAATTAATGTAAGGCACAATCATATATTTCACATGCATCCCAGTGTGAAATACGTCCCTCCAAGATATTTATTTTCGGTCATCTTATCAGTCCAATGCTTAAAACTAACGAATCTGTCTTAAAAGACCTACACGCTACTCAAGCTGAAGGAGCATCTTTCAAGTGATCAATCCAGCAGAAACCTGACCACTCTCGAAAGGGCCCATGGGGAAAAGAAAAGTGGGAAGCTGGAAATGTTTAGTCGAGAGTAGAGCAATGCATTAACATGGACCAAATGGATATAGAGGTTCGTTACCCAGGACCGAGTTTGCTGACATTTCCTTTGGACCCTGTAAATGTTTTACTTGATCGGTATATGCACATTCATTAATATATGTCCGCTTTTCTATTGTTCATTCATCTTAATTGTCCATGTGATCGCTTTGCATTGAAGTGAAATAAGAGTATATATTATGATTCAAACAATATATGAGAGCAATTTTACACTTCGTTGATCATAAACCGATTATTCGGCAAAAACGTGTATTTGACAGACGCCATCATGATTCATGCAAGAAACGCATTCTCAGATTGAATAAGTAGCCTGAAGTTTGTCAGTTGTTTCTTATGAATGACAATGATTCACATCAGGCGCTACAACTGGTAAATTAGGGAAAAAACCTATTTCCATGTATTCATTTGATTTAGGATTTTTTCTTGTGATCGATCGAATTTTGTTGTATCCTTTGATGAGTACCATATCCACGCCCGTCTGAAGGGCTGTGACAAAAAATTATCCATAGGTTGATTGATAGACATTTATATAAATAGTTACAAAGAGGAAATGCATTATTTGAAAAACGTAGCAAGTCCATATTCTGTGCAGCATGTTCTGGAGTACAAGTCTTTCATACACACTGTAAGACTTCGTATATATAGTGTGAAAAAATATCAGATACATTTGGATAAAAAATATTCAAACATCTTGAAAATCGATGGATTACCGATGTTTGTACATAACTTTCCAACGATCAGTTATTTTGTTGTTTTTTAAATTACTCATCGAATTTTTTCAGTTTTTGGTCAAAAAACAGTCAACTTTGATGATGTCTTGTAAGAAAAGTAAAATCTTTTCTTAATTCAACGGGATGGAAAATCTGTAATGAGCCATTGGAAAATATGTACTTATTCTTTCAACCCTCTGCCTATCGAGCACTTTCTTCGAAGAAAAATCTTCATAATACATTTTAACATACACCCTGTCTGCATTGTAGTTTAAAATACACTCACACACACGTATATATATATATATATATATATGGTTATGTATTTTTTTTTTAGATCACGGAACTTGTGAGCATAGGATTAAACAAATGTGAAAATACTGCCTTCTAGAAGATGTCAAAATATATTCTATATTCAATATGAATCGCTTCACTCTCAATATCCTTTGCGTTATATTATCGACAGGTTTTTATGATCTGAGAAGTGCCATCCCGGAAATATTCAATGAAGGCATATTACTATTTACTGTGATGGTGATGTCTACTTTGGATCATTCATTTCTATCCATCTATCAATCAATCTATCTGTCTTCGAGAAATACTAAAAGAGAAGGGAGGAATGGAAAGTTGGTGAGATGATAAATTCCAAGATGGGAAAAATCGATTAAAAAATGAGGGAAAGGAGAAAAAAGAATGATTGTTTGGGTACGGAAGGAAAAAAAAAAAGGGGAAGAATCAAGTAGAAGAATGAAAGAAAGGAGGAACAAAAAACAAAATGGAAGGCTTGAAGTAGAAAAAATTGAGAACCAAGCGGAAGAAGAACGAGAGGTGTAGAATAAAAATCAGATAGGTCAGAGAGAGAGAAAGATGAAAGCGAATACAAACTAAAAAGAAAGAAAAAGAAAAGAAAAGAAAAATGAAAAAGGAAGAAAACATAACAGGGTAATGGGGAAAACAAAGAGATACGAACATGGATGAGAGAGAAAAAGATTAGAAGTAGGGCGTAAATAAAAGTCAGAGAAAGGGAAAGTGAGAAGAGAATAGGATTAAGATACCAAGAGAGGGCATTTTCATTAGTCACTGCTAAAACCTAACGTCCATAATTTCAAAGAATAAAAGGGAAAACTCATTCATCTGAATGTCTATGCAGGTGACTGCTTCTCATACGTAGTGATTGATCTGATTCTGTTCCTATCTATTGATCTATCAATATCTCTATCTACCTATAGACCTATTTTTGATGACAGTCCCATCGTATATCATCCTTTACAAACATATGTTATCTCAGTTATCAGAGAACGACTTTGCTTAAAATTAGGAAAGATAAATGATTACATGTTATCGATTCCAAATACGGGCATTTTTTCCGACAGATAACAACAATTTTCCTTCTCGCAAGAAACAGCAATAATTGCTGCTTCTCACAAAAAATACCAACAATTATTTCTTTTCGCAGGAAGCAACAACAAATGTTTTTTTCTCATATCTATTAATTGGTATTTCCTGCGCTCATAACTGCCGGTGGGTTTCACCGTTCAAAAATACACATAATATTTAAGTGTATGAAACGCATTTTTCAACTTCTCTCAGGAGTTTCTGACACGTGATGCGTTGCACTTGACCCACAGAACCAGGGGTCAGAAGGGGGCCAAGGAAGGATGTCCAAAGATCTTTTGGCTATTTGGACATACAATATGTCCATTAATAAAATACTTCGAATGGTATGGTGTGCTAGACGGGTTATAGCATATTGAAACAGAATAACTGAAAAGTGAGGATGGTTGTGTCTGATGTATAAATATTGGAGATTAAAAAAGCTTACTAAACAGTGGAAAAAAAACTTGTAACAATCTTGGTATCACAAGAGCTTACATGCAAACACTGATATGATGTGCCAAGTCCAAACTAACACTCTGAAACTAAAGTCTAACGAAAGCAGGAAGGTATACGGAGTGAATGTGGTGAGAAAATGGACACAAAGCTTAATGATTAACAATGTATTTTTCGGAATGTGGCATGACATTGGAAAACAAATATGCAGACATATGTATATAAACACAGCTACACACATATACGTATGAATAAATTGATGTCCTTGTATGTGCATATATGTGACTTCATATCAGTAATATATATATATATATATATATATATATATATATATATATATATATATATATACATATATATATATATATATATATATATATAATTTGTTTCGTAGGCATATTGTGTTTACATATACATTTGTTGCGATACACACATGAATATGTATACTGGTCAAGGTTATCCAATATGAATTGCATCTTTCGTCACAAAATATGAAGAGTTAGCTGGCCTCCTGGAATCGTATTCGTACAATATATTGATTTAAACACATACACATGTACACGCACCCACACATGCACGCACATACACACACACACGCACACACACACATACACACACACACACACACACTCACACATACACACACACTCACACATACACACACACAAACAATATATGCCAAAAAATTTGTCAATCAAACTTTAATCGGGAGGAAAGCTGACTGGAGAACTTGTATCTTTAGAAGGGATTTTTAAAGGCAAAAATAAAGAGTCATCGTGTAAGATCAAATTGTATGCTTGATATCCAATTGTAGACTGAATGCAATCCTTGAATCAATAAAGAGAAACGAGAGAAACACAATTAGATTGTTTACGAAATTAAACGAATGAAAAATTGAAGTTTGCATATTTTCTTGTACGAATTATCGTACAAGCCATAACATAGTACTGCAATTCAATTCTTCTTTTATCGTAATAGACTGGTTAAACAATTTGTC
>OY735214.1:4830000-4895000 GCA_963457665.1 Thysanoteuthis rhombus | reverse complement strand
GTAGGATTTAAGATGGCAAAACGCATTAACAAAATTAGAAAGTACTGGCCCCTCGACCCCAATAAAATCTAACGAATCTTTGGGAAGGTCTATGTCCAACAACAAACTCTTAAAGGTTCATATTGATTGTGATTGTGATGATGATTTTGATGATTACGTATTCAAAGAGTGTACATTTTTTTCAAAGTTGGACATGAAAAACGCAGACTTCGTTATTTCTTATTTAGAGATAAAGTATTTATTTTAGCGAAAAAAGCTGGAATCCACCAATATTCTTAGGTATGAGTGTTACGTGTTGAGGAGGTTTATATCATTTCTTCCTTTATTGGAAGCTGAAGACGCATATCTGATTATCTTTTTTTTTTCTGCAGATAAGTGAATTACTTTCCCTGTGTAAATACAAACCGCAAGAAAATTCCCACAATTTGTCACAAATTCGGATGCTGCGATAGAATTTTGTTCTTTTTTAGAGTTGGAGTGAGAACACTTCTTTTATTTGACTGAGGGAATAAATAATATCACTCTATTGTGTTTCTATTTCATAGGAGATTTCAACTTTAAAACCTGATCTTTTTTTATTTTTACTATGCAGCTTTTCGGGCTACATCATTGACGTACAGTATAGTATCACAAATGTTGAGTGAAGTGAGTATCAGACTTGCCACAGTGGCAATAGTCAGTATAACTAGCATAGCTACGATAGTCCCAGTAAGAAGTGCTATAAGTGAACCAGTATTCCACCGGCTATGGCAAAAAGCCATATAGTCGTTTGCCCTATCATGAGATACCACGGAATAACTGATGGTTGACATAGTTTGGCACATGGTCAAAATTGCAAGGCACGTGTGCTGTATCGCAATCAAGAATTCTATTAAGAATTAGAGTTGATCAGTGAATTACTTCTTTTGCTGTTTTTGTGGATTACACTCACAACGATAGAAGTGATCAATGATAAAATCATAGCAACTATTATCCATGTTGCGACACCCACAGTATCTTTAATATCTGCTCAATCTGGCGCAGCACCACACAGATATGGCACCCAGTGGAAGTTGAGATGATTCAAGATC
This sequence comes from Thysanoteuthis rhombus, assembly GCA_963457665.1. NCBI lineage: Eukaryota > Metazoa > Mollusca > Cephalopoda > Oegopsida > Thysanoteuthidae > Thysanoteuthis > Thysanoteuthis major. The sequence continues at coordinate 4,893,930 of OY735214.1, read as the reverse complement.
TAACTATCATCATTTTGAAGCACACAAGCACACAAGATGAGCTCAGTTTATTCTCTCTCGATACGTACGTCAGTCAGCCAGCCTGCTTGTCGATTCTTCTAAGCACGTTGACCTCTGAAAAGTCAATACTTAAATCAAAATTTTGATAATTTCTATCAGCCATCATATTCCCAATTTTTGTTATTTAAAATAAACACGGAAGTATTTTCCTTATTTCTGATTGGCTCCATTCCCCTTTCTTGTTCGTCCTGGTCAATTAATTAGTAAGAGTCTTCAATTTAACCATGATTCAATCATCCAAATATCTTTGCAATATTTTCAAAAACATAAATACTTGGAATAATGGCACTATAGAATATCTAGACCATTTGATTAAAAACTATTCTTATTGAAAAATTTTGAAAAATGAATATCTAATTATAATTTTTTTATTTGGAAATTATGAAGTCTGGAGATTTAATTAAAATTTCAAGAGAAACTAACAATAATTAGTATCTTGATATTAAAAATCATGATATAAATGCGAAAGATTCTGCTTGTTAGATATGAAAACGTATCCAATGTTTGGATGATCTTGTCTGACGAAAAAGAGACGAATAAAGAATTCTTAAATAAAAAAAATGCAGAGTTATTTCTCTTAATTTTAGGATAGAAAAAACAGAACAGCTGCATATCTCGAAGGCCAGGACCCGGAAAAAGAGTGATATTAACTTGATATGGAGGAAAGAAAAATATTTGAATCTATAATTTGATATTCAGAACAAAATATTTTATAACTGAAATTTTTCCATCATGAATTTTTATGATGCAATAACTGACGTCACATTTTTTTGTCAACGTATCATTCGCTATTGCAACGAACGTCCAAGAGAAGAGAGAAAACAAAACTATGCATCAAGAGGAGAGCAAAATTGAGATCAACTCTGGTGAGTTTCTTGTTTAAAAACAGAATATTAGAAAAGAAAATGACAGGTAATTTAGCCATCCTGATGTCAATATTTACTTATTATTTATTCAATTACCCAAAAGGATGTGTTTAAAAAACTATCGCTGAAAATGTACGGCGACATTAGGGAGAAAAAGAAAATTATCATACATTTATAGTATTTATATTTTTATCCTTCGATATCAGGGTCTATTTATAGTGATATTATCCAGATCGTGCTTGGAGTGTTTTAGAGTGGTTAACCTCACTGACTGACTTACCGACGTTATTTGTTGGGATGGCGTGCTAATGGACTGTGGTACAGACAAACTAACGTGCTGTCCCCCCTAGAACTTACGTTACTATGTTAAGCTAACATGCTGGTGTACGGGAAAAGTACAACCCCAGCAGCAGATGTCTGCTAAGTGCAAAATGCTAAAAACCTTCCACTAAGGAATGCATCTCCTCTGATGTTACCAACAGTGGTGTTCAGAGATCCCATCAATAGTCCAGATATTTGGACTCAAATTCTTCATTTTGGATGAAAGCAATCAACGGACATTTTCTCTTTGCTGTTCAGATATGGAAATAGAATGAAATTGATTCTTTGTGTCCAATCCACCTGATGTGTTTCATAAAAAAATACAGGGTATATGAAATCCAGGAGAGCTTTGCAAATCGTTTAACAATCGTGAAATGCTTTTAGAAAAATAAAACCACTGATTTATTTAATGGACATAAGATAGAAAAAGAAAGAGAGGTGCAAACAGATTTTTAAAAAAAGGGATGAAACGAAGGAAATGCTGAGAGGAGTAAATAGTAAAAAAGATGGAGAAATATTTTAAAAGAAGAATGACAATATAGAAACTTGTAGCTCGTGATATTTTGTGCTATCTTTGAAACTAAAACAAACTGTGTGCATTTTTGTCATTTCTTCCTAATGACATCACAAAAACTTACACCAACTCATTATCAATGTCCACAGAAATTTAATTCTGCATTTTTGATATGAGCTGTGTACTCACCTTAGTCGAATCACAGTCCGACTTGAACTGTGATATGTCGAAGTAAAAGTCAAGATGACGGTACAAAAAAGTGGAAAATTAAACTCATCTTTTCAAAAAGTCGCTCTTTGATCCTAAAGAAAAAAATCTAAACGTCATTTCAATGTTATACTTTAATTGAAAGTGTTGGAGCAGATTTATTTGAATTCGGGGCTCGTGGCCATACCCCTGTTGTCTTTGTTAACAAGTCAATGCTAAGCACTTGATAAAAATTTCAAAAGAAAATCAAGATTTGAAAAAAATCTTTTTTCGATATCAAATGAGGTATTGTAACCCGCTTGATTATTTGAGGTAAACAGAGGTCAAAATTAATACAAATCTCATCAAAGTTTCTTTGTGTTAATTTTGTAGGAACTTGGGAGCCGTAATCCAAACTTTGAATCTCTACCCCTTTTTTTACAGTAAATGAATAGATAACCTTTTTTGCTCAACAAGCAGGTTCAATTCCAAAGTCTCCAACCAAGTACATTACCTTTCTCAATAATGGCGTTGATGTCTACACTGGGCCTACCGATGATGTTTTCAGAGCCAAAAATTGGTGCTGATTCTTCTAATTTCCTTATCATGCACTGTTTCCCTCAACGTAATAGTCTGACTTCATTCTTATAGATTTTGTGATTATAACAACCACGATGATGACATTAATCGAAGTAAATCATTGTCTCATGGCGACAATTTTTAGTTTAGAAAAAAAAACAACTTGATTCAAGTAGTCAATGCAAGCATCAATATAATTGAATGTTCTTACATTGGACGCCGTCAATTATAATTGTTAGAAGATCTGTCAACCTTCCTTCAGTTTTCATGTTGATGTGGCTAACTACATATTGATATATTACACGTATAAGCTTCATAAATTGAGTTAGAAGGATGAACATTTATTCCCTACTATTTTATTGAACAAAACTTCTGTCTCTGATTGCCTTCCTAAATATTTTTTGATAGGGTATGGTACAATCAGTAGTGTCAGGTCTTGCTAGATTGATCCCTCAATATATGTCCGGCAGCATTCATGTTTGATGTTTGGAAAAATCAGATATTTGTGATCACTGCCAAACAAGAGATAGAAGAGGCAACTTATTAATCACTGTTTTTTTGTTTTTTTTCAATTCGAATTGATCACCTCCAACATGATATGGTTGCCAAAAAACGTTAGTCAGGTGGCAGTTTTTACTGCGTGAAAAACGAGACAAGAACTTCCTTTTGCACTGAAAAAATCAGCAGACATTGACTGATTGTGTCAAGTAGTCAAATAATCGATACATTGCCTTTTAAAATGTTCCAGTTTATAGATATTTCTGTCTGAAGAGATTCCAATAAATTATTCGGAACAATAAGGAAGAAAAATACTGAACACAATAAAAACAAAATCTTCCACAAAATCAAAACCAAATTATTCATAACAATCGACTGCAAGCAAGAAACACGGAAAAGCATTTAGGTCTCAGACAATAAAGTTGAAGAATTAAGCATAATCCACAGATGATTCTTTGTTATTAGGTAAACATATACCGATTCCCCCAGCAGTAGATAATGGAACGTTAATTGGACACTGTTTATATACAATGTCTACATAAGGATTCTGAGAGGTATTCAACTAAGGCTTAAATATCCAGACGAATGGAAAGACGAAAAATCGTTATATCACAGTTGTAGATTTATATATTGTTTGGGACTCGTCAAAGAAAAAATGTGAAAGATTTTCGTATATGATGTCCACAAAAAAAGGTTCCTAAATGCATTCCATTATGGCTTAAGTATTTGAATGTACAGCAGAGAGAATGATCGTTGTGTCATATTTGTGGATTCATGAACTGTTTGGGACTCGCCAAAGTAAAATATGATTAGACAAGTTCATATATGACGTCTACGACAGGGTTTCGAAAGTCATTTCTTTACAGCTGAATTATCTAAAAGAACGGAGGAACGGACAATCGATGGATCACAGTTTTGGATTCATGTAATGATTGAGACTTGCCTAAGTGAAGTATGATTGGATCATGTTCATCTTCAACGTACACGAGAAGATTCTGAAAAATATCTAATTTCGGCTAAAGTATTTGAACAAACGAGAACTCGTATGATTGCTAGATCACGATTGTCTATTGATATAATGTTTGAGACTCGCCCAAGCCAAATTTGATCGAATATTTCATTCATGACATTTAGAAAATGGCTTTGTGAGGTATTTGCAGCTTGAGTATTTAAACCAACAGAAGGGTGGAACATTTGTTGTAGATCACAGATATGGATTCAAATAATGTTAGAAAATCACAAACTGATTATACTGAGGACCCCTGTGATATAGTGTTTTTAGCTGAAGAGGTAGAAATATATAATGGAGCTGTTCAGAGAACGTACGTAAAGGAAGGTATTCAAAGAACAGACTGAAATAGATAGACAATAGAGGAACAAGTTTAGATAGGTAAAATGATAGATAATCAAATAACTGACTGGGCTAGTTAGATAGTTAGAAGGTAGGGACATTTATGCGTATTTATCAATACAAATATTCAAACGTGCACTATATTTTGCAGTTGAAATTTTTCTACTATTGCAAAAGTTCTAAGCGTATTTCTGAAAGTTGGTCAGCTTATCACCCCATTTTTTGTCAATTTTTCTTATATACCCTGCCCACCTCCATTTTTCCATGCTTTCCAATGAGCGCACGCTTGCAGCAATCTGATCCTATGTATAAACTGGTGAGGCAACATATGCCAAGGGCTAGATACTTTGATTATCCCATATAAAGATAATATGCAACTAAAGAGCTATTTGCATATGTATCGGTTCTTCTATCTTCTCTGTCTTCTTACCCTACTGTCTATCCATATGATATCTCCAAATGTTCCCAATAATCAAATGGAATTCCCTGGAATGATACTCAAAGAGCAAAGTGCCTTCCACGAGGGATGCTGCACACTTAAATACCGTAGATCGTGACAATATGTTCCAAATATATAATATCTTTGAAATGTTCCTGTTTGTGCATATGTTATTCAAAAAGGCTCTCAATGGAAATCAATGAATTCTTCAAGAAGTCTGGACCTTTGAGAACGTATTAAATTATTAATTCAAGGAAAGGATACACGGATATATTCCTGTTCGAGAGATATCATTCAATTTCGCCATTCATACATGTACTAATTCATGACAAATCGCATCTACAAAATATATCAATCTATTTCAATGAAATTTTGTGTAGTATTGGGCCAAGATAGGGGAAAAGTGTTCGAGTTTTAGTCAGATCAAGAAATTTGTTTGTTTTAAGTTCTCAAGTATTGTACGGCATAGACAGAGTTATGCACCCTCTGAACTTTTCTTGTTTATAAATAGCGCAGAGCATTGAGGCTTGAGGTCGATTCGATATCGTTATTGTCAATATAATTTGAAAATCCTGAGCATTTAGGGCCCCAAACTGTTTATTAGATTAGAACGATGCAGTGAAATCGATCTCATCACAGCTCAATGGCGCCCAAACTGGAAATGAGGTTAAAGAGAAGTCTTGCAGTAAATTGGTCAAACATGATTACATCAGCCGATTAATCATTAGGCAGTGCAGGGATACGCAAATGGGCTCTGAAAGGAGAAAAGTATCCGAAGAAAATAACTTTGTGAGTGCACTTGTGAGTATTTTAATGACATTTCAACACATTAGATGTTTTAGATGTATTGCACGCGTTGCATATTATACATAGTGCAGCGATGAGTTCTTCAACGTTTCTTAGCATGAGTTTATCTAGTTTAAATGGTCAAAGAACAGTGTCGCGAGGAGTTTCATTAAAAATAAGGTTAAATGGCCTCAGGGGTAGTTCATAATCTTGCGATGGTCCATTGTTTAAAAGGTCAACAACAGGAATCATCACTGGCGTTTGTCCGTCTGTAATGCGCTTTGATTCAGTATCGTGTGTTTTCCATTGTTAGGGTTTCAGATTTGATTTGACATCCACGTTTCGAGATGTGTCTGTACAATCGTTCTATGAAGTGTATTCGAACAAAATCCACACATTTTGGATACGTACTGAACCAGTTGCACGGCTTCAATGTGAATGTTCGATTGATTGGAACTAATCTTACTGCCTGAGATTTCTGAATTAGTGTATGTCATTGTTAACCCCGCCATTTCAATTGTCAAACAGTTTGAATCAAATTTTTGATGGCAAAACAGATCATCAAGCAGGTTGTTCAACATTTTACAGTCTGTATTTGTCTCATCGCAAACTCTTCCCTCACAAAAACTAAAATTAGATTTGAGAGTAAGTCTATTCAAGACCGTGGACGAGAATATGGAGAAAATGACGAGGCAGCTGATTAATATATCAAAAATGCTTTTTTCAAATGTTGAAAAAACACTTGTAAAAGTATGGGCTGTTCCAAACAGAGAAACTTGAAGGGACTGGGGCGCTAGAGCACCAAATAGGCTATTTTCCCTTAACATTGGATGAATAGATACTTTCAAGTTAGATTCTAATGATAATAGTAATAATGATATTATTATTATTTTTTTTTTAATTATTATTAATAAAAATAATAATGATAATAACAACAACATCAATGGCAACAACAAATATAACAACAACAACAATAATAATAGAAATAATAATGATGATAATAATAATGATAATAATAATAATGCCTCGAGTTTGAATGGATATAAAAATTGAGATATTTACCTTTGTTTTCTCATTTCTCATAATAGAAATTGTATTGAGAACAAAAATTTGAACTGTTTGATACTGCAACAATATGAGAGTTTGTTATTGATTCTGACTAGTTTTCGACATTTCCCTTCCTTTTATAACAGCGTTTTTTATCAACATAGATTCCGATTGCTGACTAAATATTGTGATATTGGAAAGCAGAAGTAACTTCTGACATGACTTGAAATAACATCAATATCCAAGTAGTTCTTTGTATATGGATAACGCTTTAATCAATTTGACCATCTAAACCCAATGGTAATATAGGACTTGAATCTTTTCTTCAAAGTATATTATATTCGTTTACATCTTTTCACTGTGAAACAGTCGATGTAGATATCTACTTATTACGTTTTTATGACTGATAGACATCTTATTGCTGCCTTTTCATCATTACATCCTTGCGTTAAGTCTAATGGATTCATCGTTTTTATTTTGATAACGAATCTCTTAACATCGACAGAAAGAACAATTGGAAAGATGTGGGGGATATTGATTCAAAACGATTGAGTTGTTTGGAGGACATTTGGCCACTAACATACTGACCTTGACCCAAACTCACGCCCAGTTTGCCCTTTCTCGTTCATTGATCAAGTGCCAAGGGTGCTGTCGAGTCAATAAAGGAATGGTGGGAATAAGCCATTGTTAATGACCAATCAAATGAATGAAGACCCCGGGAAGAAATGCCATCACGTGAGAGAAATGGATGAGGTTGTAGCAGCAATACGCAGGTAATGACGGATAGACACCCTATCCTCACTGTCATATGGCACATTTATCTCTAAAAGGCAAGGGTAGCCAATCACTATTCGATGGCTTGATGGAAAAATATTGGCTTCGCTGAAAAGTCTGTTTCAACGCACTCAATTCGTGACGGATAGACACTCAATCATTGCCATTATATTATAAATATATTTTGTAAATGACTAACAATGAAAAAATTCTCAAAATATTTCCACATTATCTATCCATCTAATTTACTATCTCTTTCTATTTATTTCTCAGACTTTATATCTATTTTTATATTTTCATATATTTCAGCAACAGGTGACGCAAACTATTTACGTAAACCAAAAGTGCGAACGCTCCATCAAGTAAAATTATAAGTCAGACTCTATTTTTAGCTTCCACTTCATCCAACAATATATTCACGTTTTGTTCCACCATCTGTTGTCACCTTTGAAGCAACTTCATAGTCTCGTTTTTGCAGAACGGACGCTGTTTGTGAAAAGAGATAAGCTTTGATTTATTTCTCTTTAGTCTTCGAAGGAATTCCTATGAATTACGTGGCAGATGTATCAAATCGTCTTTAAATGGCAAGGATAGCTCATCAGCATATGTTGTCTCTGTAGGAATATATTACGTTGGCCACAATGTTCTCTCGGTTTGATAAGCAAAACTTGAGGAATCAATAGAGAATCCATGATGAATTTACCGGAGAACGTATTTATAATTGGTCTCTCTAGCTTCTGCCGTCACTCTGGGAATATCACATTTCAATCTTTTTAGAACTCTTTTTTTGAGCGAAAATTGCATTTTGAGCCATCAAATATATATGAGTTCAGAAAAAAAATTAAGGGTACAGAAAATACTTCGATATTAAAAGTTTCATTGCAATGTCTTGAATGGTTGTAAAGCAGGGCATCTTTCGTTTTAATCTCTCTCTGTGGCTTAAACAATTTGCGAAATAGTTGAAAAAAAGTATATTGAATTGGGGTAGTTGAGACAGAACATATAAACTAACATGCACACTTGTCAATAGCATAACTATAAAAATGCATTCTATCTACACAACAAATATCCATTCCTCATTCGATGACAATGTACTGAACTAATGTTTTTTCATAGGATCACACATACAATGGAATTTATCTGAGCAAAAATCAGCTAATACCTAACAACTCTTCCCATCACTCCCAATTATCAACGGTATAACAACGTTAGAGCAGTTTCGAATGCCTTTTTGGACGAGATAGCAATGATGATGGGGGAATATAAGTTGGTCAGCCATTAGTCATGTGAATGAAGGAAATCATCATCATCATTATCATCATCATCATCATCATCATCATCAATATAATAATAATAATAATAATAATAATAATAATAATAATAATAATAACAACAATAATGATAATGATAATTCAACAATGTTGATATTTACAACACAAATAGAACAAATATTCATCTAAAACAGTAGGAACACCAAATGGGGACCAATAATGACGATGGGTATATTTGCGAAATTTCAGCGTACATTGAAAGTGAAAAAAAGATCTGTTTTGGGGAAACATAATGCACACATCGACTAAAAACAATGTTGTTACACTTGTGAGAGGATAAAAAATCATATCAATATCGATATAGATAGAAAATTTATCCATGCATACCGAGGTGCACTCACATAATTCTGACATTAGCTTCATCTGTTTAATCCACAGTCAAAAGCTGGAATAAATTCTGCGGAAAATCGAACATCCAATGAAAAAATTTTCAGTGATATAAGTTACGTAATATCTTCGTGATTATTTACAACTAAAGTCTCCATCTCTGTTGTTCAGATGTACTTGGTTCATCTAGTACTTCAATAAATTGAAAATTTCCGCAATTTTCCAAAGTTTTCAAGTAAAGTGATCTAATTACAATTGCCGTGTGAATGTTTTACTGCATGTGCGTATGTGCATGTGTGTGTTGGAATGTATTGTAATGGGACAAACACGACTCTCTCAAAAATCACAGTCGTATTTTCCATTCCTACGATGAGACATCATAACTGGCAGCCCCCTCTGGCTTTAACAGTTACCAGAAAAAGTAGTAGACTTTACACTGATAAAAGGAGCTTAGGGGCTCTGATCCTGTTTTATTTCCTTTTTGTCGTCTAATCAAGTTCTTGCAGAATGTTCCTCAGTGTTAAAAAGCTCAAAATGCTATGCTATTGTAGTGCCCTTATTCTTTTGGTTAGGAATTAAATACAAAACTCTTCTTTTAGCTAGATATCAAAAGTATCATTTCCTCTGACAACCCCTTTAAAACCCCTGGACCCACATGGTCCAATGCTCATTAGCACCAGGACTCCTTGGTGGTCATGCCTCTGGCCCCGGCCTTGGCAGCCGGCCACTCTCTTTCTCCCTCATTCTTTTTCCCTAAAATCGTTATCATTTCACTGACCAACTGGCAGATCCGACCTTAATCATCCCTTCTTCGTGATTTATCTCAGTACTAATTTTGCCCATTTCACCTCACCGATATCGAGCCACACACCTACGCACAACTACGCAACTATATCGCTGTGCCTTCACCACGTGCTACAAAGGCGTATCACCTCTCACTCTCGTGAACACAATGTCAAAATCTCTTTACTATCAGATAGTCATGGTGATTTTTTCTAATCATATCTGTTTTGGAGAACATGCATGGATAAAACTCCATGTTCTCTGTCTTTCATGGTCTGTTTGTCGAGAGCCTAGTTCGTCGAGAGAATAGCCCCCAATTTAACTCACTTACTTGGATGTGAGACTTGCACACTTGACCCAGTTTCGACGTATTATCTTGGAGTGATCCAACTATATGGGATCCAAGCAGTTCAGACAAATTCTGCTTCGACACAGACCTCAGAACTATCAAGACAAGAAAGCTCCCACCTTCCACCATCTCTCCTCCTTTTTTTCTCTTAACATCACTTCTTGCGAGTGATCGTATTTATGTTATCCTCAAATGTAGCTCAACATCATTTACTAATTAAACGTATGTCCTTTACCCAGCCAAGATTCTTATATGTGTCCATTCCACTTTGTTTCATCAATGCACGTCCATACATCTTCATACCTGGCACCTATTCTAGTCTCTTCATACAGCATCCTTTCTTCTTCATCTACGGGGCCCCAAGCACGCTACGGTCAAACCACAAAGAAGAACAAATCTCGTCCCTCATCAAAATCATCACGTTCTCCATTTCATCGCAACTAAAGTCGTCGCGTATACTATTTACTTATAGTACGTAGGAGAGTGATTTCATGCTTCTTCTATATGCGTTTGTTAATGTTAACAATCTCGGTCAGGAATCAGTAACTATTAGGCTGCTTGGTATCTACAACTTATAGGATAATGAAACTACCTAATATCGGGACTTTGGTTCATACTTGAGGGCAGATGAATGTAACAACGGATATGTTGTACTAATAATAACAGAGGTGCAGGAAATAGCCCAAAGGATATGCTGAGTAAATATCGTGCACGTTTAATTAATACAGGAAACCATCTCGAGAGAAACATACCACGACTGCACGATATAAATTTGTGCGATGAGCAGGCTCTGATATAGTATGAGATACATTTTATGTTATTTACTTTTTCCACTTTTTTTCTCGCAAAATTATCAATGCCAATGATTATTTCTGGTTTAGTTTTTTTATTTTTTGCTTCCTGTAGACTAGAAATGCAATTATCAAGTTTCAGAACTTTATAATGACGTGTAGCGAACAAAACTAGTCTTTTTCCTCTCGGCATGTGATTTAGTGTCTCCGTGCATGTGTGTTGTTGGTTGATAAAAGATATATTTTTTTACCTGAAAGTTCATTAGACACTTCGAGAATAGAGAATGAATGACGGTAATCAAGTTAACAAAGAAAAAAAATCATATCATTGTATTTGAATGCTACTTTATTTTCGGTGCTGGAAAATGGTTTCCTTCTGCAAAAACTAAGGCACATGTCGTCGAGAGACTGGGTTACAAACAATAACTGACAAAGGGACTAAATAGTAAGAGTTTCGTTAGCGAACCCAACAAAACATCGATAGTATATTGAACTATTAAGAAACGAACCACTAAGATGTTTCTATAAATATTATCCCGATTAATAAAACTGAGGGGGACGAACAGACAGAGCTGAATTATTTTTAGTAAGACAGTTATCCATTCGGAATTCTCAACCATTTTCCAAATATCATAGAATTTACCCATCTATTTCCCCGCTAGAATTCACTGGGAAAAACATTCATTTAGAAGAAAATATATCAAGTGCATTAAAAATATGGATAGATTCAGTTGATGTGTTGTATGCACTTTCTCATCCAAGAAGGAGCTTTAAGGCAGGAGTTTTTGAATAATGTACCCTGAAGATGTACTGAAATGTGAGATGTATTAAGCATGTATTGACTCGTTGTGGGCAGCCGTTTCTTTCCTGGTTAGGCTTTATCATTCTGATTTAGATTTTTATCCGCAGTGACGCTTGGCTTTCTCTTACTGACAATTATCGACATTCCACTACTGATTGAACAAACAATAACTTAAAATCAGTGACTCAAATGATTTTCCCTGCAGAGATGATTTCTATGGCAACTGTCAATATCCACATTTGCAACACTTGAACATAGACCTTTCATTTCAATCGGTGCATTCTATATTGGTCTCTACATGAGCTTTAGCGAAACAAAAGCCATGTACATCAAACTTAACACAACAATCCAGATTGGAAATACAGAGATATAGATATATATCTAGGCCAACGTGTCCCAATGAAGTCATCAGAAGAATAAGTAATAATTCAAAGTATCACATTGGGTTGCAAACTCGGCTTCAAGACCAAGAAAATCTGTATCGTCATAAAGAAAGTGAAAACAATCAATGTATCTTACTGATAGTCACATATGGAGCAGACACATTGAACCTAACCAAGAGATCGACTTTCACACTGGAAACTATGCATCGTACACATGAAACATTATACTCAACTCCACAAGGAAAAATCATGCAAAAATAACGGTATTTCAAAGAGACAGGAATTTGGCACATCATAGAGACTTTTAAAAAACTCAAAAGGCAATGGGCTAGGCATCTTGTAAGAATGTTAGACAACTGCTGCACAGCATGTCACACAAAATGGACTCTTGGATATCAGTTGTGAGCGTTTGGCCAACAGAAAGTAAGGTAGTGTGACCAGCTAGATAAATTCAGAAAGTACTGGCCCTTGGATGCCCATGATAGTGGGATTCAGTGAATCTTGGAAAAAGTCTTTATCCGATGATGGACGCCAACAGGCTGATTACAATTGGAATCCAGATATATATGTAGATATATATATATATGCATACACACCAATACCCACAATAATACACACACAAACACACGCAAACACATACACGCATGCACACACACTCACACACACAAACACACACACACATGCACACACACACACACACACACAAACACACACAAACACACACACATATATATATATATATATATATATATATATATATATATATATATATGCATATATACAAATATATATATATATGCAGCGCTCTTCCATAGAAATAGAGCCGTCTACCTCGTGGTACTGGATGGGTTATGGGAAGTCTTTAGCCACACTGAAGAGATATTATACATAGAGACAGCTATATATATATATATATATATATATATATATATATATATATATATATATATATATATATATATATATACACTCAAACCAAGCCAAGCGTTTTGAATTTTGTGTAGAAATATCAGAAATATAAAACCAGAAAACAAAAATATTTTTATAAACAAGGAAATCTGAATAAAAGGAATGGAGGGAACATTTGTGTGACACTCTTGTAGGAAAGCTGTGAATACGATTTTATATCGTAGCACACAGTTTGGGATCCACTGTTCCAGACTGACCCAAATAAGTTGAGTTTCTTTCCGGAAAAAAAACAGCAAAAAACAGGAAGCGAACGAAAGATAAAAAACAAGAGAATGTAAATATAGAAAAACTGAGGGAAATTCACTCATAACGGATTGCTGTGGTACAGTATTATGCCGTGACACACAGCTTGGGAACCACTGCAGCAGACTAAGCTAAGTGTGTTCAGTTGCTATGGGTAAATTACGTGAAAAACCAGAGAACGGACATAATATAAAAATACAAACGAAGGAAAGGAAAGAAAAAGGGAAAGAAAGAGAAAAGAAAAATGAATAGAAAGTTAATGAAGATATCGAATGACAGAGGGAAAAACTCCAGCACAATTATGGCAAGATTTGATTTAAAAAAGAAAATAGGAAAAATAAATTCAATTAGAACATGTCATGATATAACGATATGCAGAAATAACATCCATTAAGTGATGACAAAATGTTCATAAGTGACATATATGGAGAAAAAAAACAATATGATAAGTGTATAAAAAAAAAGCATATATAGCAAATACTGATAATTACCAGTAAAATAAGAGAATAAAGAAAGAGGACATATAAAATTATACGGATGAACTTCAATACTAAAAGTATATAGAGGGTGAATATACATATAACATAAGCAGAGAAAAAAAAAAAGAATAAACTTATAAAGTAAGAGGATATACAAATTATACGGAGAAATAACAACAAAAAAGCATATAGAGGAAGAAGATATATAGTATATACGGAGAAATAACTAGAAAATGTATTAAGAAAGTTGATGTATAACAAATATGTGGATATAACTGTTAGAGACACAGATCAAGAAGAGTATCGGTAGTGTAATGAGAAGACCTGCCAAGGATCTAATTAGACTAAACAGCAAACACCTTTTATGCAACAATGGAAGGAAAACAAACAAAACAAAGTTGGCATCCAAATCCATAAAAAATCAATGACAATGTAGAAGAATTCACAGCCATTATAGACCGTGTAGCCAGTGTCACTGAACAACTCTCGAAAAAGTACGAACTCAACGTCATTCAAGTCTATGCTCCAACTTCACAATCAACTGATGAAGAGATAAACCACTTCTACTCGAATTACTAACTCAAAGAAACAAAAAATAATTCAACAACATTATGGGAAATTTCAAGACTCAAGTAAGGCAAGCCACTGAAAGATGCATTGGTAAGAATGGATGCAAATTACAGAGAGAGAGAGAGAGAGAGAGAGAGAGAGAGAGAAGTTATGGTGATTTTTGCAAATGCAAATGAGCCCAGAATCATGAACACCTTCTCTAAAGAGGAAATGGTCTTTGAAGGACCTCCATCATGAAAACAAGAATGAAATAGACTAAATAGTAGCTGACGAAAGCAAACCCGTTTAGAATACGCAGGTACTAAATCAAATCAGTGCATGACGTGACTTCAGGTACAAAATTCAAATTAACACCATGAATGTGTCCAACGACAAGCTGCAACTACCAACCGTCAAAAAAAAAAAACACTCAATCATTGAAACTCGAACTGGAAAATAGATTTGATCACTTAACCGAACAGAAAAAGAATGTCAATGAGCTCAGCAACAATATTGAACTAGCAAGTTTATTCAAGCCAGATTCCTCAAAAATCAAAGTGAACTCTTGAAAAGTACCATAGACAGAAGCAAACGAACTGAGCACCCCCCCCCCTAAAAACAAAAACAAAAGGAGGGCAAAAGAAAGTACGACTGGAATCATTAACAGTGTTCTCGGAAAAATAAAGGATTCAAAACCATCGGAAAAATTTCTCTGTATAAGGAAAAGGCAAATAACCAGTGCGTTTGAAGCAAATACACAGCTGGCAATGGATAGTGACAAAATCGTGAAACGTGCCCAGGAATTTCACTAAAACTTCAATTCCACAAAACAAAGGACGCAGAAGAATGAACGGGAAAAACGGACCAAGAGTAATCAATTCGAAGATTTCCTAGAAGTTAATTCACGGGAAGAAAACCACCATCAAACAGACATAAGAGAGGTCATTGGCCCCGATAACATTGCTATCAACTTATTCCAAAGAGCTTAGAAAGTCATCACAAGAAAATTTGCCATCCCATTTAACATGCTTTGAGCAAAGAAAAGTCTCAGAAAAGTGGAACATAACAAAAAAAATGCTGTTATACTAGGTTTGCAAACTTTTTGTATGCAAGAACAATAAAACCCAACGAATCTTAAGAAGAACAGTACTCAACCAATGAATCCTATCGATCATCAATCATGGAAGTGAAACATAAATCTCAACCAGTTGATTGATACTAAAATTGAGAACCATGCAAAAAATCAAATGGTAATGGGCTGAATACGTTGCAGGAATGACAGATGATCTTTGAACAACACAACTCACAAAGTTGATTCCAGAAAAATTAAATGTTAGGCTGTGGTCGACAAAAAGCGAAATGGTTGGGAAACTGCAAATTTAGAAAGCGCTGGCTCCGTAATGTGCATGATAGATTGAGCAAATCATAGAGGGAGATCTATGTACAACAACGAGTGCAGGCAAACTGATAGTGATGCTGCTGCTACTACTGCTGTTGCTGCTGCTGCTGCTGCTGCTGATGATGATGATGACAAAAAAAGAGGATATATAACATACACGGAAAAATAACAATGAAAGAAACGTATCAAGAAAGAAAATTTACAAATTATACGGTCAAATTACAGTAATATAAGGGAATAGAGAAAGATGATATATTACATATACAGAGAAAAACAGTGAAGTGAAAACATACATTTAGTACGTAAAGAAGAAATCCAAGTGAAAGTTAAAGATATATAAATATGATTGAGAAGAGAAAAAGTCTCACTAAAAAGTGAAAAATCACCGATTCTGATCTCAGTGAATGCTAATCATTTGACAAACTACCGGCAAAGCAATGAAGCTAATATATATATATATATATATATATATATATATATATATATATATATATATATATATATATATATATATATATATATATATATATATATATATATATATATATATATATATATATATATATATATATATATATATATATATATATATATATATATATATATATATATATATATATATGTTTGTATGTATGTATGGTATTGACATATATGGTCCAACAAAATGAATTGGAAATTTTGTTATATCATATGGAAAATTATTCGAAATAATCTCCCATCGTAACCTGTCTGTTTCTCCCAACTTCCTCTCTTGAGATACGAAGAGTTGGGATAATCGATTATTTTTGTGGCACACATTAGAAAGAATTGTATATTTAATTCTTTAATTGCTCATTCTATGTACGTTGTCTAAATTGATTGATATATTCACCATGTAACAATGAGACATCATTCAAGATAAGTTTCTATATAGTATAACGCAATTTAAGAAAAAAACTGGAATAAATGAAAAATGAGAGATTGAAAAATAAGAATTGAATTGGAAAGACGAAGAAAAACAAACAAAGGCCTAATTATACAATGGAAAAAAAACAACAGAAAATAAGAAAGAAAAGAGAGAGAAAAACCTTTATGCTGGTGTGGAATGATATCCTTTGTAATGACTTGAGCAGACTTAAATAGCATTCTGATGACATTCACTGACCTTTATGTCCGTTAAAGCAGAAATGCCACTGGATATACGATTCAGTAAAAGTATTTACTGTTAAACCTATATGGAGGCACTGTAACACAATCATGGATACTCCTGTACCCGGGACAAACATATCTACCTATTTGGAAATCTTGGTTAACGATCAATTAAATGGTTGCTTTCTAGTTCCATACGTTATCAGATCTGATATTCACAGCCTTGAGCTGCAGATACGACGTCAACCAACCTAGCAGGGTTCGTAGAAAATCTTGCCTTTCTGTTTCACTCATAAATCTGAAAGGTATCAACTTGGGCTCAGTATCATGATGTGCAAAAGTATTTCACCTTATAATTCGCCTACCGTGAATACTCGGATACTTCGAATAGTTTAAGACCAAATCTTAGACAGGCCGGGGTAGAAACAATGCCAGGAAGGCTCTGCTGACCAGGTGTGAAAAATAAACGAGTTTAGGAGGGCATGCAAAATGTTGATATAATCAATGAAAATCCTCTTTGATGTTTGTCAAAGAAGAAAACGTTGGAAGGTGATATTTTCTATTTTTTTGTTTAAAAAAAATGCAGCTGTTGTGTGGTTAGCATCGATGTGATCAATAAATACAGCCTGGTCAACAATGTGCAAGATTCATCATTTAATTTCTAGAAGGTCAAGAAAGGTGGTTTTCTTTACTTTATTCTTTTAAAATTTATTTGGTTGGAAAACATGCTCTGTTGGTTTTTCTCACACATGAAGTTCTGCATGGAAATTTGTTCTTTGATATTATTTTAAAAAATGATCATTTTGCACCAATAAGGCAAATAGGAAGATCCTGACAACAGTGAAATACTTCTTTCCACTAAGTCTATCTTAGTGTGACAAGATCTAAGTTTTGAGATTCCAGATGAAGACTGCCTGAGGAACAAAACATCTCCTAATGCTAAATTTCTAATTTGATGCTATATTTTTTCAGTGTGTCATATCATCAACATATTATTGAGTTCACATCGCATAATATTCTAATGCTCATTCGTTTTACAATACCCTACAAATAAAAGAATATATGCAAAATCACTAAAACGTTATTGAGAGCATTAACGTGAACATAACACTTAAACAATTTTTAGCACATTTAATTAAGCAATGTTTTCGCTCTTGCCCACTTCCTATTCAGGTCCCCAAGCCTAGGCCTAATCAAACAAATAGCTAAGTCATCACCAAATATCCGTGCCTTAATTATAATTGCTTGGTTAATCAGTGCTAACCATCTGTTTAATCAAACTCGTTGCAAGTGTGAAGTAATCGATGAGACCTTGTTAGCACTCCTCAGCAGCCAGAGTACCAGCAATGTGACTGTCTTTATCGACTAATTATTACTTTCAGAAGTAGACCACGATAAGAGAACCCGCTAATTCATTTCTCGATTGGACAGATTCACGTGAAATATTGCTCATTCCCGGTCATCTTAAGTCCAACACACCTGTCATTTTCTGATAATCGTAATAAGAAAGCAATAACATTCATTAACATGCAATTGACTAAGTGCATACCTCTGTGGGATTGGCTGAGTGCACAACTTTGTCGATACGTAATTGGCCGAACGAATAACTTTACTGATATATGATTGGCTTAGCAAATAAGGTTTGTCGATATGTGACTGACATTATTCTGCAAATATCTTCTTCGTCATATTCACTGGATTCAACATGGTTCGACACAAGGCCAGGAGTTTTAGGCATGAATCAGGAACAGGGTTGCTCTTTGGTATTTTTCAAATACAAAATTGGACATATTTTGTCTTGAACAAAGCTATTTGATTAAAAAAAACATATTAGTTACTGATGGGAAAATTACAGAGTTTGAAGATTCAATGTCATGATATGACATGAACATACATCAAAAATAGATTTTGAAAAAGTCAATTATGTATACCAATATCTTTTCAATGCAGGTTTAGTTTGATGGTGGATTTAAAGTCATTTGATGATCGTAGTAACGAGGCTATTTGATTACGTCCTCAAAACAAACAAATCTGTTCTGATGATGGTTTTACTTATCTGATCTTTTGGTAGTAAAGATATTTGATTTGGTCCACAAACCAAACAAGTAAGTTCTGATGACGGATTGCAAGTTATATGGTTCTTTTGCTACTGGAGTTATTCGATTTGGTTCCATTACCATTCAAATATAATTGGAAAATGGTAAAAGACATCCGGTAATCCCTCAAAGAAACTCACTTACCACTGTTTCTGCTACATTATTACGACATCGTTGCATGAGTATTTCACTAGTCATCTAGGAACAATTTTTTTCATTTTTTCTGATTCTTTGTCATTTTTTTTCAACAAAACATACTCAGACCGAGTAATATGGAACAGGTAATCCACAAGTTATCTTGTAAAACAATTCCTCCGATTTAGAAAAGAAATAATCAAAATTTGCTCGAATGCATGTGTTTTTTAAGCCTTTAAACGATTGGGTCGAGGACTAAAATGGAGCAAATTGGCATAAGTACTCCATTTCTCAAATGTTCTTTTTTTTTCATTTTGTTGATTTTCCTCAATGGATCTTCGGGTTTTTTCTTCTATGCTGGAAACAAACTTGTGTTAGTGCTACTCAGCTCATCATTCAGGCTGAAATCTTGTAAATTGGGATTTTCCATATTTCGCGATTTCCATCATGTTTTCTAACGGAGGTTTGTTCTTTTTTTAAAACCAGACGCATCATTTGGCCTACAACCCTACAAATCCATACGTCTACCCCGTTAAACATAGTTTACATACATCATTTCATATTTTGAGTTACTGTTGATGGAATTTGTTGTTTGTTTGTTTTCGCTCCTGATTTTTTTTCAGGGCTACCAGACCCCTTTTTGCGTGAAACCTTTCAAAGACACATCAGTCCACCTTATAACTGTCGGGTGGATTTTTTTGAACAGTGAAATTTTGCAAAAAAAAAACAGAAACAAGGAAAGCAAATTGAGATTGGATGTTGTTTTATCGAATGGAATTTTTGCATATAGTTATTGAGACATACCCATATGCTTGGAAGCACCCGTTTCGTATTCCCAAGTTTGTGGTTTTTTATACTTTTTTTTCTTTCAAAATGAAATCAGGCAACTTTGGAGGTTCCTCACGAAATATCGGGTTTTTAGATAAATTCTATTCTTTCTTTTTTCTTCTTTCTTTTTACTGTACATTTCCGTTCAAAAAAATATCATGGGACATTTGAATTCTTTATGAGTAATAGTTCCTGTTTTATTGGATATACTCAAGCATTCTACCAAATAGCTGGTGTATCTTATTTTCTGTTACTCAGTTAAAATTAAGACCTTGCATGTGCTAGAAATATGCACACATTTATTTGTTTTTTGCAAAGTATCTCACGAAGAGAAAGTTATAAGGCACTGAGTCATGTTTTAATACGATTTCCCTAATGTAATACAGAAGCTGACGATTCAAATTCAACATGGGCTTGATATACGCAATCTCTCTTAACTTCTTTAATGTCAAAGCACGCAGGATCGTCTTGGGATATTTACGAACCAACTTCGCATCCGAGATTCAGATTTCTCGTGATAAACACATCAAGAAGCAAAAGTTTGAACATGGAAAAATCATAAGCAGTCAGATGAGCGTAAAATGCAGTGCTTCAAGAGGCTGGAATAATGCTAGATACCGGTAATCAAGTCCAGCAAGAATTTTGAATGCTGACTTACAAAGCTTACAGACAGGTCCACCCCACTTCAATAACCGGTGTTACACAAACTTCTTATTCACTATGCTCAATGTGCATCATGTTTGAGGAATGTGTCCATGCAATGTACACATAATGCTAGTGGCCTAATTAGCCATTATGAGTGCCTGAAACCTTGTTCACGTCCAGATAGCAAGTGCTTTGGATACTGATCTATAAGGTAGGTCATTGTGATAACTTGTGTAACGCCAGCTCACAATTTCTCCTCGATTCAGCTCTACGTCTAAGTATATAGAATTATAATATATGGTTAGTTTCATAGCTCTTGAATTTGCCTGGGGTCAGAGTTCAAGTCAATATACGGAGGCCAAGGACTTGAAGATTAATCTTCTAGTCAAAAATGTATGCTTCCTTTCACAATTATACTTGATTGATTGTTTTAGCACCTTTTTCTAACCGCTAAATTCCCCTATGATGTAATATGCCGTATTGAACTATCTTTAGCAGATACCAAATGTGTGAAATTGATATATAATGGCAAAATCACTTTCGTAATGTGTTCAGTTTAATAACAAAAATGCAATAATACACTTTCTCTCTGATGAATGGTGATTGTCTCAGCCCCAAAGATGACGATGTCGATTATATTTATAACACACTGTTTTTTTACCATGATTGCCAATTGTTGGGTTCTCCCCAGCGTGCTGTCATACCTCGTTTATTCTTTCTGTTGACAGAGAGAAAGAGGGGTTTATTACAATCATGGGATTACATTATGGCGGAAAGAGTCACCTTGAAAATACAAACATAAATTTGGGTAGTTGTTGCTTGGAAACATCTACTCTCTCTTCTGCCTTTGCTTGGTCGGACTTCCCAAATAAAAAGAGTCCCTATTTCTTTGTCCTATCAGGTTTAATTTCATGCAAGATTTAGAGAAGTGACAGCTCATCGACTTGAGCGTTCAATTATAAAGCTCATTGTATCATGATTGTCTTTGATGTCAAATTCACAGGACTTGAAATGTAGTAGCTCACAAGACTACGGAAACTATATTTGATACTGATTATGTATGGGGCACAGACTTGGACAATATTGAGTGGTAGTCAGTTGTCAGCTCATGTAGCAATTCTCTGTTTTTCCATTTGCCAATATTTTCCTGATGGGGAGCGGAGACATATGCCGCTTTAACCCAATCCAGACAGCTTTTTTTGACTGTAGCCCCTTGTGTTCTATTTCTGAGTCTTCCATCTCCTTTACCTATTGCATCCAAATTTGATTTGGCATTGTAATAATTAAAAGAATAAACGGCGGGGAAGTTTCCATTTATGCGATTCCAAGATCACTACTTCAGAGGCATCAAAATCGGCCTCGTATTTTCAACCCATTTCATTACTTCCTATGGCCATACCGTTAACCTAAACAGTCTGTAATCTGAGAGTGGATGATTACTGGGACATGAAAAGAATTCGGTTGATTAAGTGACATCTTTTCGTTCCCTTTTCAGCAAAACAAATTTCATATGGACAGGACTTCATCTTCACAATGTGGATTATGTGCCCTAACCTGTCTACTCTAAAATTTGTAACGTCAAATTTTGCAGTAATTCTTCGTTCTGCAAAAAATGATATATATATATATATATATATATATATATATATATATATATATATATATACATATATATATATATGTCTGTATGTGAGCATGCATGTTTATGTATTAATGCATGTATATATATAATCTTATCTATGAGTATATATATATATATAGAGAGAGAGAGAGAGAGGGAGAGAGACATATATATTTCTTTATATATATTTATATATATACATATATTTGTGTGCATATACTTATCAAAAGATTCTGGTCGTTTTCTCTCTCTCTCTCTCTTTCTCTCTCTCTCTCTCTGTCTCTCTCTCTCTCTCTCTATATATATATATATATATTTATATATATATAAAATGATACAACAAAAAGGATATAATTGCATTTCATCTCTCATTTTTTTTACTTGTATATCCATCCCATAATGCTTCCTTTTTCTTTGTTAGTTTGAAACTTTTTTGACAGAACGTCATTGCTGCATTTTTAAGCTTTAAAACTCCTCAGTACTCGTTATTCGACGACAATGTGACAAAATGGCCACCTCTCCGGAAGTTGTGTCGGCCATATTTGATGAATAATTGGTTCTCCCACAGCATTCACACTATTGAATTCATACTAGACGTAGACTCGGTCGATTTGAATAGATATGTATTCAATTCACCAATCCATTGTCGAAATCACTTTGCGTAGGTGGTTTTTAACAAGACATTTCGGTTTTCACTTTTCCTTTACACTTCAGTGACTACCTGCAGTCATCCATGATGCTGAAAAATAAAATCATGGATATGTGAAAATAACTTCAAAAGCTGCAAGACACAGAGTTGCATCACGTTCTTCGCTTATATAATTGGGGGGAAAATTTGATAAACGTCTGTCTACCTATCATAAAAATCTGTTTCCAATTCAATGGTTTTCGCCCAGATAGATGTATACAAACTTACCGATGGGGATTAGGTTTATGCTTACAAATCAAATAAAAAAGACACTAATTTTCTGTGATTGTTATGGAAAAAATTGTGAACATTTAATTTTTTCATTGAATTATGACACCAGTACCGAGTGACAGTTTGCATTAAACATCCGTTTTTTATTGCTAGATTGTAGTCGTTTGTCCAGTTCCTACTACACCACTCTGCCCAATCACCCATATCTGCTTTCGTAATCTTCCCAAGCCTAATTGCTGCATTTGTTTATCAAGCATTTGCTGCATAGTCTGCATTTGCAATTCTCATCAGTCTTATTTACTCAAGTTTTCATTCAATTTAGACCGCCATTAACAGCGTTTCAGTTGCGTGTTTAGATCACACATTCACAATTATTTTCCAATATATGATTTTGTTTGATATAATCTGTAGGATTTGCAACACGTGCGATGAAATCATACGTCTGCTTAAACACTGCACCAGGAAAAAATTCATATTAAACAAGTGGTTATTCCACGGAGACTGTGAACGAAACAAACACTAAAAACAAACACTTATACTTGTTACCTAATATTTTTTCAGTGCTAAACCATTTCCAATTGAATCCTTTTTGTCGAGAAAGAAAAACATACATTTCATTCATGGCATTAGAACATTCTGACTGCAATTCAGACTAAAATCACTGTTTTGCACTTGATTTTATTTTAAGACTCCTTTTTCTGGTTATTGAAAAGCAATTAAAGCGTTGTGATTTTTAGAATTATTTTTTCCCAAGAGACCTGTGAATATGAATATTTTCTCAAATTCAAACATTTACGATTTCAAACGTATATCAAGCTTCACAGCTCGCTAGATAGATGTGATTGTCCAAACGGTTGACACTACTGAAAATGGAATTGGCATACCACGTTCAAACTCCGACTGGAACAGTTTGTTTTCACTTTACAGTAATGCCCTTGGGAGAAGAATGAATCCATTCTTGTGAGCCTAATATGCATAGATAATGGTTACAAGAATAAGAAATTTGGCTCTATAGCCCTGGTTTGCAACCATTGGAATCATCGGGTAGCCTGTTCTTCATTTAATTGTTGAGAACCACATGAATCCCTACAAGAAAAAAAAATCCACTTGTATTGGTCGGCAGGTAATTCCATACAAAGAATGAACACTTTGCTTTACTGAAAAGTTTTATTGTTCTCCTCCAAAACCATCTATTTAGACATTTCTCTTACTAAAACTCCAAAGATGAACGTATGATATATCTTTCCACTCTTAAAACTTGACTTTTTACACAAATTGATCTAGTTGAAAGACAAGAAAAGGATGTAGAGAGCAGATTATTATTCTTACATGACTTCGATGTACTGCACAAATCGTATTTCTGAACGAGTTGAAATGAAGAAAATGATATATTTTTAGTAGATACAATATGATAATTTGGTAAAAAAAATGGCAGTAGCTTTTTTTTCAATAGAATCAGACATTAAAGAACACCAGTGATTCAGTCTGCTACGTGTATGGCTAAGTTAACATCTCTTCCTACGTCGAAAATCTTATTGCATTTATTATGTAGTTGTAAGAAAAATGTTTTCTTGATGATATTCACACGTGGTTCCGAATAATCAAACAAAGAACAGACTTTTCAACGTTTTCTAAGGGCTCAGCTCAAGGGCGTCCTCTTTCATATACACACATATATGTGTGTGTATGTGTGTGTGTGTATATATATATATATATATATATATATATATATATATATATAGAGAGAGAGAGAGAGAGAGAGAGAGAGATGTGCATGCAGTGCAGGAAGTATATATTCGCTGGGAAGAGTAGGATTGAAGACTATTGCCTTTCAAAAATCTTGGTCAGTTGATCAGTGGAATATTACGTAAGAGATTCATTGGTTCTTTAAAAATTGATCCCACGTTTTGTAGAATCCACAATCGTCAAGGGGCAATAGCTCCTGCTGCCCAAGGGAAATGGGTTGAGCAGCACTATCAGGGAGATTCACACAACAGAACCATGTTGCCTTTATATTTGACCTTGTGTCATACAAATATATATCCTTATATATCGATCAATCTATTTCAGTCAATGTATATGTATATCTTCATCGATGCATACGTGTCTACATCTCTAACTTTCTCTCCGTCCCTTCCTCTCTCTCTCTCTCTTTATATATATATATATATATATATATATATATATATATATATATATTATATATATATATATATATATATATATATATATATATATATATATATATGTATGTATGTATGTATGTATGTATGTATGTACGTATGTATATATATATATCAGTTTGGTTGATGAGGCATTGTGCGTAAGTAGATAAATTGCTTAAATTCAGTCCTAACAACCGACTTGTATCGTGCAGAGCAGGGATGAAATCCCATTGTCTGGATTTGGATGGTCTATAGCCTCACTGATGAGTTGTGATACAACAAAACAGCCGTGTGTGTGTGTGTGAGTGCGTTTGTGTCAATTCTGATATTATCATAGCAATCTTAGATGCCTAATATATATATATATATATATATATATATATATATATATATATATATATATATATATATATATATATATATATATATATATATATGTTTGTTTGTTTTTAATTGCATTTTCTCAATCAGGTATGTATCTTACATGGCACCACAGGGGAGTTTCTCCATGAAACTCAGTACAGGTGGTCCGAATATTATATTTCTTTTCTTTTTTTTTCTTATTTTACCAACTCTATCGAAACATTCACAAATCGACTTCAAACATAGGGTGCAAAAATGTCATCTCATGACGCACAAAAATCGAAGGGAACGATAGAAAAAAACAATGTTATTCGAAAATTAATATCTTTCAGTCGTGGCCAGCGTTTTTTTCTTTTTTCATTTGGCGAGAAATGTTTTCTTACTTCTGTGGAAGTTATTGTTTTTTTTCAAAAAGTTTTTGGTCAACGGTGTTAATACAAATTTATCAGAGAGTTTTCTCCAAATTAGTATCATCCGAACTTTTCTCAATCCTGTTTCCATTCTTTTGATAGAAAAATAAAGAGAGTGCAGTCATGAGAACTCAGAAGGAACTGGTTATATATCTCAAGAGAAAAAATAATATGCAGAGACTACCTTGGAGAATAGAGATATATTTCGTTTTGAGCATCTTTCTATAGAAACCACTAAACTCATTCAAGTTAAAGAGTCCATTGTCAGTAGGATATATTTTTACCAGTGACATTCATCGAGGGATAATTCATACTGTATTCCAATGAGTGTTCGTATGGTTATCAAAGAAACAATGAATCATCATCATCATCATCTTCATCATCATCATCATCATCATCATCATTGCTGTTTCATGAATAAAATGAAAGAAAATATTCAGAGTTCCCAGTCCGTTGTAAAAGAAGAAGGAGCTTTTAGACACTCCAGATTATCCTCACTCACGTCAACACAGATTCAGACTTTCTGGACGTGAAGGGAAAAGGCCAGGACCAGGAGGTAAGGAACAGGGCAAAATGTACAAACTCTGCAGATTTGTTGTCAATGCCAAGGAAAGAAACGGTTGGCTAACCAAAACACGTGATAGCAAGGTCTCGACCATGCTAATCTCTAACCAGAGCTGATGTTGGTTGATTCCCAGTATGGTCTTGGTTCTTCAATGCATGAAAAAAAAAAGAAATGGATGCAGAGCCCAGATTTTGAAAATAACTCCATGTCAGAATTTGAAACCAAACTTTGATTCTGTTTTGTCTTTTTGTTCATTCATCCGTTCTTAACGTCTCCCAAGGTTCAAAATTAGTGTCATATGTCCTTTCATTGTAAAAAACGAATGAATGGGTGAAAAAGAATAGACAAACTATTAGCAAAAGGTCAAATAAAAGACGAAGTACAAATTATCAATATAAATGTTCAAAAGTACTAATCAATATGTTCAATTTTAAAGTCAGTGCTATGATGTGTTGAGGGGAATGAATTAAAAAAATCCTGTGAAAAATTGGAGATTACTGTCAAGTACCTAAGTCAAAGAATTGTATGATTGGTCATTAATCGTAGTTTTGACTGGAGGAAAGAAAACGTAGTTAGGGACTTCAATGAGAATCCATCGAGTAGACAAATTGGCGGCTACATTTGCCATGTATTTTCATTTGTAAAGAGATGTCAGCCTTCCACTCAGGTCTAAATGTAGGTCTTCAAGATTTCTGGCTCGAACGAAAGGAATAACCGACCCATGACAAGATGAAAGAGAGGACGACAAGATAGCCAATGGCAATCTTAAAAAAGACTTAGTTGACTTTTTTTCAAAGTATGCACTTGGGGATAAGTGTGCGATCTCCAAAAGCGGGGTATTTAAAGGGGGTTAAAGCATCATCGCAAAGTAGAGTTTTTTTTAAAATATAGAATGACTGGATACTTTCCGGACGGACCGTGTATTCACGTACAAGTATTTATTCAATTCATCTTAATATTCTCACTCGATGCCAACACTCAGGGATATTGAATACGTATCGAAATCACTTCAGTGGTAATAGTATGCTAAACTATCTTTCTCTCCCTTCTCCAAAATTCAAGGAGTGCAGCCTAATTCTGTAAAAGACCAACATGACACGGACAGTCACTAAAGCAAGTATTTGTTTTAGTCAGGCATAAAATAACAATTGTGTTGCAGCCTTCAAAAACTGGACTAATTACGTCGTAAGTGGTCTGCTAAGGCTAACTGAATATTCATTCCAGCTCAATGAAGCACCTTGATATTTACTAAACTTTCTGTAGTATGTCGCGAGGGCGCATAAGTCCTTCTTTGATATTGTTTTTGGATTTTTAGTGAAGTTCGTAGATCAATGATTAGCAAGCTCTCTTTGTAGACCTATTCCTGAGGACGTGACTACAATCGTAAGAAAATGATGGGGAGAAAACTTTTGATACGTAAGATATAATGGTGTATGAAAGGTATTTCAACCATTACAGTTTATTCAACGTACATTCATTTGTGTCACTTCTGTCTGTTATTCCCTAATAATCTGTAAATGTAGTTCATG
The DNA here is from genome assembly GCA_963457665.1 of Thysanoteuthis rhombus. Lineage (NCBI taxonomy): Eukaryota > Metazoa > Mollusca > Cephalopoda > Oegopsida > Thysanoteuthidae > Thysanoteuthis > Thysanoteuthis major. Next base: position 4,865,700 of record OY735214.1, on the reverse strand, counting down.
TTCTTTTCTCCTCTGTTTATTTAATGTTTTACGTATACTTTCTAATTACAGTCATTTGCATATATTTTTCTCTCATTGTGATTACTTGTTCGCTTTGTAACTGATTGGAGGATTGAAAAAAATACATATGTATTAACAACGCACCCCAGAAGTGTTGATCAACACATCCTTCTCAGGTATGATTTCAATACAGTGCTATTCTTTATTGTTTCATATTGGGTATTATAATAATTGTATACGGATGTTATATCATACCATACATCATTTAATACATTTGGAACACCGGGCTTATATATATATATATATATATATATATATATATATATTTGTATAAGTATGTCAATACAAATCAACTGCATCGTTCATTCATATATATATATATATATATATATATATATATATATATATATATATATATATATATATATATATATATATATATATATATATATATATATATATTCATATGAATCACAGGAATCAAATGTACCTTTAACCATGTATGAAGATGGATGCACCTTCCGAGATTTTGGCAATATTGAAGCTTTATTTCAAACTAAGCCTGAAATACAATGAAGTTACTTGCAGGAATCAGGGAGTGAAAGGGAAAGGACTAAAATTTTAGCATTCAATCCCAAACATGGTTTTAGCATTTTGTAGTCGATGGAAAAGTCAGATCAATGAAAATACCATGATGCAGTGCAATTGTTATCTTTCAGTGAGCTGTAAATTTGGAGCATTGCATGGCAAAAATAGAATATTTTGATACTTAGTAATATATATATATATATATATATATATATATATATATATATGTGTGTGTGTGTGTGTGTGTGTGTGTGTGTGTGTGTGTGTGTGCATACTATAAAATTATTTACGTGATTTCATTAAATATTCTTGCGTATACCCTACCAGATATTCTCTTTGGGAGAAAATTATTCTGATATTCCCAAGTACATTATAGATGCTTGTGTGTAAAAGAAATATGAACGTATTATTCAGAGGTATTTTTGATAATGGAAAACCAATCTTATCTGTACATTTATATGTACGCACATAGACCCACAAACATACACACGCGTACATGAATATGCAATACAAAAGTCAGCTGCGACTACAATATTCATCAGATTTACGAGTTATATCCGAACCGAATCAAGAATCTCAAATCTAGGGAGAAATCTGCATCCTGTAAACTTAGTCATAGTATCTAAAAGGTTCCATTTTAAATTCCTCTGAATTTACGACGCATTTCTTTTAACAAATTATGGTTTGTTATTCCTTTCCTCCATGTCTACAGATAATTGAGCAATTTGATTCAGCCTCTTGACATCATAGCCATAAATTGAGCTGAATATAGATAAAACTAACGTTTCTGATGCAAGAAACGACCGACTGCTTTAGAGAAATACTGTTTGCAATATTATTTGGCATTTGCATTCAATGTATATAGGAATGTACATTCTTACAACTGGCTCCAATTTCAAACAATTTGTACCGGAATGGAATAAAGCAGACATCTGTTGCAATTTATTGCGCCAGATTGGAGAGGAGAACTCATAATGGGAGCCTCTTTTAGAGTCGATCCCATTGCATCGTAGGGATTTGACCTGCAGAGAATCTGATGCAGTTACATAAGACAATTTACTGCGCAATTATATCTTATTGACTATGAGATTCAAACTTCACAACTTTTGAATCCTGGTGAGGGGCTCTGATTCGTTAGGGTGGAGGACAACTTGTTTGCCCCGACCCCACTAGTGGACGTCCATGGAAGCAAAGTAGGCATTTGGTGCCATACACATGCAGAAGTTGATGGCTGTTTAAGAACTACAATAGTAGTGGCTACAACTCAAGTCTCAGTATCCGCTGATCTCTGTTATATAAGAGAATGATTTCTTGACTGAAGTATTTTCAGGTTCAAACAAAGTTCCTAATCTGGTTTTTGACGACAACATTTATTTTTCTGAATTCATTGCATCATTATCCAGTTATTAATATACGTTTTCTGTAATCTTATGAGTTTGGTGCAGTTTATCAGAAAATATTTGATTCATTTGGAATGATATCATCTCTATTCAGTCATCACATAACTGTTTTCGAATAAGTCTGGCCACATGTTAACACTCAAATAAGGTGTGTATTTTTTGGAATAGATTCTTGCTTTTTATCAAATGCTTTTTTCGTGTATCTCATTGAAATATTGACTTGTTAAAACTTCATATCAGAGTTAATGAGTTCTGTGGATGCAAACAATCCTGATCCCAATGTTGTACTCATGTCGAATACTATGCAGATAGAACCTTCCATGATCCCATTTTGCATTGTTATCGTAACACTAAGACGATATCTGTCGTGCAGATGACTCAGCGATTGATTTCATAACCCAGAAGGGTCATTTCTCTTTAAATACGTCATTTATACGAACTAGTTGCTCACTGTTGCGTTGTATGGAAACATTTTGCCCCAATTCCAGCTATTCGTACCTAAACTCACTAAACACAAAAGTTATGTTTTCAGTAGATTCAGTGTGAGTTCAAATTTCGAAGACTGTTCACAATTCCTTACGTTTTGCATACTTATGATAATTTTACCTCATCTTCTCGGTGACCATTTAGTGGAATCATCATTAATGTGATTTATAATACAACAGAAACAAGTGTTTTTGTTGTTGTTCTTTTTTTCACAAACAATACTCCTGGTTTCAGGATATTTACCAGGACTTGTGAGGAATCTACTACAGCTAATGGATTGTCGAAGTGATAAACACATGGGTAAATATTGGAGACACTTCCTAGGTGTTCCTGATTGTTGAGCAAACATAGCACAGTGTTCTTCAGCATCAATTTAATGATAGTATCAATGGGGCTGGATCAAATTTTCTCTGTAAGTTGAGATGTAGTTATAAAATAAATTTTCAATCAAGTTGCTATTCATGGTAAGAATGAATGTGTTGGATGATAAGTTATTTCATAGTATAAACTTTATCCTTTTTATGATTCGGCTATAGATCCACTGTCTCACCTATCTATGTGGCCTCTGTTATACTTGAATAAGGGTAAGATTGTGCACTGCATTTTCATTACTTCTATAACTAAGGTAATACTTTCTTTCTTTGATTCTAAATGATTTCAACAAATGATTTTCTGGTAGGCATTGAATTGGTATATCCTATCGATATTTGAAACGAAAACCAATCCTGTGCATGAAGTATCATCAATTCAATCGATTGAAAATTCTTGTCAATGAACTTACATACGAGAAAGGTAATAACAATGCACAAAATGTACACCCCCAGCAATGATACACTCACACTTTATGTGGAAGGCGTAAAAGGTGATACAGAACTCATCATAGAAGACTGTACCTAGAAAGCCAAATAATTTTTTTTTAAATGAATGTGCAAGCAAATATTGAAGTCACTATGAAAAATGTCCTAAGAAGAGAATCAAACAATGAAAAAATAATGAACAAAGGAACAGCACAGAAATCAAGAGATTGAAAATGGAAGAAATTATACGAAAAATTTGGAATATCAATACAAAATATCATGGACAAGGGACATGGTTATGCAAAGAAAACCTGGAAGGAGATACAGCATCACTCATCATGGCAATTCAAAATAGATCCACCATAACACACTATGTAGTGGCAAAAATCAACAGGATTGAGAATACCGCAAATGTCACTTTTGTAGAGCTAGTGAATTTAGACAGACACATTAGAGTAGCCATAGTAATACAATGGGAACTGAGCAAATGAATTGGATTCCATCCTATGGACAATTGTTATCAGCACGAATCAGACACAGCCCGGGAATAACTATGGAAGATGGACATCTAAACTGACAACCCAATCCAAAAAGATAATGATAAACGTCGTCGTGCCTCAAGATCACAGGGTAAATACCAAAAAGCGTTGAAAGCTTATCAAGTACCAGGGACTGGCCAGGGAATTGAAAAATGTTTTGAACATGCAAGTGATAGTAGGTGCACGCAGAACTGTACCAAATAGTTATAATGATAACACAAAGTTTCACAACACAAGAGAGAAGCCAAAACGATAATAAGAAGGAAAAACCCAACTGGGAAAGAAGTTTAGAAAAGCAGATCTCTCAACTCAAGAGAGGTGAAGAACTACAGAGAAATGCACCACATTAGAACAGACCACGAGTAAGACTTATGGACGAATACAATATAACACAATAAGGTATTCCTGTAGCATAGGGAGAGATAGATCAGGGAAGATAAGCCAAGGATGTAAGGCTGGAACAATACAGAAAGAGCTGCCCAATACATACAAAACTACACATTCCTAAACAACGTGAGAAAAGAACAGGATGGGCAAAGGAGATATATGTGGGCTGATGATCTGTGGAGACTTATTGTCACTCACCCTCCAGCAATGACCACCAAGCAGCTGGGAGGTGAAACTGTAAACCACAGTATAGCTGTGATCTATGAAAATGTGGGAAGGAGGGTTGGAGACTTTGGAATACTTGATGTCGCTCAACCTCCAGCGGTAACCATCACCATCAGGCAACTGGTGTGAAATTTCAAAAAATGATAATGATAATGAAAATGATGATGATAAAGATGATGATGGTAATAATGATAATAATGACAATGATAATATTATCATAAATATTAATAATGATAATAATGATAATAATATTATCATAAATAATAATAATAATAATAATAATAATAATAATAATAATAATAATAATAATAATAATAATGATATGATACGTCGAAGGATGGATACAAATGATATTTCTGTGTCTACTTTTATATTATTCATCAAGACTTGCAAATTTCAAAGACTCTTCTTTTCAGATGGTACTGGAAACCTTCACATCAACTTCTCAATGCAAGACTCGCAGGAAAAAAAAAGGAAAAAACTGCATGCTAAAAACTAAAAAAGAAATAAATAAACGAGAAAGTTTTTTGGGAAGAGAGTAACATGGGAATAAAAGACAGCGATTTATGGTTCGATTCTTGAGGCCCACATTGAATCTCCACCATTGCCCTTAGCAAAAGAAAATAAAGAATGGTAGAACATGACATTTGCTCAAAGCCAGTTTTATAAAAATCAAAGCCATAGAGTTCTGTCTAGACATGAGTTGATCTCCTCATTCGATTTGACATTGTTCTTTTTATTACATTGTCTCAAAATGAACACAGCATTGAAATAAACAATCTTCATTTTCAAAAGATCAGATGCAAAATATTTGCTGAAAGTATCAAAACATTTGGTATAAACGAAAAAAATGTGCCTGCCAAGGGCAATACTATCTTAGACCCTTGCAAAGTACTTCTATCAAAACCTCACGAACTTATTCCAGAGTCTTTCCTCTTTTTGAATCCGTCGATGCAATATTTTTTCTTCCAAAAAAGTATGCACGACAGTTGAGAATGATTTGACTGGTCACACAGTTCGCCGGCTTTTTAGATGGTGTCTCACTGCAAACTGGTTAACTCAACGAGAGAATGTATCTTTATGCATTTGCAGTTATTTCCCCTCTGATTCGTACTGAGTAACATCGAGGCCGTGAAGTTTGTTCTAAAGATATTTGGAATTGGAAGATGCTTTTTGAACAGCCCTTGTATACATATGCAAACTCAGGTATGTATATGCCTTCTCATACACACATGCACACAGGTGCACACACACACACACACACACACACACATACAAATATATTTCCTTATTATCCCTCGCTGTCAGTCTAGCTTACATTCCTCCCACTATGTTGATTTCCCCTTTCTTCCCCCTGTCTCTACAATCATTACGCCGTGGAATAATTGTCTGTCAGCTTTTTGCGAATAAGGAACATTCAGGGATGAAATGATCATCAAGAAACACTCGATCACATGCAGACTGGGAATTTTAATATCATCAAAGATACATAATTCCAGTTAAAAAGCTGACAATGATAACCATATATTTTTAATTTTGACTCGTAATTTTCATATCAGATATTATTATTTAGTTTCTTTCTATCAAAACTGCAAGCTCTTTCGGCAAGCAGATGATCAAATTCAACCATTACTGTCTGCAGTAGAATGGTGATATAAGTAAGCTGCAATAGAAAAAAAAACTGCTCAAACAGTTCCGATGAGAGATGGACTTTTGTTGCAAACTTCAAGTATGGGCATCGTAAGGCTAGCCTTATTTGATACTTAGGACATTCATTCATCATTTCAGCAACTTTTAGATCATGTACTGATGGATTAAATGAAGCTTTTAGTATTATATCAATGCAAAAATTTAGCCGTGATTGAGTTTCCAAAGTTAACCCGTGAGAGGGTATTGTATTTCAGGGTTAAGATGACCTCTACCCATTCTTCCTTTTCTCTGGAAACATTTGTAAAGATGGCAGCTTAGGTGTTCGTTTATTGCTACATGTGACACGAATACAATAAAGTGTATTCAGAAGCAGAAATATCTCCTCTTTTATGTCTATGTAGATCGTAAAGTACCTGACATTTATAACATTTCCATGAAAAAAAAGATTATACCTATGTATTTGGCAATGGATCCGATGTACTTGATTTTATAACGGCTCAATAAGAAGATACTGGCTCTGGTCGAAGCTATACACAGTCAAATAAAGGTTTCAGATTATGTTTCACTTGACGCTCAAAGCTGAAGATTTGCTATTCAGAGACAATAATATATCAAGACAAGTTTAAGAATTCACTGACGTTTCATATGAACATACTGTAAACGATTCATGAAATAAAACTTATCTTGTGCCACGCAATCACATACCACAAGTTATTTTTCAATCGGAAAGTCTGCCGAGACATACTTCTCCCAAGAAATGTTGACAATAGAGGTACAGAATGATTGGGAAACTAGTTACATTGCAAGGCGCTTTGTGACATTCCTGAGAATTGTAGAATATCCATACAAACCCTAGTTTTGAATTCACCTCAGTGATGGTTAACAGATTTGTTTTGCTCATCGTTACTACATTAATAGGCTTTATCTTCACTGAGTGCCTAAATAGACTTTGTATTATGAAGTATCCTGAGGAATTTCACGGGATCACTAGTTTCACAATCTTTCTATAACAACAATACTACACAATGTTTATCGACATTAGTTAACGTTGATTAAACAACACTATATCCGAGGTTAATGAGGATAGTGTTGAATCTATTCTAACAAAATTACGTACATTTCATAGAAAGATTCTGGGTACAACCCAGGAATCGAATCCAAGAGTAATTATTTAGAAAGTTGGTACTCTTCAATCTTGCAAAAGCTTTACACATGTTCAACCATTTTCTACGTGAGATAAAAAAAAGTCATCCAGTGTGTGCTTTTATGACGGGTTGAAAAAAAAAGGGGGTGATGGCTCCCATTATTATAAAACTGTCTAACTAAAAAGACTTTAGGATTAAATCGATGAAAATTGATATAAATGGATACAAATGCACCAATTACAATATTGAGGGAGCCATAATCTGGAATCACGATGACTGTCATCAAGATATTATCCCTGTGAATATGAAAAATCAATAATATGATAGTTAAAACCGATAATGTATTATCACTTGAACAAAAAAAAAGGCACAAGTTTCAACTATGTCGAAATTAATATTTACAGCGACTGTATCAGTAACTGCATCTATATAAGAATACCTATTTACACCAATATTATTAATTTGCTAGCTTTTTTCCCAGAACTTATCGAAGGAAAAGTAAAAAACAACGATGAATTCAGATGCCAAACCATTTCAGATGCTTTTTGACCTTTTCAATCGAATGGAAGTCCCTTATATGGAAGGCAGAGTAGACTAACACCTACGGGCAACTGAATTGGTTCAACGTTACAGCATTTGGATCCTTGTTCTAAAAGTTGGCATTTTCATATGGTAATGTATTCGGACGATAGATTAGTCTGGATGAAGATATAGTCAGTCAAAAGTAAAGTTAGCCAGGTTGAGTATGACCATTCTGGTCTTATTGGGAAATGTTCACTAACAACAAATACTAATACCAAAATATGGAACTAATTACGCCAGATTAAATCGAACTTCCGGACATATGGTATGTTAGAAGCTTGAGTATAATTTACAGAATTCCTACTTGAAATAAGAATAAAACAGAAATTGAAACGAAACACAATTTCTATAAAGAAACATTAACTAGTGTACCACAATAGAACAGAATCCCCTGTAACATGTTGACTCTTTGACAATCTGCTTAAAATGTCTTCGAAAAAAACTTTTGTGAAATGAATTTTAATGATTAATTCGGAAAATAACAGCATCAAACTTAACCCATTTTTTGGAACACGAATCTGCTTTGTCTGACTTAGTCAAAGATGTATGGGATCTGTATTTTCTCCTTTTAAAAAGTTCATTATCATTTCATCATCATGAATCGTGGGATTTGACCATCTTGGGGCCACATACTTTCGAATACGTAGAAGTATTATTTCTACCGAACTTCATTAGTCGTACAACTTACACTTAGTCTTCTTGAATTGAGAGGTAGACAAAAGCATAGAAAATAGAGAAAAGAAACTAATGGATCCTGCTTGAATGAACTTTACAAAGCAATCTAATTGCAGCCTATTATGTTGAATTGAAAAAAGTGAACTTTTCATCTGAGAATGATCTTTGCCATGTCTGAGTTGACAAAGGTTCTCAACACTAAATAATCCGTTGCAGACGTATTGGAAAAAAGACTTCTTGAATACAGTAAGTAAAACTTTCAAAAAGTTGTACAGTATTGCCTGTTTGTTTTTTTTTTCTGGCATATGAGACAGTTTTAAAGTTACTTTTGACTTTTAGTCGAAACTTTAAAGAGGCTTTCAAAAAGAGATGAGTGCTATCAATGATTTGGTCCAAATGCAAACTCTGTCATTATTACATACAGGCAGAATCAGCAGATGGTGAAAATATTACAATACATTTCACGAAGATGGAAGCAAATTCAAAACATCACAATCAGGAAAGCAATTATACCATCCAGCATCTTTTTTCATCACTTTCACTGCCTCATAATTCTGGGTTCATCACCACCCCAACATTTCGAAATATCGCTTTGAATTTCTTTACCCCTCAAAAATTGATTTCACATTCTTTGCAACAATAATATGAGGGAAGAGCACGTCAGTAATTGAAGCGTATAAATCTTTCAGTTCAGTTTAAATATTCCTTAGCTATACGTGAACGTGTTTATTCTCTCACACCAAGTTATCGAATACCTCGGTGTAAAGGTGTGATGTTCAAGAATTTGACCCTGGACGACCATAGTGAAGAGTGTTGACGTCTTTTTTTTTTATAGTTCACACATCGGAAAATAGGTCCAGGCTGTTTGAGAATACATATAAAATTGATATTGAATTTAGGCACATCCATTTCCAATCTTCGTGGATTTATCTTAAGGGACTAATAATAATATTGACATTTTCAATCATTAGTTCACTTTCAATATTCATTTAATGATATCCTCTCCATGCATAAAGATATCCCACTCTATATCCTAAACTTCAGCCCCCATAAGCAAAAGTCGGTCAAAGGTTTATTGTAGCTTTTTCCATGCAAAATTTGACTGATTGCAAGAGTTTGTTAGTTTCCAATTTTTACATTTGCATGACACAAATTGTTTTACAGATTCATTGTTCCTTCTTTCTCATAATTGAAAAGCTTGGCTAATGATATCACTATTAAAATCCATTGGAAACTAACGAGAACATGCTGATGTGGGGTCAAGATTGAAGGGAACATTTCTGACCACTTAGAGTTCTTATTATGTGTATAATTTCCTTGTGGTTTTTCAGTACTGGTTGGTGATATTTAGTAGAATACTCAATCGTTGACTCTTATCAAATGCACTTTTTTAAAACAAAAAAAAAGCAAACATATGATGATGTGAAGCTTAAGTGATAAATGGTATGAGATGGAGGGAATGATTTGATCATCACCCAGCAATGACCATTTCTTGCATCTTCATTTAACTTGCATGGCTAATGATTTTACCTTAAATATGCATTGTGAATCATTTCACTACAGAAATCAATTCAAAATGTAGGAGTAAAGATTGCTAATGGTAAGAAATTGAATCAAGCTTAGCCGAAAGATTAGGAGTATTGGATGTAAAATTCTGTTGCAGTTCTAAAAGAGTGTATTTTAAGGTTTATTAGATTACAGAATCACAGACTTTTGACGAATGCATCATTTTAATTCAAAGAAAGCAAGTCTTTCATAACTGGGCTTTGAGCCAAGGGTGGTTTTAGATGGAAAGAATACATTGTTTATCAGTCCGCCAGCCACAACAATAGAAAACGTTTTGTTTTTTGTTGTTGTTCACATCTTAATAGAATCCACCTAAATAGATTTTCTACGCAGCATAATCGATCACCTTTTCAGATAGACTAACTCTTAGCACTTCACAATTGATGAGAAAGCTGAAAATGGATTCTTCGGGAGAAACACATCGACGTCACTCGTTGGTAAGAAGGTAGGGAGAATATCTCCTGCCTCTATCTTTTCTTACATACTGCCTCTTTCTTTTTATCCTCTCCCAAGTCTTTCTTTTTTTTTACTTCCTGTCTTCATTCCTCTGTTATAATCTCTCCATCAGATTTTTTCTTCTCTCTTCTATCCTTTCTTTTGATTTTTTGTATCTTTCTTTTTTTTCTTGCCTTTTTTCCCCTTCTTCTTATACCTTTTCCTTCTCTTTTTCCTCTTTTTTTTAAAGCACATATGTATTCATTTTCCTCTCTTTCAAATATATTGGATAGTGTTTCCCTTTTTTTTTTTTTTACTTTTCGCCCTCAAACTTGGTAATTATTCGTTTTCTTTACCCCTGTTCTAATCTAAGCCAGGGATTTCCGTTTCACAGAGTTTTTATTTATTCATTTTTTATTTCTTTTACGGTAGTTTCGTGGTATAATTTAGCAACTTTGGTGTAGCATCTGAGAAATGAAAAACATCTTTGGTATTGAACGGACTTTTTTCAACTGTATTTGGCCAGAAGAATCTTTGAAATGACTCTCATATCTCCAGGATATCCTGTGTAAAAGCATTGTTCGAACATCTAACAACGAATGTGTATCAAACTATATGCGTATTATGATATGATTATCAATATTATACGGGATCGTGGAAAATAGTTTCCTATATATATTTCTTTTCAGAAAACATACAATTTTTCACCATATCTCGCCTCAAGAACATCTAGTAGAAAGAGTATTAAGCAGAAGTCTTGCTAAATATTTTCCACTCAGTTTACATCTCATATTATTAATTATTTCATAAATGTTTGGTATGTATATATTTCAGTTCCGAAACTTTGGGGATATATATATATATATATATATATATATATATATATATATATATATATATATATATATATATCGATCAATGAAAAAGGAGGTTCGGAGATATATCAACAACGCTAGTATACCTTTTCGAAGAAATATGACGAAGATATTTATGCAACGCTGTGATTGAAATTTAGTAAATTCCGAGAATATAGAGAGATGTGAAATAAATGCAATTGAGGAATTATCTCAGAATCAATTATTATTGCACACAATCATCAGTCTCTTACATACAAAGAAATAATGAAATAATCACTCAAGGGAAGTAATTCTTGAGGAGAAATATAAAAGTTATTTCTCTTTTGATTTTATATAGTAAAATATACGAGAACACATTTTATATTATGATGACTACGAAGACAAATGAGGAACAAAACAAGTCATGCCTATACAATTGTTTTTCTTGAATCCCAAAGGGCCCACCCACCAGAACTCCAGGGTTCCACGGATCTCCGATGGGAATAAATGGTATATCAGGGTCTTCTGTCAGTCCATGTTATGGTACCTTTAATAAACAACAACCTTCAATTCTGGGAACATGACCTGTGAAGAAGTGTATTCACATTTTTTTTCTTTTTTACAATTCTGATTTTGAGATTAGTTATGAAGTTTTCCCACATTTCAAAACAATAAATTTCTTCATGGAATTTCATCGGCTATTTTGTCACATGTCCCTTAATTCTGACATCGTTGTGATATCTCTTAGCTTTCAACTATGAAAGTCTGTAAGTCACATGTACAATAATCTGGAAATAAGTGTTTGGTCTGGCAAAGCTCGTTGATAAAAGAAAATACCTACGCAAGACGTGAAAAAAGGTTATTCTGAATATAAAATCACACAGTACTCAAACTCAGTCGACGACATCGATCATACAATCGAATAATATCACTAAAGGGTGCATATTTATGGGCCCTTTGATTGGCTGCAAAAGTTCATCATGGCCGCATTACCATTTTTCAAGTTACTAAAAAGTGTGTATTACTTTTTGAATACATCTCCAATTTTCTGCAAACCAATTACCCATGAAGCAGAACCGTAATTCATAAGGTATTCATGATTTTGATAAAAGCTGAGTAACTTCTTGAAAATCATCAGGAATGAAAAAAAGGACTCAATATCATCTTCCATCAAAAGATACTTTTTCTTTTTGAAGACAACATTTCTGCTTGTTCACAATTGATTTTTTACTCACTGCCATGCAACATACAGTCTTTCATTCGCGTTCTTTCGATGTATTTTTCTTTATTTTTGTCCTTTCTTGTTGAACTTGCAACTTTTACAGATTTGCATGAATAACCGAAATATATTTTTTCTTTTCAACTCATGCGCCAAAATTAAGATTTGAATTGAGTTTTATATTCCCCAAGTCACATATTGAAATTCAATCTTGTTGAAGAGTGACCGACCAGAAATGAAATAACGTAATCGAAAGAAAAAAATAAGAATCTGAATAAGAATATTGTGTCGCTCTTCTTGCTACTAAGAAAGACAATTTGCAAACAAGTGGTGATCATGTCAAAGTTTCCAGGGTTTTGATTTCGGCGTATTCAAATGCCTCTTATTGATATTTTGTATATCTATTTCTCATTATTTTTGTGATTTTTTTAGGTGAATAAGGGTCCAACAAGAATATCATTTCAGCAGAATGAGATTACATGTCTCAATGACGCATTCAATCTGGATTAAATTTATCAGGTCCTGGTTTTATCAAGAAAAACTGCGATATGATTTTCCTTTAGCAGACAAAGACATATATATATATATATATATATATATATATATATATATATATGTGTGTGTGTGTGTGTGTGTGTGTGTGTGTATGTGTGTGTGTATGTATACAAGCAGATATGGGATGCATACACACATACACGCGCACACATACACACTCACACACACACATATATTTATACATCTACACACGCACACACACATACACACACACACTGTGACAATACTGAAACCAAATGGCTTCTTCAGTGTTTTTTGAATCCTTAATTATATATATATATATATATATATATATATATATATATATATATATATATATATATATATATATGAAAGAAATATATAGATACATGGGGACATAGAGTCTTTCTATCTGTGTATTTCTATATCAATTCGAGTTTATCAATATCCCAAATATCATTACACTGCATATATGCCTGAGTCTTTACGTCCTGTATATTGAGAATAAACAAACACTCCAGTCGTTTCTACCAAATCTAAGTATCAATATACCTTGGCAATTGTTTCTTTCCATCAGATGAGGGTTTCAAAGAAACATTATGGTATGTTATAAATGTTTCCATACAATCTTTCCACCGGTATTAGAAAAATAATACATTTGCTCTTGAACTCAGCTCATATATTCATGACATGTCCATAAATCACTTACCTTACCTCAATGATCCGGTCCATGTTAATCTCGTTTCCTTTTCCTCTGTACATATAAAAGGGATTATCATTCATTTTTTTAAAATCTCCTTTATTCAGTGTTCAAATGCACAAGGTTCGGTTCAGGGACATTGCTATTTTGTAACAGTTTAAATGATTATCCATCTTCTTTTCAATTTGGTGTTAGATGAAAATCCCAAGAGTTTCAGATTAGAGATTGTTTATCTGGAATGTGAGGAAAAAATAAAAGTAGAGTAATAAAAACTAGAGAACGAATATCGACGGTCAGACACACACACACACACACACACTCAGACACACACACACACGCACACACACACACACACATACACACACAATACACACACACACACACACACACACACATACACACACACAAAGAAAAAATAGACCCGCCCACCAATGTCTATATCCGGCGATTCAAAGTAAGCATAGACGTTGCAAGATAATCAACTCAGCTATATTCTGCAGTTTCTAATATAATCAATCCAAACATACGTTTCTGGTGGCAATCTGGCAGTTGATGTGCGTTGCTTGGCAAACAGAGTGCATCTTCCATTTGAAACAGTAACGTTTTACTACAGAGGTATCTGCTCGTACATTGTTGCATCCGAGTCTTTATCGAGAGTAACTTACTGTCACATTTTCAAAGAAATACAATAAATAAGCTGATAGTTAGATAGACAAGTATATATATATATACACACACACACACACACACACACATATATATATATATATATATATATATATATATTTGTGTGTGGAAAAGGCGGATGAAACCGACGGACACATAGATATCCGTACAGAGCGTTTTCAAATGGTCTCTCACCATCTTAAAAACCGGTTGCACTGCCTCAACTCAAGATGGTAACTAACCACATGACGTTATCGCCAATACATTTACAGGCACTCTCCCACGACACGTTATTCGATCGGCTCGAACCATCGGATGGCCTTTTGTATCGTGGGACAGTCGAATCCTAAATTTCTGAGCCTGCCCATTCTTCAAGTAATGTTTATTTTGGTGGTAAAACCATAGTCTTTTGTTCCCTACCCTGCAAACCGTTTTAAGATGTAGGAAAAATAATAGAACGTGTCAGTTAAAAAAAGAATTATTTTCCACGGGAACGGGGACCATGTTCTCGTGCGAAGCCGAATATTGAACTGATTGATAGTTCCGAGATAGATATCGTTCTCACGCATGCAATCATTGATTAACTTATGTTGTCATCTAAATGTTCCAAGCAATCTGTTCTACGACTGCTTTCTCTCTTTCGTTACGTATTATGAACCTTAAAAAAGCTGTAAAACAAATCGGCTGTAACATATGCGAAACAATGAATGATTTCATAGGTCCAAAATACTGTCTGTGTCTGGAGCACATGTCATTTGATATCACTGTTATAGGCAAAGTGGTACCATTCGAACCGGAGTCGATGATTTCAGTTCGTATGGGATGGATAGACAACTGCTTGCACACGAGGTAAAACTTGCCGGATAGATAGATAGATAGATAGATAGATAAATAGATTGATAGATAGATTTGGTGGATAGATAGATAGATAGTTCGAAAGTTTAATTGATAGAAATAGATTCGCATATAGAGATAAATACGACACATTTTGATATCGTGGCAGAATGATAGTTTTACTCAATATCATATCAACACGAAGACCTTTTCAGAGACCATCGAACCCTTCAGTAACAATGTATGTATACATTCGTAGTTCACCTTCTGTCTTCTCGGATACTTTTTATTTTATTATAGCTCAACAGTTCATATTTATCTCTCAACTCACTCTATTGTCTGAATCCTCAGTTTATTTACATCATCCGTCTGTGTTTATTTACTGGAGTCACTTTACAGTCAGACTTTGATGACTTTGACTGGTTTAAGCCGTTGGCCACGTGTTTTGCTTCCTCTAACTTATTAATAAATGACTAGCTCGCTTGTTTAATCTATGTATATTTGTTTCTTTGGCAGTAACGGACTCTAAAGAATGAAAATAATATAGTATATCTAAGTATAAATGAGACAATATACGATGACTGTCTAGAAGTTACCAATCGCTTGCATAACGTTGATGTAATCGAGTTCCCTTTTTGATGGAACCTTACAGTATACATGAGATCAAATAGTCGTCCTGCTTATTTCAACTTACGAAGTAAAGCAAAAAGAAAGATGTCTCTCCTAAATGAATGATTATTGAAATAAAGACGTGGAGAGAAGACAAAACGAATACAAAGAAGGAAAAAAAGAAGAATAAAAACAATCGTAAGATAAAGAAGAAAAACAGTTGGAAAGGAGGACAAAGAAAAAAACGATTGAATAAACATAAATATAATTTGAAAAAGACAAGGAAAGGGAGATAAAGATATCGAAAAGAAGAAGAGGAATTGGAAATCGAAGAAAATAAAGAAAACTTTCGTCCAGATCAAGATTGGAAACAAAATTATTTACGAAACAAAAATTCCTATTTTTTTTTTTGTTGATATCTTCTTTTGTTTCACTTGGTTCTGGTGTATTTGTTACGGTCACCAGTAAAATGATATCCTCTTTCACTTTCCAAATAGCCTCTGCGTAACCATGTCTTTGACCTCACATCCAAGAGCTCATCCTTCTGAAATACAGTGAATTATTGACTTTTTCTCCTCGTTTTTTACCTGTAATTCACTCTCTGATAATTTCACATTTGAAATTTGTTTCAATTTTACGTTTCGTTTTCCAATCTTGACTTTAATTTCCCGTTAATGCAAAAGACGATTTTAAATATTAATTTCCTGCTGACTCATTCTGATCATTCTTTTTTCCTGTTTGCAAAGATCATATTCCTTTAGATTGATTACTTTATATTGTTTGTAGTGTTTTTGTTTTTTTTAATTAACGCTATCGAGTTGGAAGAAAGAAGCCGAACAAAACAGATCCAAAAAAATATCTAGATTCCAAAAAAAAGGATTTTAGGTATAGTGAGGCGTTTGGGTGGCCTGACGTTTAACAGCCCAGAAAAAAGAAATCGAAGGATCAACTTACGATTCCGGCTAAAACAGCTGATCTTCGCGTCGTGCTGATACCTTCTGATTCAAAAACTAGGGTGATATCTCAAAACTGACCATACTGTTACATAAGGTCAGGCGTTACTCCTTGCTGCTAATATCATGTGATGCAGTCAAAGCTGTCGCATGATAATTGGCGGAGTGAAGGTGCACAGCACCAAATAACCCCCCATTGTCATGAAAATACAATGAAGGTGTGAGACCCAGCATCTCACATATGGCAATCCATTTGGATGGAAATGGATTGGAATTTGAAAAAAAACTCGCATAAATTGTCCTGAGAAGGTGTCTCGGTAGAACTACATATGTATAAATCCATATGTACTGAATTAAACGATGGACACTACAGAGGTGTGGACAATTAAGATAGAATCATTCATCTTGGTCATATATTTCTGCAATTGAAGTCTGCACTTCAAGGCGACAAAAAGTTAGTATGAGTTTTTATCAGATAAACCATTCGAGTGGCAATCATCTGTGAGTATTTTCACCCACATGGAAACTACATCTGACAATTTAATGTAGTGTTGCAGAAAAAATGCCACAGAAGTGATATCAGCTTTGAGACTAAAACCATGTTGATTCCAGTATTTAGCTGATAGTATGCATCGTCGAAGCGGCATAAATTCGGTTAGTATGTCGCTCCAGTTATGATGATAAAATGTTCAAAGCGTAAGCAGCCAAAAAATTATGACGTATGATTCTATTAGAGTAGAAAATTACCAACTCAGTAGTTATCCAGTGGTTTGTCGGGAAAATTACGGTAATCTGCAACGATGAATAAGAGATAGAAAAAAAAAACAACATTTTTTTCAAATGAAAGTGAAAACATAACAAATAAAATGGAATGCATGTAGAATCTGGTATAAATTTTCGCTAATCGGGCGAAAATCTCTAACGTCCAATCTCTATTCACACTTAATTGATTCTTTCTGCATTTTTCCTACATTTTTATTTTATTTCATTTTCTATGTTGCAGAAAATGAAATCTCATGATCAGGTTCTACGTTTTTCCGTATTTGACATGAAATTAATTGAAGTTGTTGGCCTATCTGCCGACCATTTGACACAACTTACTTGTTTTTTTTTCTTAGTCCTGATTACGTCCCATCAATTGAATTACGGGTAACAATTGCTTTGTTCGTAGACGTATAACTATTGTTATCTTCTCTGATATTAAATGGGAACGACGAATTGTCAAAGAGGAGTACAATGACGTTGATAAATCATAGATTCCTTCTGTATCCAGTGACAGCATATCTGCTCAAGTGTCCAGCACTTTTCCCATCGTCCTCGCAGCTGGACATTGAAGGACAACAAGATTCCTTAAATCGTACTGCAATTTCCGCAGTATCTACGCAGACTCTATCAGTGCTGTGGCTGACACTGCCAAAATTCTCCCCCATTATTCTTCCTTGATTGTCTATTGAACAATGACATCAAGCTCATATCTACTCCAATCGAAGTATATATAGTGAAACATGAAATGTCAATAGATGAACCACTACTTCCTTCTAAATTTGGGTAAAGGCGGAGGACTTTTACTCAGAAAACTGAATTGGCGAATGCTGGTTCAAATTCATACTTAAATTGTTTACGTTCACATTGCTCTAATGCCCTGGGGAAGGCATGAACTTGTTCATCTTTTTGCTTTGTTCCATTCCAAAATATCTTGGTAGGGTATCTTTGTACTGGCATGCCACATATCTTTGTCGAGAAAAAGTGGAAAATTAAACATTCCTCTTTTAGAGTCTCTAGAGTCGAGAGTGACAGGACCGGATTGAAAAAACAGAGGTCGAATTCTGGCTGAAAATCAAGATTTCCAATAGGATTGCCATATTATTAATTGCATTAGAATCATTAGATCTCATGGTAATGATAACGGGGCCTATACACCGCTATGATGCATTGTTTTCTAAGAAAAGAAAAGAAAAAACATAAGTGATGAATAGGCTACTCATTCATCATGAATCAAAAGGTGATACAATACGCATGCACATTAAGAAAAGCCCCACAGCCAAAACAGTGACTTCAAGGGGAATAACTTATGCAGCATAGTACGATATCTCTGAACTTCTCAAGTTAGATCAAAGACACGCAACCGACTCAAGAGCTATCATAAGTACTGGATACTGACCAAACGAACCCTGTGTATAGCTACGCATCTTTATATATATATATATATATATATATATATATATATATATATATATATATATATATATATCAATTTACTTTTCTATACACTGTTGCATGCACAGTCCTGTTTCTGTGTCCTATTTAACGGATTCATTATAGTTCACACCGGCAATAAAGATGGCCAATATCAGTTTTAGGTGCAAAAGAACCGTTCCAGTGCTCTTTCATCAATCATCTTTCTTTTTCATTGTACTTCCAGGGAATATCAAAAGGATTCAAGACAATTGTCTATCATTTGCGTTACGGAGCCAGTTTTCCTTGAATTTGTCTAGTTCATCTCTCTATCTTTGGGTTCTGTGGTCCTTGGTTTCTCATGTAATCTTTGGGGATCAATGCTGTGAGTTGTGAGGTCCATCGGTTGTCTTCTATTCTAACATGGCCTGCCCATTGCCACTTTTAGATAGTTTCTATGATGTGCAGGACTCCCGTTGTCTCATTTATGTACTGTGTTGTCTTGTGATCTTTCCATGTAAGGTTGAGCATGATTCTCCCGCCAAATGCTCTAGACACTATGACACGGTCACATAACATAATATCTGCTTTGAACAATATTGCATACCGACCAATAGCAACTATGAGGCTTTTAAGAGGTCATTTATGTCTGGAATCGATTTTTTTTTTTTTTTTTTTTGAGAGTCGATTCTCATGGATTCTTTTTAAACTCAAAGGAGAAAAGGGAAGGAAAAGAGAATTGCAAGAGAAAGATATGAAGTAAATAAGGGAGGAGAGGAGGGAGGATATGATTTTTTCCCATGTAGATATTGATTCATTCATAGGAAGAAAAGAAGGAAAGAAGTTGAGAGAGAAAAAAGAAGGAAAGAAAAAAGAAAGAGAGTCAAGAAAAAATCGAGAATAGATATAATCTGACTGATTAAGAGGCAGAAATATTTATAGAAAGAGAGAAAAAAGATTCATCAATGAAAGAAAGGAAGAAAGAAAGAAAGAAAGGAAAGAAAGGAAAGAAAGGACAGACAAAAAGCAAAGAACACAATGAAAGAAAAAAGAATACAAATGACTGATTGGAAAAGAAAAATTATTGAAAAGAGGATGAAGGGAAAGAAAGAAAGAAAAATCACAAAAGAAAGGAAGAACAGAGGAAGAAAGAAATGACTGATTGATAGAAAGAAAAGGAAAAGGGGTGGGGAAAAGGAAGAAAGGAAAGAGAAGAAGAAGAAATATAGGAGGGAATTAAAAAGAAAGAGAGGAAAGGGAATTAAGAAAGGTAGGAACAAATTCCTGTACATCGAACAATTAAATAATTGATAATTTGCTGATATCTTTCAGTGGAGACCATGGAATTATTTGTTATATCAATATTAGCTCGTCTTAGTAGGACACTTAGCAGAATCAACCACATTTCTTATTAGTGTTTATCACTCACAAAGCACGAACATTATACAGTGGGAATTTGATAAAAATAAAAAAAAATTAGCAAATGACTCTGTATCAGGTTAAGGAGTTATTGATCCATCTTAACATACAGGTATGTTTCTTATGAAGGACTAACAAGGTTATTCAGTCTGTGCATGTAAAAAGCAAATCAAATCTTTTATGAATCAATACATCAGGAACTACCGGTCTGTTACACCAGTACTTAAGAGTTATAAAGTAATCATGAAGATACTTATAAACAATAGGGTTTTGTAGGTGAATAAAAAGCATAAACATGTTGACTAAACTAAATAGGAGGGATGAAAAATTAAGTTGGAGACGATGGGAACAAAGGCACAAATTTTCGATGCTCAATTATAAAATACCAATAAAGTGTGTGTGTGTGTGTGTTTGTATGATGAATAATTGTCATCCGTCTACAGTTGTTTCGCTGTATAACAACTCTCTAATGTGGCAAAAGACAATCCAATATTCCTTCCAGTATCGCAATGTTAGATTAAAACCCCCACTTCACAGGCAGAGGCAGATATTTTACCCCTGCTATACGAAGAACCGAACCGTCAGTAGGGCTGAATTAAGCTGTATATTTACAATACACGATTCCCCACCAACTTTTTGTATATATATATATATATATATATATATATATATATATATATATATATATATATATATATATATATATATATATATATATATATATATCCCATTCTCCATCCACATATATATTCATATAAATAGTCTTATACTTGTCCTGCAGCAAAGGCAAGATCATTTTCGCTTTTTTTTCTACCTATATAATGAATTTTATCAAATAAATTTTATGAAATTTATCATAAACAAAAAATTACCATCTGATTAATTTCCTTGAGTGAGCGAAGATTATGGATTTGCAAATATGCATGAAAGAGCGTCAGAGACAGAGACGGAGAGACAATAACGAGAGACAGAGATGAACAGAATGTCATACTGATAGGCAGAGAGACGGACAAAAAGTGCAAGAGACGGATAGAGAGATGCTCAGTTGATCTAAATTAATGATAGTCGGGAATTGACAAGAGACAGAGACAGAGACAGACAGACAGACAGAGAAAGAGAGAGAGAGGGGAGGATCGAGGGAGGGGAACCAAAAAGAACAAGATGTATCAGAAACCCGGGAGAGGGAGCATATATATATATATATATATATATATATATATATATATATATATATATATATATATATATATATATATATGTATGTATATATATACATACATATATATATATATATATATATATATATATATATATATATATATATATATATATGTATGTATGTATGTATGTATGTATGCATGTATGTTCGTAAATATATGAGGTAAGGTACAACAAAGTCTATTTAGTGCATATGTAAAGAGGTGTTTTTCTCCATTAACCTAGTTGAATCAAATATCTACCGTTTTCTCTATTTTTGGTTATTTCACAATTTAATCCTTTCGATCCATGAAATGTAGAATTTTTCTGTCAGCTGTCCATGCAAATCCGGAACTCCCTGTCAACAACAAAGAAGGCGAGGAGAACATCTCAGGAAAATAAAAGTGAAATATTGACGAAAACTCATCTAACAGAATGACACATAAATCACTCGATAATATTGTTAGTTCGGGATGAATTGTTATCTGAAAGTGCAATATCTTGTACATAAACCGGCTGAGTGAAGAATTCCCAACCAAGCTGGAAGAATTCGTGCTTGATAATCAAATAGAACCGCAGTATAGCGTTTATTCTGATAAAGAATTATGCCCCCGCCCCCTTAACTAATTCTGGATGGATACATCTCCATTCATTGCAGGCTCCAGCTGTTTCGATCGTGAGAATTATTCTCTAGATATTGCACGTTCGGATCAGCATTTATTTCAGTCTTTACATAATCATCCTTATGAAAATCATTTCAATTTTCTGGAAGATTGCGAAACGTACTTAGATCAATCCTTTGCTGCAAGGATGAAAAGCTCTGCGAGAATTGGAACATGAAGTTGTCTGAAAAATGGAAGAAGTAAGTTGAACGGAAAGGTGGAACTTTCTTTGGGAGAGGTATTGTCAAATTAATGAAAATACAACTTCACTGAAAGAACTAAACAAACTGTTCCAGAATTGCAATGCCTCATAAAATGAAATACCTTTAAATGGTGGTATTGTTAACTTTCCCTAGGTATTGAGAGTAAAGTTATAGAAATTCATCAATAGTCTCACAAGAACGGGCTCACAATTGGTTGGGTTATTTTTAGGCGGGAAATTTGTTTACGTAAATTCGTTTGTGAGCAATTAAAACTCTCTAGATACCGTCTGACTTCAAAGGCACCGGATAACTGCAAGTCATACATACGGTAGTTCAATATACAATGGAATTCGATTAATTACACCAGGCTGCTCGGTGACTTCTCCAGTCAGCCTTTCAGTTGAAATTGTTCAATCTGGTGTGACCAGAATGAACATTAAATTTGCGGGAAAAACTCCGAAAACCCCAAAAGCAACAAACAAAAAACAAAACGAAAAAAAGACAACACAAACAAATTGGTAAAAACATGTGGACTACTCAATAGTTATTCAGTTGATAAGTAACTCCTTGGCAAATCAATTCATTTTGGAGGGGTGACGGAGATTCATTTCCAACACAATCACTGCAATCATTATTATTATTATCATTATTATCATTATTATTATTATTATTATTATTATTATTATTATTATTATTATTATTTTTTTTTTTATCATTATCATCAGTATTATCATAATTATCATTATCATCATTGTTATTATCATCATTATCATTATTGTTATTATCATTTTTACATTATTATTATTATTATCATCAGCAGCAGCAGCAGCAGCAGCAGTGATTTCTTGCAAGTATCATGGTAGTTACTGCAGGAAGTTGATTGACAGAAAGTCTCCTCAAGTTTCCAGCCGCTCTCTCCATTGTCCTCTGCAGTACTGTGGCTTAGTCTCACACCGGATGCCCGGTGGTTATTGCTGAAAGCTGAGTGACGGTAAGACTCCCGTAGTCTTCTGCCCACATCACATCTCTTCTCACCTGCACCTATCACAGCAATGAACTGATTCGTACCTCAATCATCATTTAGGTGTTCAGTTTTGCCTTCGTTTTTTCCCTCTCCCTCTATTAGAACACTGGTAACAGCTAGGTCGTACACAGAAAGTTTCCTCAAGTATCCAGGTCTCCTTTTCACACCAGTTGCCTGCTGATGACTGAGTGAAAGTAAGTCTCTGATGATTGACCAAAAGTGTGATAATAGAAGTTTGTTTAAAATAAGTTTCAATATAATATTAAGCGATTCATTATGTTGAAAGGAACAAATAAAGCGGATACAGACCATGAATGGAAAATAGCGAGACTTTAGGATTCAAACAGTGATACTGGCCTCTGCATTACAGACAGCTTTTTTGGTTAGGTAGTGAGAGCAGCACTGAATTCACTCGTTGCCATATTTTTTGGTGAGTTAGTTTTGAATTCCCTTTCCCAAGACTGGTTGCCACCCCCCACTTACACACAATTGCTTGGAAGGTAATGTGTTGTCACTCAATTCATCGATGTTCAAGAGCATGGACATAACGAAACAGAAATAAAATGTAATTGAATATCGCCGACTATCAGTTGAAACCTTTGCAAGTTCAGAACAAAAACATTTCTCCTTTGCTTTGAATTTTAAAAAAAGCTTATACGGACAATTTGGAAGAAAAGACGTTCCCATAAATAAATTCATTTCATTGGTTGAAGCAGCGTATAGCAAAGAAGCATTAGTATTGATTTACATTTGAAATTTTAAGGTTTTGCAGATCCTCCAGGATGGTAATCATTATATGATAGGATGAGTTGTCGGAAGTTGAAAATCGGGGGGGGGGTTGATGAGTGGGGAAGGGGGGAAGGGATTGCATATATTTCGGTGAAAGATCGAGGCTGAACATTTTTTTTTGCTTTTTGCTCTTTTTCTCATAGTGGCGAAAAAACGAACCTTCGGAAAGCTCCATTTTAAGAAAAAAACATGAACAAAACTAGCAAATAATATTTTGAAAAATCGAGAAACAGACTTGATGACGAATTGAAACTAAGGAGCAGTCATAGTCTGCGCATGTTGGCCAACGCTATTCACTGACTAAAAACTTAATGAAAGACAGAGCATATATGTATCTACGGTGCTAGGCCGATGAGTGTAAACTGTACTCTCAATATTTGGGACCATCGTTTTTTACGAAATATGATCTCAGATCTATCATTTAAGTAAATGAATTATCTCATAGCCTACGACCAACCTCCTTTGAGATTTACTTCGACCACTCAATTTGGTCAACTTCAGCTCAGCCATGTAAAATTCCTTAATTTTCTGAACCGCTGGTTCAATTGGAAAAAACGATATTTTCAATTGCAAGTTTTATATCTCTATAATCATTTTTCAATATTCAACTGAATTGTTATCAGATGCAAACTGTGCATAAACAAACATTGCAATAGATTTCTGCTCGTACAAGACTCAAGATGCTGACAATCAGTTCGAGGACTTCCCAGAAGTGACACCATTGGAGGTAAAATAATTAAAAAACAAGGAAAAGGATATGCTCTTGGACCAGATACCATAACTATTGATTCATTAAAAGGAGCTGGTAATATTGTCAACAAAAAACAAGGTATTCTATTCCACTAACATCTAAAATAGAGTCAAGTCCCGAAAGACTGGAACACGGATATCATAATCATCAGCAACAACATACCTTTAAACCGACTCAGTTGCATCAATAAAGTTTTTAAAATCATCACAATTCGGGGCTCTAAATTAAAACCAACCACAGAAATAGTTGGATTCAAAAGATGCTACTTGATCATGGACCATCTCCATTCAATAAATCAGCTGAAAGAGAGATCACCAGATTGAAAAATTCCGATCACTGTTGCATTTTTTAGACTTTGAGAAAGCATTTGACCCCCAGAAATTCCCATGGTCATGAAGGCAATCATTCAACAGAGTGTACACATTAAATTAGTGCAAAATAAGAACAATCACAGAAACTGCTTTATCAGGCTACATAAAGTCTCTGAACCCTTCCTGTGTCAAAATAGGGTGAGGCAGCCAACTCAAACCCTCCAAAACCTGCCTCGAGATGTTCTCCCAAAACCTAGATTGAGGAGAGAGGAATCAAAACAGATTGCAAATATTTGAGCAAATTCAGATTTCCAGATAATATAGTCTTATTTGCAGAGAACGTACATGACATCAAAGTAATGCTAGATGGACCCAACAAAGAAAGCAAAAATTCCGGCCTACACATGAGTGTCCGTAAAACAGAAGTCAGGTGCAACAATGACATCGAAGATTATGAAAGATCTGTGGATAGTAAACCATTACATTTACCGAGGACAGGGATCTCTGAAACTCACAAAGGAGAAGAAACCAGGCGAAGAATCAAGAAGAATGAATATACAACGAATGCATCCTCCTGAGTTCTGAAACATGGAAACTAACCAAGAAACAGACCCACAATCTGAAAAAAACATGCATTGAACCTTATGCTCAACCTTACGTTGAAAAATCAAAGACAGTACAATACATCAAGAAAAAAACGGGAGTCAGAACATCAAAGAACCTATTAGAATGCTTATATGGCAATGAGCAGAGATCACATGCGAAACTGCAGCCAAGAAAATACAAGATGGAGTAGACAACTTCCGAAGATACTGGCTCCGAGACATCAAAGATAAAAAATGTGACAGATCGTGGGGAAATTGTCCATCTAACGACTGACGATGGAACACTGATGATGATATATATATATATATATATATATATATATATATATGTGTGTGTGTGTGTGTGTGAGTGTGTGTGTGTGTGTGTGTGCGTGGGTATGTATAATTACGCCTGCAGATGTATGGTTATACCTGCAAAAATTAGTAGAAGGGTAAAAGTATGCCACTATGCGTTGTTACCTGTTTGCTAAAGAAGAGGCCTTTAAACATAATTTTTACCCTCTGCAAAATTACTCCTATGAACATAACTTTAATGTATTTAAAAGTGAAATTACGCGAGTATAAGTGAAGTTACGCTACTTCATGTATTGTAAAGCCTCCGAGCAAATAACCAGGATCATATGCTGAAGTAGTAGACGTTGACTTGCGAAGTCACTCTGCTAGAGTTGAGCCGATATAAATATGTAACATAGCCAGTAAAACTATAATTTGGATTAATAATTTGGACCCATATATGTTTTCCTTTTACGCATACATTTTTGCCTGTACAGTTAAGGCAGTAAATATACTCCTGCTTGTACAGTTATGCCCACTGGCATATATACTTAGGCTCACATACGTATGCAACACCGATAAGTTACACTCGTAGACATATAAATACTCTTGTAGGCATAGATATAAGCTTTGGCTATAAACATGCAACTTTAGACGTATAGTAGCACCGGTCTATTATTGGAATAAGTGTGAAACAGGCTACTAAAAAAGCATTCTTCCTTAAACCATGTATCTTAGAAATAAAGATGCTTGACGACTATCTGATATGTTTGGTCGGTAACACTGGACTTACAACCAGTACATCACGGAATGTTCGGATAAATCGGTCAGTCATAATGTTGTTGTCTTTTGTGATATAGAAAATGTAATTTTGAATACATATATATATATATATATATATATATATATATATATATATGTGTGTGTGTGTGTGTGTGTGTGTGTGTGTGTGTGTGTATATATATATATATATATATATATATATATATATATATATATATATATATATATATATATACATGGATACGTGTGCGTCTCCAATCGTGTAAAAAGTAGATATTGGCCACAGAATTCATCGTAATCAATTGTTTTTGAGAGTTGTTTCCGAGCAAGAGTGATCGATAACAATAGAAAAGGTATTTTATTCGTAGAATGTGGATATTTTGTAAAGATCTAACCACGAAAGGAATATGAAACTTCTAAAAAAAGTAAATATCAATAGCAAGGAAGAAGTACAAAAATTTGTTTTTTTTGCCACGGTAAGGTTTCCATATGCCTGCAGTAGATATATTGCAAGTTTTTCTAAATGCAAAACTATATTGGATACATTTGGCAATTACAGATATTAACAATACATTAACAATAAAGATTGGGAATCGGGATGAGAAGGGTAATCATTGGTCAATATAATGTTGTATGACACTGACACGGTAGGACAATTATGAGTATAATTCCTAATATATCACGAATCCAGAAAGTGACGCACAACGCAGCTATTTTTGATGTTCCCTTATGCATCAAAATATCAAACACCGTTTAATGCTTTTGTAAGGGGTTGTTTACCTATCATCTGTTTTTTCAGGCTAAGAAAAAAATCACTTAACATATTCGGCTCAATGAAGTCAAGTGGGTTGAATTTCCCTGGGATGAGGTAGCGTTTCAGAATTCCTAGATTGAATTAGATATTAAGAATGTAATCTGTCAAGGGCTGTGAGCTCTTTGGTTTCTTGGAATACGTTTTTATAAACTGTGACAGGCTGAGATAAGGGTTCATGCTCCAAGAAAAAAGGTGTTTTATGTAATGACACAACTTTAAAGAACGAATTGATTTTTTTTTAAATCGCTTACACTACGATAAGAAGCAGTGTTTCCCGTTGCATATACATCAGAGAATGGTTTTGAAATAACAACAGGTTTTCTGATGGAAAGCCATGCATTGACACAACTATGCAGGGTCAATCCTAGATAAGCACACATACAAAAAAAAACAATGTAGCTGACATAGGAGTGTTTGGCACATCATAAAAATGGATCCGTCCATTGAAGACCAAAGGGAACAAGCATTTCTTCTTCCTAATAGACAAATAAAAAGCTGTCAATGATCCCTCCCTCTCTCTCTCTCTCTCTCTCTCTCTCTCTCTCTCTGTCTGTCTGTCTGTCTCTCTCTTTATATATATATATATATATGAATTAGTATTACTCTTATTCTTATTCTTCTTATTATTATTGTTATTATCATTATTACTATTATCATTATTATTATCATAAGCAATTTCACACCAGTAGCCTGGTGGTTACCGCCGGAGGTTGAATGACAGCAAGTCTCATCAAGTCTTCAGCCCTCCCCTCCACGCAGTCATAGCCGAAGGTTAAGTGACAGTAAATCTCCCCAGCTCATCAGTCCAAATCTCATCTCTCTCATCTATTATTGTCGTGCTGTGGTTCACACCTCCACTATTATTTGGGTGATTTCTGTTGTTATTTTCTTTATTTCTCCTTCTTCCGTTTTTTAAGCCGCTACTAACATTTACGGTAATAAATCTTATGTTTCTTATACTCTCCTGAGCATCTGCGAAGTCCTTAGCAGTGCTGTGGTTCGTGCAGTCTTCGATTTGACCCTTCTTTTCATCCCAAATTCCTCAAATCTCGCTCGAGAATGTCTTTGGGACAGTTTTTACTGCCATTATTATTACTGGTACAACTGACTTTCATTTTACACATTTTCTTCAGTTCTCTTGCTAAATTTTGGTATATTTCAGTTTTTCACTCTCTTTCCACGTTACTCTATGATCAGCAGTCATGGTCATATCTATTATTCAGAAGGTTCTCCTCTTCTTGTCAACAATTACCAGCTTCCGTTTTTTCGCCAGGATTAGGTGGTCTGTTTGAAGGCCAAACCCCCAAAATAATTTGCAATCTCCATTCCCAAGGACCGTTTTCAGTTTGTGCTTGTACCACTTGTCTGTATGGTGAATTCCCATTCGTTTACTCAGCTCCCAGTGTATCACCGTTGCTATTCTTTCATACCTGTGTTCATACTCCTCCTGGTCTAGTTGACTACATTCATTAGTTATGTGTTTTACATTCTCATCCCTTTCGCCACATAGGCAGCATTTGCTGTTTGGCTGTGTCCTGTCGATTGTTGTTTTGATATAGCTTGTCCTGATGCATTTGTATTTAGCTGTCATGATGGGCAATTCTGTTTTCTGACTCTATGTTTATCATTATTATTATTATTATTATTATTTTTATTATCATTATTATTATTATTATTATTATTATTATTATTATTATTAGTAGTAGTAGTAGTAGTAGTAGTATTGTTGTTGTTGTTGTTGTTGTTATCATTATTATTATTATTATTATTATTTGCAATCTCTCACCTGTTGCCTGGCAGTTACCGCTGGAGTTCGAGTGACAGCAGGTCTCCTCAAGTCTCCAGCCATTCTCTATTAGCTCTCATTGGTGACAGTAATACTGCAGTTTACAGTTTCACACCAGTTGCCCAGTGGTCATTGCTGGAAGCCGAGTGACAATAAGTCACCTCAAGTCATCAGCCAATATCTTTTCTCTGCATTACCTATCATGCCAGTGCTGTGGTTCAAATTCCCGCTTTCATTTTCCTTCCCCTTTTAGGTCACTGTTAACAATTAGTGTTGCAGTCTTTATAATTCGAGCACTTACCTCAGTATCTGTGCAGTTCCTTGCAATGCTGTAGTCTGTATAGTCTCAAACCTTTCCTTTAGCCCAATCTTATAGTTCAAATCTTGGTGTCTTTGGGACAGTTCCTAGTGCACCCACTGCGACTGGTACTACCCTAGCTTTCATGTTCCACATCTTATTCAGTTTTCTCGCTAGATCCTGGTATTTTTGTAGTTTTTCACTCTCTGTCCTCTTTACTCTATGACCTGCAGGTACAACTACATCTACTGTTTGGCAGGTCTTCTTCTTCTTGTCTACAATTACCAAGTCCGGTTTTCTTTCCTGGATGAGGTGGTCGGTTTGGATATCAAAGTTCCTGAGTAATTTTTGGTTGCCATTCTCCAGGCTGCCTCTGGTTTGTGTGGAAAGGAAACCTGAATATTAACACAGTTCAACGTGTGCCATACATAATTCAAAAGCATAAAGGATATTTTTCGAAGATTGAACGATTTGCTTTTTACTCTTGTAATATGTCAAAATGAAAGGAATCATTTCCTTCTCTTTTCTATTTGTAAGAAATGAATTGAAACAATATCCTCCAATAAGGTATAGAAATTCTTCTTTTACAGTTTTATGTTTTTGTGTGCATGTTGGTGTATGCATGTGTGTGTGTGTGTGCGTGTGTGTGTGTGTGTATGTATGAGTGTGTGAGTGTGTGTTTTTTTTTAAATTCAATTTTATCTACAGAATCCAGTGACAGATCTCTCAACCATCATATTTCAACTCAAAAATTTTCCCATCGAATGTTCATTGTCGCTGAGACGCACCAAATCTGATAGCCCCAGTATTTACTTCTGGATCATTCATCTTTCTGATGTATGTGATAAATTTTCTTATGCCTATATCTCTTTTGTTGAATGGCTACGTAACAAGCTCATTGGAGAAATTTTGTTTCAAAGAATTGTTTTTTGCAGCTGTGGAAAATCAAAATGTTTTTCAATCCTGGTTGGACAGATAATACCAATTGAATTATTATATTTCAATTCCAAAAAAACTGTCGTCTCCTCCACAATTAAATAAAGTAATATATGACTAAATACCAATAACTTACTATTAACACTCATTGTATATATATATATATATATATATATATATATATATATATATATATATATATATATATATATATATATATATATATATATATATATATATAATGTGTACTTTAGAGAGTGAGACAGACTCGGAAGTGAAGTATTTGGTGGTAAGGTTTATTAATCCTTATATGTCAATAGTCTATACATGCTTCAGGATTCTTCCCATCATCAGTGGTGTGTGCTGTGTGAGTGTGTATTAAAATGTACCATGTGGAACCAGAGTCCACTGCCAGAAGCTATGCATTGTGGGTGAGTTTTGTTGTCAGGGCTGCTTGAGGCCTCCTGCTGAATGGAAGAATGACCAGTAGATATCAGGTCTTTGGTAAAGCAGCAGCAGTTGGTCTTGGGGAGGGCAGAGTGTGTCAAGGTAGGGGGTAGTGATGTGGAGTTGGATTTTTTGGTATGTTTGGGGTAATGTAGAAGGAGGGGTGGTGAGGTCAAGGAGCTACATAGGTATCAACCTCAGGAGTTATTGAAAATGTTTTGGCTATGATTTGGACAGGGGTTATAACAGGCTAAGGTGAAGTATTTCCTATAGGTCTAGGTGACTTTGAAGCTTCCATTATTGAATGTGTCTTAGATGTGGGTGTTAGGATATTAATGATAAGAGTTGTGTATATTAGGGTTCTGTGTGGTGAGGGTTGTTCAGCTTAGTGTTTAATCCATTAGGATATAGGGTTTTAAGTTTGTTGATCCATATATATATATATATATATATATATATATATATATATATATATATATATATATATATATATATATATATATATATATATATCAAACCTGTTATAAATGTTAGAAATTCATTGTAATCATCACGTCACATCAAAATAGCGCACACATATCTTGACAGGAAAAATAAATTATTTATATGAAATATGAGCTGTGAATTATCTCCATCCGGTATAAATGACTATTTGCTTAGTCTTATTCGTACTTTTATCAACAAAATTTTACATATTGGCTTGAACAGGCTGCAAGCTAAAGTCTCATTATTCAATGTTCGGGGAGGAGTCTTTGGTTTCAAGCCAAATATGAATTAATTTACTATAAATCTTAATTCATTGTAAGATAAAAAAAATTCAAAACAAGTGCATAAATCGAGTTTTAAGATGTTTATTTGATAACATTCCAAATAAAATTTAGACAAAAGCAATTTTTATAAAACTACTGAATAGCATTGATTTTTCTTCCACAATTGGAACCAAGAAAAGTATATTTTTGTACGGAGAGGATTGAAAATTTTTTTACATAATTATCCTTTATAAATGATTTTAAACATATTCGACCTATAATCATCTTTAATCGCCCATATTGGTTGGGGGCTCAGACCTCTACTTCGAGGAAACCTTGTCCGGGCCCGAGGTCACAGGCCACTTCAACCCGTCCTGAAGTCATAATGAAGGAGTTTATATATATATATATATATATATATATATATATGAATATATATATATGTACGTATATTATCATTTATCTATCTATAAAACTTAACCTTTTAGGTACATTTGCTACCGTCTGTCTGCTCATGTGTATGTCTATCCGTCTGTTTTCGGTCTATCTATTCATCGAACCATTTATATGATTATATATCTATCAATCAACAACTAAATTGTGTTCCTCTGTTCATTTTCCCTCTTTTCAAATTCTTCACAAGCTCGGTATCACTGTTTGACTTCTACCTACTACCTATCAATCTTTCTATCTATCTACGATCTTTCTATTTCACTTTAGTCTCTTCTCTTCTCATTTAACTTCTTCAGGAGTCAAATATTTCACTCCTATCTATCTATCTATCTATCTATATATCTATCTATCTATCTATCTATCTATCTATATATCAACTATATATCTATCTACGATTTTACGATATCATACGTCGCTTTGTACTCCTTTGAAATCTCAACAGAAGCAGTGAACAATGATTCAGAGATTGGATGATTGATCACTGTGTTCGGCAATAAGACTCAACTGAAAGAAAATTAAAATATTAGAATTTTGCGAAACAAATCAGCCTAAAGACCCTAGAAAAAAACGCAGATATATCGGGAAAAAAAGGAATAAAATGAGTATAGCGTGCAGAAGAAACACAAATTGTATACAGAAATATTTAAAAAAGCATTGCGCATGCACACTTCAATCATCCACACTTAGGAACGGGATAAAACTGAAGAATCTTCACAAATTGTTAGATACCGTTCAATCCTTGGGAAAATGTCACAATACTTTTAATATTTTTTCTATGAAGCAGCAATATCCATCTCCCTCTACCAGCAGGATGATTTTTTTCTCTTAGAATAAAATAATACGAGGGGTATACTAAAACTAAAAACCAAGATTAGAAAAAAAAAGTTCTTCCCTCTGTGAATATCGAAAAATCACTGGTCCTTCATACTGAGCAGATTTGAAAAAAAACATTTTTTTCTGTTTATTCCGACCCGCGTTCGAATCGTACGCTCCCGGTTATAACATACTAGAAAGATTAGGTAGTTCATTAATGAGGTCAGAAGCGAAAGGACAGAAAAAATTCAATTAATAAGATGTCAGGATGAGACAAAATTAAAAAGAAAAGTAGGTAGTTTACTAAATGATGATAAAGATTTCAACACAGTAAAATAATCAACTTGTATAGTAGATTGGAACAACGGAGATTACACAGTATGCGAGAGAGAAGCATAAACCAAAGAAGTGGTTATAATTATTTCAGATCCGACAAGAAATGATCATGATATGTTAGGCTGAGTCAGTGGAGGACGTGCTGGGGATTGGTGCGTGAAAGTGAGTTGAAAACAGCAGAAAATAAATCGACGATTGACAAATGTCGAGCATTTTAAGACAAAATTATTCAATTATAGAAATCCTGGATAAATGGATTGTACATTAATTGGCAGAAAATCAAAAACCACGTCTTTTCATTCTTTTTTTCCTTTTTTTTGGGGGGGGGGGCAACAATGACGACATGTTTCTAGAACATGTTACAATTTGGAATGAAAAGTGGATGTTTTTCCATAATCCCCAAAAACACATTTATTAGTTTAAAGATATATTGCTTTAATTCTCATCGGTTACAACCAAATATTCACTTATCAAAATCCTACAAGTATCCTAGCCTTACTGAACCTTTTGCCAAGTACAAGTCTACACATATCTCAGTCAATTGTCAGGAAATCCTACTGTAACATTATGAAATTAATAAATTCCTGTAATTCCTGAGAATTAGCTGAATCAGTGCATCAGACTAAGCTGAACTTTGGAAATATTAAATATATTTTGCTTTAGTATACATTTACAAAGTTTAGCTAAGTTTTGATTGACGAAGCAGAATAGACGGCGAGTATCAAACTCTTTACTGTATCAATGGTCACAATGTCACCAGCATTTTACAAGTAGTACTGAGAGAGGGGGGAATGGAGGGAGGAGGAAGAGAGAGGGAGAGAGAGGGATGGGATTTGGGGGAAGAAGAAAGTTTGTGCTATTAAAGGAGAGAAGCAAATTCATACAAACATCTCAGGTCTGCTGAGAGTCGATTGATTCGTTCTGATACAAAGCTTGGTTGATAAAGATTTAATGAATTGCCTCTAGCTGAGCTGAATGAGGGACGTTTTGTTTCGATAACTTTAGAAGTAAATTTAATTCAACTAGAATCACGTTTCCTCTCAGCTGAATCATTTAAAAAAATGTGGAAATTGGGATGTGAGTTCAGGCTGAACGATATACACTAACCAACCAGACACTTTTCATTTCGTGCACTCTCTTCTGGTATGCGTTGACGAAACGAAAGAAAATATTTATTTAACTTTTCAATATTATAAAGTTTCATACTTACTAAAGTAACTGTAACAATCTATCCATCTATCTATGTATTTGAACACACGGACACACACACACACGCACACACACACACACACACACACGCACACACACACACATATATATATATATATATATATATATATATATATATATATATATATATATATATATATATATATGTACATACATATTCACACACACAAATTGCATTGACATGTGACACAAGTGACAGATATATTTTTTTAAGTTTGCTAATTTTTAATATTAACTGCTGTAAAGCTTTCTAATCTGTTAAGATACATATTAGATTTACTCACTCACTCACTCATTCACACAGACACACACTCTCTCTCTCTCTCTGTTTCTCTCTGTCTATCACTCTCTCTCTCTCTCTCTCTCTATCTCTCTTTTCACACACACACATATATATCTTTAAAGCTATTGAGTATCTTTTTTTAGAAGTGGATCTATTCATCTTTGTCTGTGAGCTTCCCTGCATTACCGTATATGCACACAATATTCCAATATATTTCAATGGGATTCCCTGCAAGTATAGACCCAATAGGTGTGGAAGCATTGAAAAATTCTGTGGCCTGATAAATTAATTTTCTTTCAATTGAGAGATATTTTCCTCGTGGATTCACACATAGATCCAAGTTCTATTTTCCAAGACCTCCAAAGTTCTAAATGGTCCCTCGAAACATTTCATTGAATGATAGGTTATTAGCTAACCGAAGAAACGATTGAAACAGAACAAGGAATGTTTGCATTTGACATCCCTTCATTGTAACTTTCCGCCAGCTGATTCCCGTTCAAAATATATGAACAATGGCATAAAAGTGAGTGGGCTTTGTAGTTTTTCTTGACCTCT
>OY735214.1:4697500-4822500 GCA_963457665.1 Thysanoteuthis rhombus | reverse complement strand
GTCTTTTTCAAATTCCTAATGAATATACTGGTGTTGAATTCCCGAATAAATACTGAATTATAAAAGACTCGATTTCGACCATCATCAAAATAATTGTACGTTGAACACTTTAGTCCATGTGAAGCTTCTGCTGATCTACTATCCTTTCACTGGAGCTTCTTCTTTTTCTACCAGATCTTGGGACTCGATACTGTGTTTGTCAAGTTTAGGGTTGCTTTTTTTTTTTTAAATTTGGTGGAGTACTTTTTTCAAATGAACTGTTGCACATAGCTAAACGACCCCAAGTATTCTTTGATTTATCTATGACTGCGTAAAGAAATCCATTTGCGCCTCTTCTGATATAAAAAAGGCTTAGTGAGCATCATCTGCTTAATCACGAACTGTACTATTGCCAGATGCAAGCATCTCTGCTAAATAGTTTATCTATATAAAATCATAGAATTCAGTTGTCAACATATTTCTTAAGCTTTCTTGGATCTTTCGCTTTTTTTCTGTGGAATTGTGTATTATCGAGTTGAAAAAAAAAAGCATTCCAATTTTGATTCCGAAATAAATGTTTTTGACAGTGAGTGGTCGACTATTAAAAACCTCTCATTTAAAACTACTATAATTGTTCGTTTCTTGATACACATAATTTAAATTACTATCTCACAATCGTTCAAAAGTGCATCCATGATTACACGTTCCACAAATATAAAGATCAACAAGAGAAACAAACGAATAAACGATACGAAATCGATTTGTTTTCAAGATTTTTTAAAAATCATTCCTAATTTGAAAATTGGAATAAATACGATGGCAATTGTCTGTCATGCAGAAATCTCATCCCGCCAGCGTATATTCCTTCTATTTTGTTTAAGATTCCACCATTTTATGGCCTAATGATTGTTGTTCGAAAGCGTGACCATCCTCTACAGACAGCTTCAAAACTCGTGACACAAAATGAATGTTCACTGAATGAAAATAGCGTTCAATTTCGAGTCATTACAAACTGTTGTTCAGTTGCAAGATCACATCGTTGAAAGAACACTTGTTCCTAATTTCAAACAAGCATGTACATTGTTAAACTGATTTTTTCAATCAAAAACTACCTCCGTAATATTCAAAAAGCCTTTTCTCGAAGTTGGTTTATAAGATATTCTATATCGCTCATATTTTGAACATTCCTTTTAGGAGAAGCTGCTCTAACAATCCACACGATAACTGAAGTGAAGTAAATAAAAGATATTCAATACAGATAAGCCCAGCCTATGAAGATGATATACATATATATATATATATATATATATATATATATATATATATATATATATATATATATATATATATATATATAATTACTATCGGCCATGATAAGACCACAGCTGGCAAACTAATCTTCAATCAGGCTGAAGCAAACATTTGATTTGCACAAATAATTTCAAGGACTGTTTTTTTTTTACTTGGTCGGATATTCAAATGCTGTTGATTTTAACTTCCTTAATTGTTGAAAAATATTGCTTGATCTGACTGAAAATGGCCAAAGCCAAGGTGCATTCTGATTGGTTAATCATTTTAGGCTTGCTCATCCTGAATGGTTTTCCTATCCGTCCATTGAATTATATTTTATTTTGTATGTTTTTTTTTCTTCAAATTATAATGAAACAGTTTCGAAAAGAGTGTGACGGGGTTAAGAAGTATATCGACACTGAAATTGAGAGACATAGCTACAAGAAAATTACCTTATTATAGGACTTAAGAGAAAATCATTCCTTTAATAGATGTGCTGAGAGAAAAATCATATTAAGTTGATGTTGGAAACAGAAATGCATACGTTGATACAATCGAAAATACCCTTGTAAAATATACTAAATATATATCCTCATATTCATGATCAAGTTACTTGCTTTTTTTATTGATAGTTACTTATTTATATGTAAATGTGGTTTAGTGTAACCCTCTCCGTACGCCGAAAAATGATAAGAACATTAAATAGATTTATTTGATCAATATGATACGTGGGCGCATGAGACCTCTACGGAGAGAACCCCTGCAGTTACAGGCGCTTAATTAAAAAGATATCAGCAGAGAGAATAAGAAAAGTGACTGTTTAAAGCGTATTGCGGCGTATTCAGATTCTAAAGGAGAAAAGTAAGAATGTTGAACAATAGGTTTCGCAGCATAAAGAACAAAAGAAAGAACAGTACAAAATGGAGGGAAAAAAATGCATCTTATCATTTAGTTCCAGTATCAGGCACGTGAAGACAGTGTAAGATTATTCAGTAAAAGAGAGACAGGGAAAAAAAATCGACCATGAGTCAGGAGGCTTAAGTTGGTCAATCATAGTAGAGTGGTCGTGCAGCTCCGAACATTCGTCTGGTCACATCCCCACGGTAGTACAAAGTTGATCAACCACTCTCTCCCTCATTTGTTCTCTTTCCCCCCTCTCCCACCCGTTCTCTCTCTCTCTCTCTCTCTCTCTCTCTCTCTCTCTCTCTCTCTCTCTCTCTCTCTTTCTCTCTCTCTCTCTGTGAAGATTATGTTCACTTTTTAAGCGAAAACTTTCGATGTATAATCGGTCAGCCAAGGTGGAATCAAGACATGAAAATGGATTGTTTTCGAACAGCGAATCTCCCGACTCTCGTTTGCTGACTTATTGCAACCAGAGATCTTATAAATCCGATGGTTGAATGATCAATGGTCCACCGAGGTCGTTTTGGCAGCATATCTTAAATTGCACGATTTTTTCGATTCACATGATATAAAATCATCGCTTTCATTTGCATATGCACATACGTTACACTTATAAGCGAATGGAGAAACAAAATTTGTTAAAATTGATAAAAATGTTCGTTTCTTTTATCAATAGAAAGAAAGCAATGATATGGCTGATGCTGCAAACACATTTTCGAAAATCCAAATATACTAGAATCGATTTTTCAAAATGCAATGCCTGTCGGTTCAGAGAGGGGGAAGGCTGGCAAAAAAGCCACAAAGGAGGGACAGAGAGAAGGAGAGATGAAGAAAAAAATGTTAGCATACCAGGTTACTCCGTATTGACCACTTTACTTGACTTGAGAAACGTAGTTACGGTCAGAAAGGAGCTAAGTATTTCAATACATGTCATTTCATCCAGCCTCAGCTGTGATCAAAAATTTGGATCGAATCACTTGGGGTCATCCTAGTCTCTAATGAAGTCTGTGCTTGTCCGAGGTATGCTGTGGTATTAGCAGCGGCGGTAGGTCTTGGAGAGGCCATAAGATGCTAGGGTAGAAGGTAAGTGGTTAAGTGTTGGATAGAGCAGGTAGGTTAGGGATTATATACATGTATGGGCGATGAAGACAGGGGAACTTCATATGTAATAACATTTCATTGAAAGTCTTTCAGCTCTGATTTGTACAAGTGGGATACCATGCAAAGGTTTAGTTGATATTGGCCTGAGTGGCTGTGAATTTTTCAATATTAAAGACACCTGAGTGAGGGTACAGTGGGGATATGAGGTTATTATGAGTGGCAGGGTTATGATTTAGGGATCTGTGTGATTAGGGTTGTTAAGTTTGGTGTCAAGTGAATGGGAAAAAAGAGTTTTGAGTTTGTTGATCCACATATCTTCATGACTTTGTAGAATTTTAGTTATATCAGTTGGTGTTATTTTTCTATTTTCTCATTGAGTCAATATTGAATTACCATCACAACTTGCCAATGTATTGTAAATTGTATTGATTGCATTATATAAGGTATATAAGGTTTTTGCTACCACAGTAAAGAAGAACAAAGAGACTCTTGTTAGTGGTGGAGCTTTAATGTTTTTTGGTGTGCAGTAGGAAATGACACAAGAATCTATGGATATTTCTTTGAGATATGTTTTAAGTTTGACAATATTCTCCGTCTTATTTATAATATGTGTTAAGGGTGAGATATTATTATTGTTGTGGTAAGTAGTCGGGCTTATCATTGTTAGAGGATATAAATGCTTTCGTCTCTGGGTATCGTTGGGTTTTTTTTTCGGTTACAGTGACCATTCTCACTTGGTGAAATGTAATAGTTTATGGTTGTGTCTGCTGAGTTCACTGTCTGTAAAGAAACTTCTCTTAATTGTAAGAGCTTGAG
Source organism: Thysanoteuthis rhombus (assembly GCA_963457665.1). Taxonomy (NCBI): domain Eukaryota; kingdom Metazoa; phylum Mollusca; class Cephalopoda; order Oegopsida; family Thysanoteuthidae; genus Thysanoteuthis; species Thysanoteuthis major. The sequence goes on along the minus strand of OY735214.1, from coordinate 4,818,411 downwards.
AAAATGGGAAGTTTCTTTGGTGTTGGGCTGGGCTGATTTAGAGTGGAGGTAAGTGCAATTGTCTTTAGGTTCAGTGTAGAGGGTATTTTGGAAGTTTTAATGAATATCTATGTATATTTAGGAGTCAAGGGAAGCTATGGAGTCACAAAATTAACTTGATTGAAGCGTGTTTTTATGTGCCAAGAAATTCTCTTGCGTGGCTTTATCTCCTTTGTATATGAAAAAATGGCATCTATATATCCTATATATTAGATTCAATCATTGTATGTCTCTCGATATATGGAGTTTCTCTTCTCGAATTCACCCATGAAGATATTAGTATAGGAGGGGACTGCTACTGTGCCCATAGCACGGCCTTTCACTTTGAAGAAGTATCGACGATTGAAGTTAAAAGTGATTAGTATTTAACGCGTTGCATAAGGGCGGTTAGTTTTTCCGTTCTTGGTTTTTTAGTTGATCTATTGTTAGGAGCTTCTTTAGGGATTCAATGCCTTTGTCATGTTCAATGTTGCAGTATAGAGATTTGACGACCGTAGTGACTAAAAGTATTCAGTCTTAGATTGTTCAGATGATCTTGATGTTGATAAAAAGGTCTGTAATGTCTTGTATGTAGGATTTAAATTGTGTCGTTAAGGGTTGGATGTGGTTATTTACATACATACATAGTTTGGTAGAATGGCAGAGAGTTGAAGAGATGAGTGGTGTACTTGAGTTATGTAGTTTGTGGATTTAAGGAGGTAAGTAAAACTAGAGCGGTTTTATGGGATCGGGTATTGGTATGTTCTGATTTTTTTTATATATCATGTTGTTGTATAACTGATAGGATTATCATGTTTTTGTATTCAATGAAGGGAATACTACAACTAATGTATATATATATATATATATAAATATATATATATATATATATATGTGTGTGTGTGTGTGTGTGTGTGTGTGTGTGTGTGTGTGTGTGCGTGTGTTTGTGTCTATAAAGAAGCCTCCATAATACGTCTTCAATTTGACTCAGACTGACTATGGATAGATAGGTGGACAGCCGACGGATACATATATGTGTGTGTATATATACATATATATATATATATATATATATATATATATATATATATATATATATATATATATATATAGAGAGAGAGAGAGAGAGAGAGAGAGAGAGAGAGAGAGAGAGAGAGATAGATAGGTAGATAGATAGATAGATAGATAGATAGATAGATAGATAGATCGAAAGATAGATCGATAGATCAGTATGTGTAAGTTGGAGAAAAAATAGGCATCACAAACTGACAGTCGTTGCATCAAGAAATAAGATTCGTACAAGCGTATACTCGTGAAAAAATTCACAGAAATATTTCAATTTTTATTCATATTTTTTAAAAATCAACGGGGAATTTGTTTCAGTTTAAAACTCCATAGTCTGAAAACGTGAATATCATGTTTTTGTATGTAAAAATCTCCTTTGGGTGAGAAAGTTAACTGATACAAACAAGAAACGAACACCGTTTATCGAATTTGGTAGGTGCAAATAAATTCAGCATTCAATCCTAAACATGAAAGCTATATATTTTGTATCGTGTTACTCTCATTGTTTTAATTTCAAGTCATCGGTAATAGAGAAACAGGATTTTACCATAAGATCTAAAGATATCAAAACTTTGCAAAAGACATTAAATATACCTCATTATAAATATTTTTGTATTGTAGCCCAATATCGAAACACATTTTCTTATATCTAAATTCAACAGAAATATCTTAATTTACAGAAAGAGTACCTAAATAAGCAACAACAGAAGCGACTATACCACGCATGCGCATGATTACGCGGTAAAATTAGCGCCATCTTGGGAAACTGTTATATTGAGGTCCGTTAAACTGTATTTGTTTTCAAAACGATAAGCCTTGCAAGGAAGATGGAATTGATTATTGAGTTTTCACACCACATTGATTGAATTAAAGCAAGTCTCGCCATATCTCAAAAACTTTGCAAACAACAACAACAACAACAACAACAACAACTACAATAACTTGGTCTGCACTGTCTCAACTTTTCATTGAATTCCTAATTCACCTAACCTTGCCTTTAGTGTTCTGGCACTCTTCCGAGTACGCCAATTATCATGAGTATAACGCTAATTTCTACAATACACACTTTTTCTCCGCAATGATGTAGCAGGTCATCTGATAATTAATTTGATTATTCAATTACTGAACAGTTGATTCTAAAAATACTTCTGTTCGACCCACTCCATTGTCCCTTTCTTTCTCATAAAGCACTTGGTCAACCCACACATACGCGCCTAAATTAATCAATGCATCCATCTAAATGTATTCATATTTATGGGTTTATGTATGTACGTATATATATATATATATATATATATATATATATATATATATATATATATATATATATATATATATGTGTGTGTGTGTGTATGTGTGTGTGTGTGTGTGTGTGTGTGTGTGTTTTCTATATGCCTCAGATCTCTCTGTCTGTCTTATTCAATTCATATCTATTTATATATTTATCTATCTCAAAGTATGTGTATGTAACCGTTATATTTCATCCATTAACAATCTAGGGTAATTGAAAAATCAGCCGTGTCTCATACGGACCAATATGAAGATAGTTAGATGAAAGTTGGTATTTAATGTTTTTTTAGGTTCATTAATTAGATATAATATTTTTTTCGTCATAATCTAACTTCATTAAACAGCACAATTATATTCATATGCATTGATTTAGAGTCCTATATGTGGGAAATGGATATTTATTTTTAAAATAATTGTTTCTTACATCAATACACTGCATCAGGCTTTATAGCCTTAGTAAAACTAACTTCCGTTGAGAGGAATGTGAATTCAAAGAACAAGTCAGGTAAAGCCCAGAGAAGGGTATGGATTATCAAAGAGGAGGAGCCGATGGTAAAGACCGTGGACCATTGGTCCCAAAGCAAGGTTTGATCTGCCCGACCGCAAGACCATGTGGGCTGAGTTCTTGATGTTTGAGCTTTCCTGCATTTCTTTCTTCTCGTGGTCCTTCCATGATACTCTCTTTTCTCAATCACCTCTACACACATTGGGGCTTGGGAAAGACCTACACTGTAGGCTCTGCAGTCAGGGAAGGACGCAAGACGTCGATCTTCAAGGCTGGTCACTATGACGAAGGAGTCCTGTCTCTGACCGATACAGTAAAACGTGCGAAATGCACTAAGCCAGTCGGCATAGGCACTTAGAAGACCATTATCTACGTCAGGTAATAGGCAGGATCATTCTCAAAGGGGAGGCCCACGAGAAAAAATCCCTAAAATACCACAGTGTAGTCCAGATGTGGAGGAATAAAGGATGGCAAGTATGCTTGTTCTCTATGGAGGTTGGTTGTAGAGGCTCTGCAGCTAAATCAATGTATCAGGACTGGACTTCCTGGGCCATAGGAAACAAAAACAAGTGGCCAACAAAATGGGAGAAGAAGCTGATCATGCCTGGAGTCCGAGAGAAGACAAAGATTGGACACCAATGATTCCCCGATAGTCTAATATGGTGCTGGGATATGGAACCTAAGCAAGAGACGGATATAAAAACTAGGAAGCATGCAGCGTGCTCATGAGAGGATCATGCTCAACATTACATACAAGGATCACAAAACAACATAGTATATGAAGAAGAAAACAGGAGTACAAAACATCATAGAAACTACGAAAAAAACTAAAATGGCAATGGGCTGGCAACGTTGCACGAATGAAAGACAACTGATGGACATTACAACTCACAACATGGATCCCCAGAGATCACATGAGAAACCAATGACGATAGAACACCAGATGGAGAGATGAACTCAACATATTCGGGATATAATGGCCCTACATCGCCCATGATGGAGATTTCAGACGAATCCTGGGGGAGGTCTATGTCCAACGACATACGTTGAAATACTGATGTTGATAGACGAGAAGTGATCTTGCCACCGTTGCCGACCCACCAACTTGGGGACATTGTTGTTTGAAGGGTTGAAACTCAAAATGAAAGGCTGTGTACCTGCTGATGACACCTGCTCCCGAAAAAATGGTGATAAGGTATCCGGAGAAATGCTCTAATGGATGTATTATATTAATAAATATGCATACCTCAGATAAATAAATTGTTGAAAAAGTTGACACATTCGACACACATGCATATTTTAGATTGAAAAATGCTAAAAAAAAGGTTCAGTCCAAAACTTCAGACGAAATTGTAGCCTTAGAAGTGTTGTTCTTTTACTGATTAGTGCATCCCCTTTGAGATTTGTTCCAGCAAAATATCCCAAGATCAGTGCAAAACATCTACGATAGCGAAATACCCACAATCTAAGGTACAATCTCAAACTGCATCCGTCCCTGAATGATGAATCAACATCGAACCTTCAAGATGCTGTGTCTCAGATCTTTAGATTTCATCACTGCATTGAGAGCACATTCATCGTTGGACATCATGCAACAGCACTAAGACAGTATCATCGTTGAAATGACTCTTTTCAGCTTGGAATTTAACAAGGAACATTATTTACGCAGTCATTCTCGTCCCTCAAACTTTTAATTAATAAAGGAATGCCAGTACACATGATCCTGTGTATTATTGCAAAAATGTGACCAATCCAAAAACTGCACACACACACACACGCACGCACACGCACACACACACACACACACTTAAACTCACACACATACAAATAATTACACTTACCCACACATAGCAGAAATTTAATAAGTCAATGTCAACTACATTCGATGATTTATTGAATTACTGAATAAACTTTTTTTTATCGAGAGAAGGCAACAGCTCTCGAATTTCACACAAAAAATAATAACAAAGATGAGGATATTCAAGAATATTCATTACGTACTAACAACAACTCCCCTCACAGAATTGAGGATAGTGGGGGGGAAAAAACAAATTTTTAGAAAATTCCTAGACAAAATCAATAATGAAGATTAGAATAATACATATTCATTGAATATTAACAACTGCTCAGACGAAAACAGCAACGAAATCCAATATGAATAAACAAGAAAAAGATTGCTGAATAGATTTAGAAAAAATAATTCGGTGAATAGACGAACAAATAAGAAAACTGGAGTTTTCGTATAAAGAGCTTAACAAACAAACATTTAATCGAATGAGAATAACGAATCAATGATTCGACAACTACATTGTTATTAGTCTTTCAATGTCTGCCGTTGGACATAAACTTTCCCCAAACTCTTTATCGCGGGCGTCGTAGAGCTAATATTAACTGATCTTGTCTTGTCCATCTCTCCTTGCATTCTGTCGGCCTTGATTACGCATGTGATCTCCGGGGATCTATGTTGAGAGTTGCAATATCCATCGGTTATTTGCGATTCTTGCAACATGAACAGCCCATTATATTTGATTTCAATGATTTATCCGTCTCTCTCTGAAGACGATTATGGGTTACAAGGTTAGACACTTAGCATAGGTCCTCAAAATGTAAATATCTTCACATAGGTAATTGCTTTTTATATTCAAATAAATATTTCTCTTCATGAAATAGTAAATTATCAAACACTCAATGGAATCTATAAGATCACAGATTGGGCTTTCAAAAGAATCTTCAACTAAATCTGTCATTTGTTTTGTGATTGGCATACATATAACTTTAAACTGATATACACAGATCCATCAAAAAGATTCAAATTTTCATGAACCTAATACAGGGAAATTTTACAATCTGAATTCAACGAATACTCATGTCACTCTGCAAAGTTCATAATGTGCTCTCGTAAAAAAAATGCTAAAATTACCAGGTTATTTACTGCATGTGCGGATATTATTAATATTCTACGCTGATGTGAAAAGTATCTGATGTCACGAGGCCTGTCCAAAGAGTACCAACCATTCAATGATCATGGAAAATAGCCTACTTACCAAAAATACCTCATGTTCTATTACTGTAACCCCTTTCAGACATCGAGTAATTATTACACACATTCAATATTCTGAACAAAGCGGTGTGAAGATCTTGTCTCACTTACCTCAATCTCGCCCACGGTCTTGAATCTCTTTACAAAAAGCAGAATACACACAGAAAACAAAATGTGAACTGTTAAATGATGACAGACCTGATACTTCTCAAGATGCGAAGATTAAGTCGCTCCATTGTTGTGTCACAGCGTATTAATTTGCATCTCACTGCTGACTGAATAACCTCACACAAGCATGGCAACACTAAGATTCCGTTATCGGTTGCCTTGTTTTATCAAGGCCTCAGAAAGAGTCTTTAATTTATTTAGAATGGAGGGAAACTTCCCCGACAGAATTCGTGTAGGGATGTGATTGGTACAAAGAGAGAACTGCTCAGTGTCTGAGATTTGTTTTTCTTCAAAATGGGACAATCTTATGTGTTCGATCCAAGGAATGAAGACAGGAGTATCAGTGTCCTTTTTTAAGACAGGTAAACTCACAAAAAGTTCAGGATGGCAAACTTGATACTTTAATTTTTCTTTTATTTGAGTCTCGTGCACACTCTTTAATTCTCCATACTATTGATTGCATTGTCAATCTATGGGGGAAATATTGAGATAAAAGGTAGAAAATAGGATTACAATGAATGATATTCAGAAAATGTAACCGCCAGACGTGCAAACAAGCTCAATATTACATTAATTCCCGCTGTGAGCTACTTGAAAGCATTTCCTGAATTTCTATGATATAGGAACTTCAGGCTCATTTTTTTCCAATGCGACAATTTTAATACCTGAGTGTATTTAAAGTCATGGATTTCTTTCAGTGACAATTATGTTTATAATGACCTTTCAGGAGAAATAAAACTGCTTCGGTTGCAGAACGTGACACTGAATTTAATATCTTCCATTGATAAGTGTTTGGCCCCATCTCGATAATTAAAATAATGCATGAATAATCTAAGTTTCAATCAATTGGCAATAACTGTAATGAAGATAATATCAGTAAAGAGAAGCTAAATCACTTTTTTGCGTAACTGGACAACTGCAGCGCCTTTCTTCTCAAAACAAGCACCAGACTGTAATTATCGATATTCAAAAAATTTCCCAATGTTTGAACAATTGCCTTTACTAGGTTGTTGACTCGGCAAATAGACATTTATGAGTCGTCCATATATATATATATATATATATATATATATATATATATATATATATATATATATATATATATATATATATATATGTATATATATATAATGCTCCTCTATTCAGGGTTGGGCACTCTTTAAGCAAGGTAACTCATTCACTGTAAGCTTATGCAATGTTCTTCTATAGGAATTGAAGATTGGGTTTCTCAAAATTGAATAATTTATTCTATAGTGTATATTAGACACAAATGAAAAGATACATAGATCAATTAGAATGTGTGTGTTTGTGTGTGTTGAATACGTATGTGTGTGTATATATATATATATATATATATATATATACATAACTTTCAACTTTATATCTATCCATATGATACATATATATAAATATATATATATATACATATATATATATATATATATATCAGTATGATATATATATATATATATATATATATATATATATATATACATATATATATATATATACATATATATATGCTCTTACATATGTATACATGCATAAACACATTCACACAGATACACATGCACAGAGGTTCATGTTTCTGCCTCGATGAATGGAGCCTCAAATAAAGAGGGATCCAAAATTAATCAAATCATTCGACTGAAAAATCATTAATAAGTTTGTTTAACTAATCGTATATTCCATCATATCCCATGCTGTACTCCAATTCAATATTTCACGTTTAATACATGGAGCTTTTCTTTATATGAACCCATCACACATTGCATACTTTATGATATTGTATAACTTGTTTGTTCTTTCTCTCTCTCTTTCTCCCTCTCTGTCTCTGTCTCTGTCTCTCTCTCCCTATATATATATATATATAATTATGTAGATGTGTGTGTATATATCGAGAGAGATAGATATATATATATATACATACGTACGTACATACATATATATAGATATATATATATATATACATATATATATATACACATATATATACATAAATATATATACTTATATATATATATACACACACGCACGCACCCACACACATACACACACACATATATACATATATATATATATATATGCATATATATATATATATATCACTTCTTTTTTGATTGACTAAAAGGTCCCTTCTTTTTGCATTGTGACATTTTCAGGAAATAGAAATATTGCAAATAATACTCTTTCCGTTGATAACAATATCGTCTTGTGACCAATTCCTTATTGCTACAATTCAAATTCCTAGATGTCTATTTATGAAAAGATATCTTCAATCCGTCATTGCTTGTTAAATGAGTTTGATCTTCTCCAAGTCCCCCATTATTATTACTTTATATTGATCCCCCTCAGCACTTGGGTGATTGCTCTTCTTGCTTACACTTTGGCTGATTTATTATTTCAAGCGAAAATAGTAGATCCGTAATTCTGAATCGTCTTTGTTCCCTTGCAAATGAATTGTTAAGTACTTCGTTTTGTTTGCTTGCATAGTTTTACCTTGAATATAAACGCTAACAAGCGTCTATTCTATGTCTGACGTTGGCCATGGATTCTCTTTGTAGAGATCGGGATCTTTCAGGAGTTAAATCATGATTAGAGGACGTCACATCCAGGCAACAAGAGGTCACAGAAAAAAAATTTTTTATGAAGGATGATATGGAACCAAAGTATCGTTTGGTCTCAATTTTGATGTTCATTGTAAATGGGTTTGATGCAATTAATTGTTTTGAAAATATAGATCATTTTCCTACGCTTTACGAATTCATTCTTGAATAATAATTATTTGTAATGAATATTACAGAACTTATTCATGTGTTGAATATAGTGAATATTGTGCAAATTTTTAGAATCATTTGGTTTTTCTGTTCAGTTACTAGTATTGTTATAATTGCAACCATAACGATGAGGCATTGAAAGCAATGACTGAACAAAAAGATTAGCCAAAAAGGAGACTCATTAAATGTAGGTTGAAGCTGGCATAATCGAAAGAGGTGGGATAAAATATGCCGTTTCAAAAGGTGCTCCAAAAATCCACTTCATCGAGATAAGGGAAAAGGGTTGCAAGATGGTACCTCATAAAGAGGGATCACAATTATTTTTCCTGATCGAAAAAGGTCTCAAACGATGTTCCTTATCAGAAGGGACTGCAGAAAAAAAGTGTTTCAATGAAAGAAGTTTGGAAAAATTTATGACATCAAGGGGTGTTGCGAGGAATTGCCTAATGAAACATGATAGGTAAGGAAAAGGAAAGTGAAACCCTTCTGTGAACCATTACTGAGGATCGATTGGAAATGTTTTATGCACATTTAATCCGATTTTCAATGGCCGGTTGGTTTCTACATTATATTTATTTTTCCCCTTAATTGAATAAAGTTAATTTCAAAGATCAACTGAAACAACAATTCAAATAGAGTTGATATCAAATGACTTATAAAAATAAACAATCCAAAGATATTAATGTTTTGACCAACAATACTCCTCAAAGGCGAGCTTTGTCTTTTTGATTATGTTCGCCATTTTATTTTCCTTTTGTTCATCTCTGAATTGGTGGTAGTTGTTCCAACATATTCATTCTTATCAAATTAGAGATGTGGCCGCAGGGTTGTATCACATGAGCAAAGAAGAAGCTCCTATGCAACATAGTTTAGAGAGAACCATTTAGTGATATAATGTTATTTTCTTTAGCTGTAGGCAATTTTGCTTCAGACATGGCCTCTGTTCGAAGAAAATATTGTTTTTGTTAAAGGCAGGACTTTTGATAACAACTCTAACAAAAACGTTTGTGACAACGAACAAAGCTAAAGGTCATTGTTTTAAATTACACACGCACGCACATACAAACATACAACCAAGCAAGCACACACACACACACACACACACATATATATATATATATATATACATATATATATATATATATATGTATATATATATATATATATATGTGAGTGAAATGACAATATAAGATTATTCAAGGACACTGACTCTTTATTCGTACGTTTCTCGAGCTGATTAGGACGATTTCCCTTGTGTGCTTGGCAGCTGAATGAATACATCACAAACTGTTCCATGTAAAAAGGAGAAAATAGTAATACCCTTCCCCTATCCAGCAAGACATCTCATATGGCCATACGTATTTCTGAATTTTATTTTACAGTGTGTATGTGTATGTATGTATATATGTTCGCATATGCATGTGAGTGTGCTCATGTATGTATCAACTGTACTCATATTCGTATTTCGATGGGTAACTTGATCAAGGTGAATCAAATTGGATGGTCGATATTATTAAATATCCGACTCCAATAATATGGATTCTGTTAATTCCAACGCGATGCCGAGTTGAAAATATTGACACACAAAATATCAAAACCTTCATAAAAAACGACCACGTGAACAAATTACAGTGTTACGAGAATCAAACTGTGCATCGTTGATTAACATTCTTTGGTAAATATGTCCAAACTCATTGTAGCCCTTTGGGAATATGTTGCTAAATCTGAACTTACTTGTTGCGATTTATCAATCAATCTATTATTCTATCTATATCAGCGTGTTTATATCTATCCGTCTATATGTTAATACATTTCTATCAATGTATCCATGCATTTTTCTATCTATCTATCTACCTATCTATCTATCTATCTGAGTATATAATTATAAATCTATTTATCAAAATTGGTGTATCAGTATCGATGTATTTCAATATTAAACTATCTATCGATCTCGATGTATGCATATCTGTCAGTATATTTATTTATCAATCTTAGTACTCACATATATATATATATATATATATATATATATATATATATATATATATATATATATTGTCTCATCTAAAGACAGCTGCTACGTTGTATTACAACTCTTCAGTGTGGCTATTGACTATCCATCAACCCATCCAGTACCACGAGGCAGGATCAAAACCTTAGCTTCAGACGTGGAAGCTGGTATCCTCACAACTCCACGGAACTGGACGGTCAGTGAGGTTGAATTTAAGCGATTCTTTTTCATGGTATATATTCCTCCTCCACCAGAGTACTCCAATGCATGTTGGAAGAGCTTTGCATCAGCTCACAATGGACAAGTTACCTCACTTTAGAGAGTGCCCAACTCTGAATGAGGGAGCGTTAATTATTGTGTCATCCACGGACAGCTGTTTCATTGTATTACAACTCTTTAACATATATATATATATGTGTGTGTGTGTGTGTGTGTGTGTGTGTGTGTGTGTGTGTGTATGTGTGTGTGTGTTTGTGTGTTCGTGTTTATGTATGTCTCTGCATGTATAGTGTGTGCAATTTGATCTTCAAATGAGAATTCAGTTAGAAATAATCTGGAGTAAATTCAATCTTTTGACACCATGATGTCTTGATCATTGTCGGTTATCGGTTATCAGCAGTAGCTTCTCAGACCATTTATATTTCATTTATATTGCCAAAACATGTAACATGCATTAAAAGCTGAAGTTACATACCAAGAATGAATGCGTCTACGTGGCATTATTTTTTATTAGTTTATTTTGATTTGGGATCGCATAGCTAAAACGCATGAAAAAATTCCACACTATTTATCATCTGAATTTATATATACTGAAGTTTCTTTAGTACGATATTAAGACAACCGGCAGAGGCAATGTATGGGAAAATGTAATAAGAGAATATTGGAAGAGTTGGCTACATGTCATTTTGGCGAAAGATCATTTTATTACTTTGTCTACTTGTACGTTAATAGTACTCCCACCCACTGGCAACTTACAATAAAAAGTAAGATTTTGATGACAACAGAGAGTTACAATTTAAAAAGTTCACACACAAACGCATGCACACACACACATACACCTGCACATGAACACACACACCCATATATATATATATATATATATATATATATGTATATATATATATATACATACATACATATAAACATATATATATATACATACATATATATATTAATACATACATATATATATATATATATTTACATATATACATATATGTATATATTTATAGTTATTTGTATACACACACACACACACATACACGCACACACACACACGCACACACACACACACATATATATATATATATATGTATATATATAAACTATGTTCTTCTGTACTATTTGCAAAGAACTGTGAAAGAGAATAATAATAATAATAATAATAATAATAATAATAATAATAATAATAATAATAATAATAATAATAATAATAAATAAGAAGATATTTTACTTTAGGCTTTAAGAATGATTATTCTTGATATTTTGATGATTTTCGAAGGTTCAAAAGATATTTTACTTTAGGCTTTAAGAATGATTATTCTTGATATTTTGATGATTTTCGAAGGTTCAAAAGATATTTTACTTTAGGCTTTAAGAATGATTATTCTTGATATTTTGATGATTTTCGAAGGTTCAAAAGATATTTTACTTTAGGCTTTAAGAATGATTATTCTTGATATTTTGATGATTTTCGAAGGTTCAAAAGATATTTTACTTTAGGCTTTAAGAATGATTATTCTTGACATATTGATATTTCTACTTCTGAGATGGTTTTCTTTGCGATTCCGATAAGTTTTCACTTCGATGAATTGCCCACTGCCAAATTCTGCCTAATGAAAAAGACAAAAAAAAAAGTTGAGAGAGTGGTCTGTTGTTTCTTGGAGCTGCACGTGGGTAAGTGGAATTAAATTTATAATTTATAGTTTAAAATTAATAATTCTCCACCCCCCCACCGAGATAAGAGGTGTCTTATGGGAAAGTAATGCCTAGCTACCCCCCCCTCGAGTATGAATGAATGGAGTCTGTCCACCACTGACCGTTAGGACCCCTCAGTAGATATAGGCTGGCAGGGGGAAATCCACCGTGGGAGAAGAACACAGATTGCGAGACTTATACTAAGTCAAGACTTAGAAGATTTAAGGGAGACGTATGATCTCCAAGGTTGTTAATTTTATCCAGACGAAGCTTAGTGCTAATTTTTAGGCCTGAATTTAGGAGGGGATGGTCATACCACCAAATAGATATATCTGTGCAGCAGAAAGGCCTATCCACGTAAGGTCGTACCATGGGTTGTAAGAACTGGTGGAACTCTGAGAATGCCACTGAGCTCATTGCCCTCAACGAACCCACCAAGGTCTGGTGCTACCTTAAAAGAACCAAAAAGAGCTGGTGGGGCTCTTCGGTTATTTCTGAACCACATCGGTCTTAACCAACCCACCAAGGTCTGGCGCTACCTCAAAGAACCAAAAACCCCTATCATGACAGTACAACCAAACCATTTTACCGCAAAAAACGGGGCACAAATTCAAGATTTGTGTGTCGTAACCGGCAGGTGTTCCCTTGTTAGCCACCAGGAGGGACCCGGTCGTCATCCTGTGACTGCTGGCCAAAACTCCGGCTCGTGTACCCTTAATGGCCTTCAGGAGGGACACAGTCGTTACATAGCTACTGTTGGCCAAGACTCATATACCACTAACGACACCCAGGGAAGGCGCGGTTCTCACGGAGTGACTGCTATAAAAAACAAGAGGAAGAGATGGACAAGGGAGGAGAATAGACTAGTTATGTATTGTTACTTTAAAAGCAAGCCTTCAGTGCGATCTTATAGGGAGCGTATGCTCCGAATATGGAGGGAAAAATCTGATGTGGAAGTATCGAACCAACGCCTTGCTGACCAAGCAAAGCAAATTCAAAAGAAGAAATGGCTGTCTGAGACTGAACTACTAGAGATTCGCATTAATGTAGAGAGAGGTTCAGGTGACACATCTGAAGAATGCCCCCCCAGCACAATTAGTACCAATAACAAAACTAGAATAATTCCCCATGAGACCCCCACAGTAAGGTATGTATCAGAGGGTGATGACGAGGCACCTACGGTAGAAGAGAACACCAAAATACAAGCTTTGAAAGAGATCATGCTAGGAGAGAAAACAACACTCCCCTCCCTAAGAGACAAAGACAGAAAGAAAGTCGGAGAAGTGACCGAGCAGGTCAACTGCCTCTTACAGCACATAGAAACAAACACCCTCCTAGAACTCAACAACCTAATTTATGCAGGGGCGAAAATGGTAGCACAAAGCTTTACAACACAAGATAGGGACCCGAGCAATAATAGGGAAGGGAAACCCAACTGGGAGAGAAGGTTACAAAGGCAGATCTCCCAACTACAGAGAGATGAAGTACTGCTTAGAAATACACCACACACAGACAGACCACGAGTAAGACTTTATAACAAATACAAGGTAACGCAAAAAGGCATCGCAACTGTAGTCGAAGAGTTACACCAAAAAAGACTAGCCAAAGAGGCAAGACTAAAAAGATACAGACTAAGAACGGCCCAATACACACAAAACCGCACATTCCAAAACAATGAGAAAAAGTTTTACCGAGATTTAAATGGGGAAAGAAGGCAGGACATGAAACCAGATGCCACAGAGGCCAAGAACTATTGGAATAGCATATGGGGGCACCCAAAAAGACATAACGTAACACCGCAATGGTTAGGAAACATGAGAGAAGAACTAGGAGAAATAGACAAGGGAGAACCAATAGTACTGAATGAAACCACATTGAAACATACTCTTAGGAAAGTAGCCAACTGGAAAGCACCGGGTCCCGACGGGATCCATGGGTATTGGTTCAAAAAATTTACCACGTTACACGGCAGACTCACTCACCTACTCCAAAATTGTCTGAATGAAGGCAAAGCACCAGAATGGATGACTAAAGGCAGGACCACCCTCATCCAAAAAGACCCGGGAAAGGGGAACATAGCAAGCAACTATAGACCAATCACTTGCCTACCACTTATGTGGAAAATCCTGACCGGGCAAATAGCAGAGAGAATATACATGTCAATGGATAGAAGGGGGCTACTACCAGAAGAACAGAAAGGGTGTAGGATAGGAACCAAAGGGGCAAACGATTTACTCTACATAGACCAGATGATCTTAAAAGAAGTAAGGAAAAGGAGAAAGAATATCGCAATGGGATGGATAGATTACAAAAAGGCATACGATATGATTCCACATAGTTGGATACTCGAATGCCTTAGAATGTTCAAAATTAGCGAACCGGTGGTTAAATTCATTGGTAATTCAATGAAAGACTGGAAAGTAGATTTGACAGCCGCAGGGGACAAACTAGCCGAGGTAGGGATAAAAAGGGGGATCTTCCAAGGAGACTCGTTGTCCCCACTATTATTTGTTCTAACAATGATACCGCTTAACAGAATCCTGAAAAACAGCAAAGGATACCACTTCTCTAAAACAAAAGGAAAGGTCAACCACTTAATGTACATGGACGATATTAAATTGTTTGCGAAAAACAGGGGAGAGCTTGAGACTCTGTTCAACGAAGTAAGGGAATATAGTGAGGACATAGGAATGGAGTTTGGGATAGAAAAATGCGCAATCATGGTGATGCACAAAGGAAGGCTTTCAATGACTGAGGGAATTGAACTTCCGGACAACAACAAGATTAGGGCATTGACTGCACAAGACCGATACAAGTACCTAGGTGTCCTTGAATGTGACACGATAAAACGGGAAGAGATGAAAGAGAAGATTAAGAGGGAATACCTTAGAAGGATAAGGAAAATATTAGAAACCAAATTAAATAGCAGAAATCTAATAAAAGGAATGAACACCTGGGCTGTGTCAGTAGTTAGGTATACAGGACCATTCCTAGGATGGACAAAGGAAGAGCTCCAATCAATGGATAGGCGAACAAGGAAACTTATGACGATGCATAAAGCATTACACCCTAGGGATGATACAGATAGACTATACGTTAAGAGAAAAGAAGGTGGTAGGGGGCTCATCAGCATAGAAGATTGTGTCCAGAGAGCTAAAGTAGTCCTAGATAGATATGTGCAAACAAATAGTGAAGAAATCATAAAGAGCGCGAGGGATAGTGCAACAAACAAAGTAGAAAGCAATGGAACGGTACAGCAAACTAGAAAAGAAAAGTGGGAAGGGAAAAAATTGTACGGCGAGTTTAAAAGACAGATAAAAGATATAGCAGACGAGAAATCATGGACGTGGTTACGAAAGGGAAACCTTAAGAGAGAAACAGAATCGCTCATCATGGCAGCCCAAAACAAAAGCATAAGGACAAACTACATAAAAGCAAAAATCGACAGAACTCAGACAAACAGCAAATGCCGCATGTGCGGTGAAAGAGATGAGACAGTAAACCACATAACTAGTGAATGTAGTCAACTCGCCCAGAAGGAGTATAAGCATAGACACGATAGAGTAGCAACGATGATACACTGGGAACTAAGTAAACAAATGGGATTCAACCATGGGGAAAAGTGGTATCAGCACAAGCCAGAGGCAGTTTTGGAGAATGACAACCACAAACTACTGTGGGACTTTGACATCCAAACTGACCACCTCATCCAGGCAAGAAGGCCGGACTTAGTAATAGTAGACAAAAAAAGGAAGGCCTGCCAAATAATAGACGTTGCTGTGCCTGCAGACCATAGAGTAAAAAAGAAGGAGGGTGAAAAAAGGGAAAAATACCAGGACCTAGCAAGGGAGTTGAAGAAAATGTGGAACATGAAAACCAGGGTAGTACCGGTCATAGTGGGAGCACTAGGAACTGTCCCCAAAACGCTGAGGGAGAGACTGGAGGAGATCGGGATTAGGGGGAGGATAGAGACCGTACAGACCACAGCACTACTTGGAACTGCACGGGTACTGAGGAAGGTGCTAGAGATATAAGTACTGCAACGAATCGTAGCTCTGTCATGATATGCGAAAGAGAGAGGAGACGTTAGCTGAAGACCTGAGGAGACTTATTGTCACTCAGCCTTCAGCGATAACCACTGGGCAACCGGTGTGAAACTGTAAATCGCAGAATTACTGCGACCTATGAGTACTAGGAGAGGAGGGCTGGAGACTTGAGGAGACTTGCTGTCACTCAAACTCCAGCGGTTACCACCAGGCAACTGGTGTGAGATTCCTAATAATAATAATAATAATAATAATAATATAACGCTCGCCCATTCTAGGGCTGAGCATTCCCAGATGAGGTACCCGTCAGGAAAAGCAAATATACAACACCCATCAAACTCTTGAATTGAGCACTTTAGTAGATGGCAAATTAGGCATGAAAAAGTTATCTCTAAAATTGGTCCTAACAACTGCCCAGTTCTCCGGTTTTCCCTCTTGGACTTAATCTTTCCCCAATGGGGAAAATCATTTAACCTCACTGATAGAGCAAATTTTGTTCCTTTCTCTGTACATTGATGTTTAGATTAGAATATTCAGAACAATTATTCTTATTACATGAACAAGTTTTCTAACTCATATTTGTTCTTTTTATCAAGTTTTACAACTTCTGAGAAGTTCCACAATCCCAGGTCTAGTGCTGAGTACTTATCAATGATGCCTTGAGTATCATCTTGAAAGTCAGGCAAATGACTTGGCATTAGACTTGAGTGCGACTTGACAAACCCGAACCGAACAACCCAAGTCTATCCTAATTAAGATAAAGGTCTGATAAATAAAAATCTATGGATAGACATCTCAACTGAATTATTTTTTTGTTCATAATCGAAAACAAAATAACGATTGAGCAAATGATTTTTTTAACAGAATCTATTGAAGTGCAGTTAAATAATTAAAATTTGAGGAAGGCAACTTGAAAACAGGTAAAAAAAGATTACTTTGATATACGTGGTTTGTTAATCGATAAATTCCATTTTCGATTTGAAAGCTTCACAGATGTTCTCAAGCATCCAAGCAATTGTCCTAGTGCAAATCCATGCCGTATTTTTTTTTCATTCTTGTCGTATGAATGCAAATTCTGCGTTCCAAGTTGCTCCTTCAAAATTTTCTAACGGACATGATTTGTTTGAATGAAATCCATTCATACATTTTTGAGGTCGTTCTTTCCTGTAAACAAACTTTTCTAAAAAAAATTTTTTTTTATCCTCACTTTTTCAATTCATATATTTTTAAACATTCAAGTGGCTGAAATAAAATTGAAAAAAGTATTGGTTATATTTTTCATTCCTATGTAACAGTTCAATTCTGTTTATTTTCTTCACTTCGAATGTCGTTTATTTTCTGTGAAGCCTTTCATTAAGTTTCGTTTCGTTATTCAAGACTGTCCTCAGTCCGCCAGCTACCGGCTACTATAAGCAATTGAAAGCAAGAAAGATGTCGGAAAAAACGGAGACGGAAAGAAATCTATCTTCACTTTGTCAAAATTTAAAGTTTTGCATACAGACGTGTAGGTTCTTGGATGCAGCTTTTTTTCCATAGAGTTAGTTCTGTTATTAGAAAATCCAAGCCTCCTGGACCAGTTGGATTTCTTTAATTCATATAAATACCGAAATTTCTGAGTTTCTTTTCAATCTTTCCAACATGATACTTGCTTTTATTCAATCTTTTTTTTTCTTCTCTCTCTCCTATTCTATTGAAAATTTATTCAATTTTTTTTTGAATATTTTTCCAGATAACTTTTTTCTTTTCAAAGTACGAGTAAATAAGTTTCTTATCCTTAGGGGAAATTTTCTTTCCTTTTTTAATTCCTTAATGAAGTTCAATCGACTCGCTAAAATGAGCCCTTTACATATACAAAGCATTTAGGTTCACAGACGAAAAGTATAATAACTATGGATTTCGACAATTTTACTACATATCTGCTGGGCCTACCGTAGTCCAACATCGAGTTAAAATTACGGTTCCCCCATCTGGTATGGAACTCATAATTATGATAAAAATCTGTTCAAATAGTTCACCAACAATTGGTACCGATGCACTTTCACCACAAATGAAAATATGGCCCAAGATAACATATATCTGGGTCTGATGATTTTAAATTGTGTGACCAACTATTGTCAATATTAGTGAAAAACAGCAACGTTAATGTTTTTCGCAAATTTGAATGATATCTGCGTTGAATTCAGTGTTGGCCATTGGTGTGTTATTGTAAGACCATGCATAAATAACATATTTGTGACATTAATCATACAGAGCACACGTTATTTCCACCAGGATATACACTCACACTACAACTCTGCTCTTTCTTACTTATGATTCGGGCAATGTCAGTAATTCATTAAAGATAAGAGAATGATATATATCTCCCCTTATTCAGTACATCTCTCTCTCTCTCTCCCTCTCTCTCTCTCTCTCTCCCTCTCTCTTTCACACACACATGCCCAAACATTTATCTCCTCCCAGATCATCGATTTCTATGTAATAGACTAAATATCCTTTGGAAAGATATCTAAGTATGATATGAAAAGAGCAACCAATGGAATGTTGATTCTCACATTTCTTCACACACACACACATACATACAAACATAAATACATATATATATATACATATATATATATATATATATATATATATATATATATGTACACACGCACACACACACTCACACGCACACATATATGTGTATATATATATATTTATATATATATATATATATATATATATATAGAGAGAGAGAGAGAGAGAGATAGAGAGAGAGTCTTTAAAACCTTGCTCAGTTCTAATGGAAAGTAAGTTTTACCTCCAGAAATTTCTTATAATCCTAGCTTCCCCATACTGCATATGCAATTAAGTTATTTTCCAATAGGCTGCTAATGTGCTATCTTCTGTTAATCCAATATTTCATACAGATCTCGTTTTTTTTTTCGATTTAGTTTGGATCCCAATGTTACATGCCTGATATCATTGAACCAATCATCAAATGCATTACCTTGGACCTGATTCGGGGATATTGGAATAACGCACAGGCATTTTATCGTGGCATTCCCCAATACATATAGGAAATACCTAAAAGGCGAAAAAATATGAATTGATTCTATGCATATATTGACTACTCCACTTCCAATTCCACGGTGGGTATTTATCGTTGCTAACAATTATATTCGAAACATGAATAGAAGATATGCTGTGTGTTAAATGCTTCTACTCCACATCCCATTAATCCTAAAGTAAGATCCCATTAATCCTAAAGAGAAAGGTGTATAACCAATGCATCCTCCCAATAGTCACTTATGGAGCTAAAACATGGAACTTAACCAGGAGACAGACACGAAAATTGAGAACCATGCAACGTGCACATGAAACAATAATGCTGGGCCTCACATGGAGAGACCACAAAACAGCACAGTACATCCGGCAAAAGACAAGGGTTAGAGACATCATAGAATCCATAAAAAATCTCAAATGGCAGTGGGCTGGCCATGTTGCAAGAATGGCAGACAATCGATTGACATCACGACTAACAACATGGATTCCCCGGGACCACATGCGCAACCGAGGCCGTCAAAATTTTATATGGAGAGACGAGCTAGACAAGTTCAGGAAGTTCTGGCTCCGTGACGCCCATGATAGAGAAGTGTAGCGAATCCTGGGGAAGGTTTATGTCCAACGACGGATGCTAAAAGACTGATGATGATGATGATGATGATGATGATGATGATGATGATTCCACAAATACACACACACACACACATACATACATATATATATATATATATGTGTGTGTGTGTATATATATATATGTGTGTGTGTGTGTGTATATATATATATATATTGTTTGAGGCATACAGACAGGCATATCAGACTTGAATTGATGTCCATGTCGTTGATACTGCAGTCGTGTACTTTATTAAAGATTTGAGTGATTCGATTGAGTTAGTTGCTGCAGTTAAAAGATGTGTCGCTAACAATCGATCACCAGATCCCAGAGGAAACATTTTAGAATGCTATACTTCATTGATTCTGTCAGCGCAACGCAAAAGAGCATGCTTTACGGCAGATAGTCATGATGTTTCGGCTCATCAGTATATAAAACAGAGCGTCGTTTATCGTCTGTCTCAATAAGAATGACACACTCACACACGCATACACCGATGCACGTGAGCGCACTCACACATACACATATGAATGTGCATATATGCCTACGTTGTTTGAGTGTATTGACCAGTGCATGAGCAAGTGTGAGTATGTATCACTGCATGTGTGAATGTACGTGTATGTATCTGTGCATGAATGAGTGGGTGTATTCACATACCTCATTAGGCCCTATCTTTTGCCTGTCTAGATAGACATTAGCCGTCAAAAAGATGTCATTTAATATCATGTTATTTCCTTAATTTTTCAATATTTTCTCTAATTTTATTGGTTTTCGAGAACAGCTAATCCAATCAGAGTCAAACTCTATGCTGTGCAAACTGATATATCTGGCAAATATCAACTTAGCACAATGTCCTATAGTAGAGTAACGGCTGTGAATGCACATGATAATACATAATTCCTCCTATTGCAAAGAAAATGATTGTTATCTTTATCCTTATTATTATTCCAAACTCACTTTTTTTCCTGATTCAAATATTTATCATGTTTTTATTTTTTTAAAATTTTTATCAATAAGCATTAAGATTTGTTGAATTAGATTAGCAAAGCATGTTTCATGTCTGTTGGGTAATTTATAACAGTGAATGTATTTATCTGATGTTGTTTCAGTGTCTTTTATAATTGAAATTTGCTTTATAAAAATGGATTAAAAGCATGGAATTACGAGAAGGAAAAAATATGAGGAATTTTAAATGAACGAACAAGAAAATGCACAGTACAAGTAGGGTAAAAAGGTGAAAATTGATAGGGAAATGGGGAAAAAAGACAAGAGAGGAAAACAAAGACGATAGTGGAAAAGAAAATGAAGGAGAAAAAGGAGAATGAAAAAGAAACATTGACAAAATCAATAGAATGAGAAACTACAAGAAGAAAATGGGAAGTAGGATAAAAAAAAATGAAGAGTGCATAAAGAATTACAAAATCGTTTTTTTTTTCAAGTCAATTTCCAGACGAATGGAAAGTAAAAAAAAGAAAAGAGGATGGAAAAGGGATGAACAATGAGGGGAAAATCGTAGAAAAGAAGTAAGAGATAGGTATAGAAAAAAAAGTGAGAACAAAAACTATGAAAATACATGAAGAAGAGTGATTAATGCATAAAATATAAGAGAGAAAAAGTACGAAAGAAGAGAGAAAAGGAAAAGGGGAAAGAAAATGGTGAAGAACGTCAAAGGGAGAAGGGGACAACGTGAAAAAGTTGAAAATGAACGAAATAATAATAATAATAATAATGATAATAATAATAATAATGATAATAATAATGATAATGATAATAATGATAATGATAATAACGACAACAACAACACAAGTCACAAAAGTAATTCAGTTTAAGAACAGAATCGCATTTTATCGCCAAAACATAGCGCTTAATACAGACACTAGAGGAATGGGCAAACAATGGGTTCAGATTGAAGGAGCACCTTTAATAGAAGATGTAAACAGATAATTAGTTGCTCAAGAGAGATGAATCGAAGGTAAAACCTTCTCGGAATGGAACAATATTACAATGCGAGGAGTCCAAGATGCTCTGCAGAATTCACAAACATAGAAATCACGTGGATAGATAAAATCCCTAATTTCTAGCTAAACACATCTCATCTGACAACATAAGATCGACGAAATCTCGTTCCAACTTTATAAACTGACTACGTGGAGAACATGTGCGCTTAAGCAATGGCACCCTTACATCTGACCCCAAAGCTGTAAAACAAAAGACAAACAAAAAAAACAGGCCCAACTTCTGCTCCATAACCCCTATAATCTATCGAATAAATTGTACTCCTAGCTTTGAAAACATTAAAATATTTTCCAAAAAAACAAAAAAGGTACTAAAGAGGTTATTATGGGTGCGCAGACCAATTCCCAATCAATTGGATTATACTGGAGGGCCGTTGGGTCAAACGCCGTAATCTCAGTACAGCCTGGATAGATTACCGAAAAATGAGTCGGATAGTGTTCTACGTACATTGATGCTGAGAACCTTAAAAGTTTATAAAATCACACCAACGCTAATTGATTTCCCAAACATACTGTGATGCTATGGACACCAAACTCTCCCTTAAGAACATTTCAGGTACCTTGGAGTCTAGGAATGATTGGGAACCTCTGAGGAGTTTCCTCCTCACTTTTCCTTTCTGTTTAGCAACTATTCTCCTTCTAATTAATCTCATCAACACCACAGGAAGATATATAACTGGTACAAGTGGATGAACCACCTATCCTTCATCGATGATGTTTCCTTCAGAGTGAAAGATGACTCTGAACTAAAGAGTCGCTGCTAACTGGTAAATGGTCAAATGATGATATTGAAAAAAGTATGCAAAAGCAGCTTTCATACGAGAAAAACTGGCATAAAAACGATATATATCCTCCATGACCTGGACACAACTATCAAAGAAATTGAAGTGGACGGTAACCATAAATACCTTGGAATCGACGAAGAAGACTGAAACCGACAATTATTCATGAAACAAGAGTTTAAAGGAGAACTAGAAAATTAGAGCTATTCTTAAAACTGAGCCCAACTCAGAGCACACCATCCAAAACATGATCACCTTGGCAATACATGCAGTGCTGAATACTTATAGCATTAACTGGAACGTGACAGACACAAACAGAATTAACGCAATAACAAGGAAACTACTCACTTACAGTAAATGTAGATGAACTCAACCTCCTCAAAGGAAGAGGCGGAAATCGTATGTTCTAGTTAGAATGGTCACAGAAAATTTCAACCATTGGCCTACATGCTTAATTGCAAGCAAAAAGAGACTGGACGCTGGCTGTATCAGGCAGCAAAAAGACTCCACTCAGTCGTAATGGAGTCCAAGGCATTTCGATATGGACTAAGCATGATCAATATAATCCAGCAAACCCCTACATAAAATGGAACACAGAATATCAATATTAAAAGAAAAGTGGGGATGGGAACCTCTACACGGCAAATATCTGCTTTACACCCAAGATGTAGTTGTAAAATGCCAAAATCCGTCGGTGGTCAATGTTAAAGGCGAAAAAGAGTTTTATCTATCATACAACTATGTATTCAGCCTTGTGTAGCATCGTTCATAGACCAAGCGCTTGGTAATAATATCATTGCCTCTCCTAAGTTTCAAGCCAAAACTCAGAGTGAAATGAATACTTCAAAGGGAATAACGACGATGATTATGAGTATAATGATAATGGGAAGAATAAGAAAAAAAGAAGAAATATTAATTGATTTAAAAAAATCATGCAATGATAAATAACAGGTTTGAGTGTTTCTCGAAGGGCTTATCAGAGGATGTTTCGTTTAGGAGAAACTCGAAGTTTTAATGTATCCTATTATTTGGTGTACAA
Organism: Thysanoteuthis rhombus; assembly: GCA_963457665.1. NCBI lineage: Eukaryota > Metazoa > Mollusca > Cephalopoda > Oegopsida > Thysanoteuthidae > Thysanoteuthis > Thysanoteuthis major. The sequence continues at coordinate 4,794,083 of OY735214.1, read as the reverse complement.
TACGATTTTTAACGGAAACAATCATTGCTTATTTTCTCTAGAGTTTTTCTTTGAAGTTTCTCTTGATTATGCGAAAAACAGCCACGGCACAAAAACTTACATTGCGTCTGAATAATCACCTAGAAATCTATCTATTTGAAAGATGGGAAAGAGAGAGACATTGGCAGTCTATTTCAAATACAACAAAGAAAAGTGAAAGAAAGTGAATTCAAAATTCAGTGATACAGGGAAAGAGAGAGTGGGGATTCAGGATGTTTTTGATGAAAGAAGCCAGCTAAAATTCAAGAAGAAGATAGAAATGAACAAATTTAAATAAAAACATTAAAGGTTAAAAACTTGAGAGCAAAAGGTGAAAAAAACATAGAAAGGAATAGAGAAATAAAACCAAACGAGAAGAAATCAGATTGGAAGTCCGTAAAAAATTCACTTGTACCAATGAGGTATATATTTCATAAGAGGCATTTGCAGCTTGCTGGGCTAGTCAAAACTTCATCACAGTCTTATTAATCATGATGTTCAGGGAAATGTTCTTTCGTCCAGTCCATCATGAGCGTAGAATTAAGGACTAAACATTCCCAGGTTTGCTATTCTGTATATAGCTTTTGGGTGAATAAATTAATTCGTGCCTTTTACAGAAGGAATTAAAACTGAGAGAAAGCAGGTTGTGTCAGCAGTGGTTTGAAACACCATTTAATTTTCAATGGAAAAAAAAAATCAGATTCTATTCATGATAGATATTTCTTATTGAAAGTTATAGTGATAATGGGAAGCAATCATGTGTAGTTTTTTTCTCAACTGGCGGCTTCAATGGACCTAGGAAAAAATCAAATTACTCACCAGAATGTACCGGGTATTTTCGTCAAAGATGCTTTCCTCTAAATAATGTTTGTTATTAATCGCTGTAATTGTTACAATCCTCCAATCACATTTATTTTTTGCTTCCAAAACTTTTTCTTGGGTAGGCATTTCTTTCTTTAGAACTCATCTTGCCAGTTCGTTTATAACTACTTACAGTTCTATTATTATTCAATAGGCTCGGGAATTTCAGTCAACAAATGTTGTGTGGATACAGTATTTACTCAACTACTTCCACAGGAAGAGTCAATGTGACTGGAAATTTGGAGACTCCACGCATGTATATGAACAGACCTTCTGGAAATAGAATTTAATTCCCACCTTATGTCGAAAATATAATGGTTGATTATGAATTTTTCAAATACCTGAAAAAAAATTTCGTTACAGCAATTGTAATATACTTTTTTTTTTTTATTTCACCATTGGCAATTTCATTAAATCATTGATAAGGAAACAAAATCAATTCATCACACTTCAGAAGGACAATTGCAGGGATTGGATGAGTTGCAGTGAGCAGTAACTTTAAATACAAGACAATTGTTTGTTTTGTATCTTCTTTTTCAAAAGAGGTCTGAAACTATTGCATTCTCCCAATGATCACATGAGAGGAATCATGCAACGTGCAGATGAAACAATCATGTAACAGCACATGGATTTACCACAAAACTGCTCTGTATATTTGGAAGAAAAACAAGAGTAAATGATATCATAGTTTCCATGAAGGGACTCGAATGGCAATAGTATGGTCAAGCTGCAATAATGACGAACAACTGATTGCCATCACAACTAATAACGTGTATCCCAAGATACCATGTGCAGATCTGTGGCTTGCAAAGTATAAGATGTCATCACAAAATAAACAAGATTAGAAAGCAAACCCTTCGAATCAGTCATATGTAATACTTTTTAGAAAGAAGTTCACTATTTATTTTTTTATTATGGTCGTTTCTGGATTTTTTTCTGAATCAAACATTTCAGCTATTATTTTTGTAACTATTTGTCCCCCCACTAAATATATATATATATATATATATATATATATATATATATATATATATATATATATACATATATATATATATATTTAAATAGTAGAATGTGGATCCGCTACAAAAAACTAGCTCATGTTTCTGCCCTCTTTGGGCCTCATCACTGTTAGCCTGATTCGTCCCACATACACTGTATATATATATATATATATATATATATATATATATATATATATATATATATATATATATATATATATATATATATATATATATATATATGTATATATATATATATATATATATATGTATATATATATATATATATATATATGTATATATATATATATATATATATATATATATATATATATATATATATATATATATATAAGCGAGCTGTAAACTAACTAACGTTACGTAGATCTACTATCTATGGAAGAGTCCATCTTTATCTCTACCAATCATAAATAGCGTGCTCATATCTCCCTCTCTATGACAGTGTAATCAGATCCATCTATTTATATATTTATCCCTGTATCTATTGCAATATGTTAGGATCTATCTAACTTTTTCGTAAACATCGAACCATCTGTCTGTATAAGAAAGAAATAAATAAGGATAAATCCATCCATCAATCACTCCCCCTATCTCTCTCTCTTTCTGTCTGACTGTCTGTCTGTCTGCCAGTTTCTCTCTCTCTCTCTCTCTCTCTATATATATATATATATATATATATATATATATATACAACCATTCAAACTTTTGAGCTAGCCGTCAGAGATGACATAAAAACCTACATCAACAATAACACACAACAAACCCTAACACGTGATAACCTTACAACTAAAGAGCGAAAGGCCCTTAATAAACTAAAAAACAATACAAACTTGATCATCACAAGAGCAGATAAGGGTGGATCCATAGTCATCTGGGGTTTAGATTAATACCTCACAGAAGCTAACTTACAATTAAGCAACACAGAATTCTACAGAGAACTCCCCATAGACCCCTTTAACGAATACATAAACACAATAACCAAATCCCTCACAGAATTACACAATAGCAACATGATAGACAAAAGGACACAGAATATACTGAAACCAACTTCCACAAAACCCGCAAGGTTCTACCTACTCCCCAAAATCCACAAACCAAATAACCCAGGTAGACCAGTCATCTCCTCCACGAACTGCCACACTACCAAACTATCAAAATTTGTAGATCACTACATCCAACCCTTAGCAACACAAATCAAATCATATATACGTGACACCACAGACCTCCTAAACAAAATCAAACACATCACAGCAATCCAAGACAAAGCACTTCTACTTAGTATGGATGTTAAATCCCTATACTCCAACATCAAACATGACGAAGGTATCCTAGCACTGACCGAAGCCTTAAACAATAGAACCACTAAAGAACCTAGCACTAAAACAATCACCACTCTTATGCACCACATTCTAACTCTAAATAGCTTTAACTTTAATAATAGACACTTCCTCCAGGTGAAAGGCTGCGCCATGGGCACAGTAGCGGCCCCATCCTATGCTAATATCTTCATGGGTAAATTTGAAGAAACCTACATTTACCCAGAGATTTATAATGACTGCATCTTTTATGGTAGATACATAGACGACATTTTCTTCATATATACAGGCGAAAAAACCAAACTAAATAACTTTTTTATACATCTAAACTCGGCACATGACTCTATTAAGTTTGACTTCACAACATCCACTGACTCCATAGCCTTCTTAAACACACGCATATATATAGATGACAGTAGAAACCTCCAAACCACCCTCTACACAAAACCCACAGACACCCATAATTACCTCCACTCCAAATAAGCCCATCCCAAACACTTAAAAAGAAGCCTACCATTTTCACAAGCTCTTTGAATTAGAAGAATCTGCTCCACCAATAGTGAACTTAACAGACACAAACATAACCTAATACAATATTTCACCCAACGAGGTTATCCACTAGATGACACAAAAAAACAAATAAAAAAAGCGACTGGAATACCCAGAGATGAAACCCTTTTACTGTCCCATAATAACAAACCCAACCGCATACCCCTTATAACAACCTTCAACAACACACTCCCACCCTTAGCACACATCATCAATAATAGATGGAACATTCTCACAATCAAAACAGATCTAAAAGAAACATTCACAGACCCATGTGTTATCTCCTACCGCAGACCCCAAAACATCAGAGACATGATCAGTAGCAATACTATCGTTAACAATAAAGTCGTACACAAAAATACACCTAGAACAATTAAATTCTGCACACCTTGCAACATAAGAAACAGTCTATGTTGCAACCACCTCAAGTACACCAACACATTCACAAGCACCACCACAAAAGAGAGTTACCACATATACCACAATAGCAACTGCCGCAGTAAGAACATTATATACCTTCTAGAGTGCAATAGATGTAAGTTACAGTACATAGGCAAGTCCGAGTGGCAATTTAATATTAGACTCAACAATTATAGACATAGGATTAAGTCAAAATATAATCGTAGCCCACTTCCTGTAGAACTACACTTTCGCACACCTGACCACAATTTTGCCACTGACTTTAGCTTCATCATCATAGAAAAAATAGAAAAAACTACTCCAATTGACATAACTAAAGTTCTAGAAAAACACGAAGACATGTGGATCAACAAACTTAAAACCCTATATCCTAATGGATTAAATACTAAACTGAACAACCCGCGCCACACAGAACACTAATACACACAACTCCTACCATTAATATCCTCACACCCACATCTTAGACACACTCAATAATGGAAGCTTCAAAGTCACCTAGACCCATAGGAAAAACTTCACCTTAGCCTGTCATAACCCCTGTCCAAATCATAGCCAAAACATTTTCAGTAACTTTTAAGGTTGATACCTATGTAGCTCCTTGACCCAACCACCCCTCCTTCTACACTATCCCAAACATACCAAAAAATCCACCTCCACAACACTACCCCCTACCTTGACACACTCTGCCCTCCCCAAGACCAGCTGCTGCTGCTTTACCAAAATCCCAATACCTGCTGGTCATTCTTACATTCAGCATGAGGCCTCTAGTAGCCCTGACAACAAAACTTACCCACAATGCATAGCCCCTGGCAGTGGACTCTGGTTCCACATGGTACATTTCAATTCACACTCACACAACACGCACCACTGATGATGGGAGAAATCCCGAAACATGTATGGACTATTGACATATAAGGATTAATAAACCTTACCACCAAAAACTTAACTCCCGAGTCTGTCTCACTCTCTAAAGTACACATTATATATATATATATATATATATATATATATATATATATATATATATATATATATATATATGTTTCAATTTTTCCTCGTGGCACTGGATTAGAAAATGGAAAGTCTACAGCCACACTGAAGAGATGTAATACATCGAAACAGCTGTCCGTGGATGACACGATCATTATTGCTCCTCTATCAAGGGCTGAGTACTCTTTAAGTGAAGTAGCTCATCCGTTGTAAGCTAATGCAATGCTCTTCCATAGGAATAGAGCACTCTTGTGAATGAGAAATTTCTATGAAAATAGATATATTGCTTAAATTTAGCCTAACTGACCGTCCAGTCCATAGTCCAGAGGTAGGGTGAAGGTTTCAATTCTGCCTCGCAGTACTGGATGGGATAATGGAAAGTCTGTAGCCACACTGGAGAGATGAAATATATGGAAACAGCCGTTTCCTAAGTCGTCCTAAGTTTACATGATCGCATTGCTGAAATCGTGTCCATTTTTCATTCTTATCTGTTTCTTACTTTCATTTGTTCTTTATTGCAGTTATCAGATCGTTTTACATTCTACGACCATTGAGTTAGCAGACTGGATGAAAATGAAGAATAGGCGATAATAATAGCAGAATATGTTCAATCAAGTCCAAAATCTTATTAACCTTTATCTATTTGAAGCTGATCGATATTCTGAACGCTAATAGTCTCCATTTACTTTATCTTGAATAAATTTGCATATATTTGCATTTGATCTATTCTTTATATCTCTGAGACGAGTGAGTATTTATTCAAAATAGAAAAAAAGAAAGCTAAAAGTATTTTTTTTCTCTGATTCCGACTCATTTTCCTCTTACTCTTTATATGTACAAAGTATTAGCAAAAATATTCAGCTATTGGATATTTCCGATAAAAATAGAGGAAGATGAAAATGGAAGACTACACCATCATCCTCAGCATTTCAATGTTTGCCATTGGACATACACTTTCTCCAGAATACACCAGACCTCTCTCTATCATGGGCGTCATTGAGCCGATCTTTCCTTAATTTTTTTCTTCTGTCATTCCAGAGACACTTCAGTCCCTTTGAAATATCCTTATTAGGATTTCTGTACCAGTCCCGGCGTTTACTTTGTAGAACAAGTGCTCAATCCTCCCTAAGGATCGAGGTTGGTTGGTCACGTTCACGTCCACAGTCTGAAATTAATCTGATCAAAGTGATAAAGAAATAGCTCTGTCAGTATCAACTTTCTGATTAATCAAAACGTACATCAATACTTATCTACGGATCTGCAATATACATACATAGAGGGATGTATTAAAAAGTAAACAAACGTGGATAAATGAAAGGAGGTAGTTAGATGGATAGGTAATGAAAGAACTCGTGTAGATGATGAAAAGTTGGACATAGGTATATAGATAGATATATAGTTTGAAATAGAGATATATGATTGTTGCTTTTGATCCATTTATCTCAGTTACTTCAGCTTTTATTTGAAAATCCTTAATTGATGTACGGATAATTAGTAAAAGAAGTCGGTGCTGAGAGAGAAATTAATTTTTCTAACAAAGCTACTAACGACAAAAATACTTTGGAAAAAAATTATTTGCTCTTATATATTACGCCAATCATTCAAGAAGGGGGAAGTCTGATCAATCGATCAGTACGAATACGAGAAGTTACTGGCTCAGGTACATTAATCATGACGTTTATACTAGGTATACACAGAATGGATTCAACCATACCATACAATATAAAAAATAAAATTGCCTAACTAGATATAGGCACAATCATCAACATCATCGCAACCAAAATGGTTTGTCGAAGTTTTTTTTTTCTTTTTGAGCGAAACGATGCCTAGACTTGGTCAAAGTCATCACACTATTTCATTTATACTGACCACCATCTGGTTAATGATCTCAAAAATCGACATTGTGAATGGTGATGTCAAATGACAGTCTGATATCCTTATAACATAGCCTGTTGAAAGCAACCTATTTTTTTTTTCAGAGAGCTGTGATGCATTGTACTGTTCGTAGTCTTTTCGTACTTATCATCCTTTGAACTTTGCAAGGTTCGTAGTATTTTAGTTCCTTTCAAAATACTCCCATTCAGTCCTGGAAGACTCCAAACAAGCTGTTCACTTATGCATAATTAAACATAATTAAATACCATTTTGAGATCAGTACAGAGATATAAACTTAATCAAATAGATAGATAGATAGATAGATAGATATAAATAGAATTGAATAGCTAGCTACTTAGATAGTAAGCTAGATAGATAGATAGATGTAACCAGACAGAGATAAATAGATGATTAGATACATCTATTGAAGAAATAGAAATTGAACATATTTTGATGAATGTTTATCTCTTGATAATTTGACAAAGGAAACAATATAAGTAGTTCCTGTATCATATTGGAATAGGAGACATGTAGATTTTTTCATATCCTGTGATCCCACCTCAGGGAACCTGCACATGATTTCAGAATCCGGACGATAAATCAATAACACGATGTTTCAACCCCCTAGGAGCTGATGCACATTACTTCCCTGCTCACAGTTACTTTGTTCAGTGCTGATACGCCATAACGATCTTTTTGAAATATCTTTCAAGAATGAATTGAATAATGTTGAATTCCTGGAATGAATGATAATGATTTCAGCATTACGGACTCTGAAAATGCATCGTGTCAGTATGCATTGCGTGGGAGAATAAACTCATGCAGACACACAATCATTCATAATGTAGCCATATATATCGTCACTCAATTATATATCGCAAGCTATTATCTCTATTATTGTTCGGACTATCCTCATTTTGGTTGTTTCTCATACAACGTTTCGGCTGTTGTTCTCTACAGCCTTCATCAGGTATCATCTGATAGGTGTGGGGGAAGTGACGAGCCGAAACCTTTTTTCAACCGATGGGGGTATATAGACCGCACTCACCTCTTAGCAGTAGTAGTATTTTCGAATAATCATTATCTCACACGAGGATTGAACTTAGACCCATTTGATTACGCGCAGTAATTCTGTCTGATTCTCTAACCACGATGCCATGTGTCCATGTGAAGAGAAATATTGCAAGGTATCAGATAATATGCACAGTATTAATCCATTCCATCTTGTTGAGTCTCAACATTGGCATCATATATCTTAGATGCCTAAGCCTACATAATCGCTATTTATGCTCTGTTATGATGCAGCACTGCGGTTAAATCTAGTTTGATAATACAATTTTTCATGCAATCACTAAGTTTGATTAACATCAGGCCTGGACAATAACTAAATAGGTGACCATTTTGGAATATCAGGTGCTGTGTGAGAACGCCGGAGTAAGTGATGTCACCCCGGTTGCTTATTGCTTCTGAATGTATTTTGCAATATACATTGCAAGATAGCAGAGAGAAAAAAAATTCCTGATACGAGAAGCCAAAGCAGGGACAGCTAATGAAGAAGCAAGCGTAAAGCTATGAGAGACCTACAATGACGCAACATAGCTCTGTTTTGTTTTGCATTCTAAGGAACCTATCCACAGCACTTACAAAGTTATAATTCTATTCCTAGCTATAATCTAATTATTACGAAAAAGGGAAATTCAATGTCAAAAATACTAATTCCAAAAGACATTTTATAACATGTTGCAGATTCAAAGTGACGTTAATCCATATCGGATTCATACTTTAAGCGCATTTTCAATTTCCTGGTTTCATTTTTTGGATCCAAAAGTTTAATGCAGTGAGACCCTCTGATCATGATCGACACGTTTCCATCTCATGAAAAAAAACTTTAAAAATAGGTTATTTAAATGGAAAAGGACAAAAACGAAAAATTGATAGAATATCAAAAACAGAAGCGTAGAAGGAGTGCCAATATATGACTGACTTGATTTCAATCGTTCAATATTTTTAAAAATTTGCTATTTGTGTACGAGCCTTCTTAGTGGATCCCTGTAATTGTGGAAAACTCTTTCAAAATCACCATTTGCGAATATATATGAAACTACCCTGAGGATGCCAATGATGTAAATTCATTTTATTTCTCAACAATTTAATATGAGGGATTTTCAGAATCGTATTGAATCTGTTCAGGTTCTTTATTATAATGTGAGGAACAAATGGAGATGTTATACTAATTCTTTCATTAGAGGTGCATCATTTATGGTTTAGTGAGCAAATAGCCAGAGCCACTTGACTATCCCGAAGGAGAAGGTAGAAAAAAGAGCCTGTAAATTGATAGATCATTTTTCTTAGATTGTCTTCCCCTTTCATTGATTTTGAGTGACGTTAATCTGTATTGGATTTATATTTCAGGCACTTTATCCCCCGATTTCTCGTTTCTTTTTTTTTTTTTTTTTATCATCTATCACTTGGATGTAATTGGGCCTTCAATCATAAAGCACGTGCATACATCTTTTCAAAAGCAAATAAAGGGTGATTTATAAAACAAACAAGCCAATATTAGGATAAGGAAAAATCAGAAAAAAAATGCTTAAAAAGAGCAAGGGAAGGGTTAAATCCGATAGCGTGGCTGATCTGATTAGAGATACTTCAATACTACCATTGTATACACAACAGCTTATAATCTCTTTGAACCAAAAGAACTCTGGCTTATATGCCATGGTTATGAAAGCTAAATACAAGAAATTCCTTCAATGAAATCAGCTCAGCAGGAAATGCACTGGCTCATATTTAGCTGTTTTGAACCCCAAATTGAATCAGAATGCTCCATAAATCAAACCAAGACTATCTCCTTCCAGATCTTTTCCAGAATTGATCAAGGAGATTGAAAAAGCGATCATCTTACAAACTAACGGTTTTTCGGATCGAGTGTGTATGTGTGCAAAAATTGTCAATAAATACTAACACTTTAAAAAATATGCAGCTATTAGAATGACAAATGGGATATACATACTAGACGTTTAAAATCGAAAAAGACCGTTTTTATTTATTCTCCATATTGGCTCAGCACAAATACAAGGATCAAAGACGTGGAACTTATCTATTTGAAATGTATTGGTCCCTTAATTGATACCTTTTTTTTTATTACAGCTTGTTTCTATAATACTAGATTCTAGTATTATTAGTCATTTTACAAATTGTTTTATATAATATATCTGTGTTCTCCACGAGTAACTGTCGTATTATAATGACTTTTTATGCTATTTGAATGATACGAACAATCATGTCAATCACAATCACTGAGAAAGCCATGGTTTTCATAAAACAGATCGAGGTGAATGTATCTTATTACCTCAAGTGATGTACTGTCAGAGCTTACAGGAGAGCTGCCTGGACACCTGAAAATTTTACACTGCACTCCTTATTATAACCACCTGATGGCAGTGAAGTAAAAGAACCCCCAATCCCGGTGAAAACAAATAACACACCGATAAGTTAGCTTTTGTAATACTAACGAATACGATTTTTTCGATAAGTTAGTTGAAAAATCTGCTGGTCTTAAAATGAAGGGTATACAGCCAATGCATCTTCCTGAAAGCCTTCTATGGAGCTGAAAATGGAATTTAAACAATACACCTGACCCCGAACTAAGAACCATACAGCGTGCACAAGAGAAAATCATGATCAACCTTACATAGACGGATCACAAGACACTGCAGTGCGTGTATGTATATATATATATATATATTCTGTCATCCACTGACAGCTGTTTTGATGTATTACATCTCTTCAGTGTGGCTATAGACTTTCAATTATCCAATCCAGTACTGCGAGGCAGATTTGAAACCACCACTTCAGACCAGTAGGCCAATATCCTACCTCTGGACTACAGCCAAATCTAAGCAATATATTTAAATTTTATAGAAATCCCTCATCCACCAGACAGCTCAATTCCTATAGAATAGCATTGCATAAGCTTACCGTGGATGAGTTACCTCACTTAAAGAGTGCTCAACCCTGAAGAGAGGAGCATTATATTTATATATAAATATATATATATGTGTGTATATATATATATATATATATATATATATATATATATATATATATATATATATTCACATATATATATTTATATATATCTATATATCATTATTATCATTATTATTATTATCATCATTATTATCATTAATATCGAATACCTCTTAGCCCGATATAAAAGCTTCAACTGAACAAACTTTTAGCCCCCCCCCCCTCTAAAATCATGTATTAATGACAGTTGTCAAAATACTATCAATTGTACCCCTTTCTAAATTAAAATTTTAAACCAAAATCACGTATAATGCCATCCAACAAATGAGGGTTTTTCTGCCCTTAACACACACACACACACACAGACGCGTGTGCACACACACACACACAGCGTACGCTGATAATCATTCGTCATAAATATCCACTCTGAAGGAAGTTTGTTCAAACCTAATTTTCCCTTACATATTGAACATTTGCAGATATCTATACTGCTTTCTTCAAAATGAACATGCTTTCCTCTCTGCATATGTTACCAAATTCGTTTCCACTGATTGATCTCTTTATATAACCAGGTTGTCACGCAATCAACCCATTTTCCTTCAACAAATGTTCCTCTGTCTCTTTCCTGCATCCATCGTGTCTGTCATCTTCCCAAACTATCGTCTGCTTCAAAGATATTAATTTCTACCGATTTTTTTTTTTTTTTTGTTCAATTCTTGTTGTCTTTGAGGAAAAAAATATTTGAAAGACTTTTCTAAATACCAGATTTGATATCAGAGACATCATGGAATAGGCGTCCAGGTTTGCAATTTTACCTTTCATTTATTTTCGTCTTTGAAGCAAGAAATCGAATAATTAAAAAAAATTACTCCCTATGTCTTAAAAAAAAAAGCACCAAGTGGGTGCATGCTCCTGTCAAAGCCGTACACCAAATACAACCTCAATCAAAATTGCAGCTTTTTCTGGAAGGGAGAGGGGTAACCGTGTCCCAATTTCTCATAATTCAAACTATTGCTTACCTATCTTTTTATTAAATAAATCTCTCAGATGAAAAATGGATTGGACAGACTTTCATTAAACTTTCAGAGATACTGCTTGAGAAAACAGACAAACGAAGTAAAATAAGTATATGTACTTTTTTTGTTAAAAAATTAAAATAAAGCAAAAACAGGAAAAAAAAAAGAAATGTACAATTTATGGATGGTTATTGATTTCATAAAGTTGCGATAATTTAACCAAAATATTCAGAGTGCACATGTTTCAGATAGTACTTTTTTGCCCATTGTCATCCATGGGGCGCTGCAATGTTATCCGTCCTTCTGTATGGGTCTGGGACCTGTACAGTAAACCAAATGAACTACTGTGGTACCAGAACGGTTTGTATCATAAAATGTATCAAGTCCAGGCGATTGATGGAGAAATCTCTCAGTGTTATGAAAAAAAACAAACAAAACAACAAAAAACTCTGTGTAAGTATTTTTTGTAAGGCATTAATCATCTTTAGATACGGAGGTACTCTCATACTGCCCAACAGTAGCTAAGATATTCATCTTACATCACAACGAGTGAAATCTTATCTGTGAAGGGATTCTCAACGGACTTGTGAAACTGACCCTGGGATCATGAAAAGAAGTGACACTCCGAATAAAATGAAATAAAAAGAAATATATCCATATAAACAAAAAAAAGGGATCCCAAAGAAAGTCTAAATCTCGCAAATATCAAATCACCTCTGACCTGCCCTCAGAAATTCCCCATTAATCATGAGCCTGTTTTCAGGCAGGAACTATCAACGGAAAATGTCAACAAAAAAGTTAGTATAGGTTTGTCCAGTTTTTCTTTAATCAATCTGGCTGAATGACAGGCTGACCATCGGAACTACGAAGCATACTATGCGTTTCAAAAGAAGTTGTTGTGATAGCTGTCATGAGATGCAGGCTGATGTATTTGAATTGCCAACATCAAACAAAAAACAGATGCTTCGTTTAAAGCTATGAGGAAATTGAATACCTTCCCAAAATATACCAGATATTTTCCACTAAGTTATTTTTCCAGCGTGAGATTTTTTTTCTTATATTGCTGTAATTATTACACTCTACACTAACACGTTCCAATTTTTGTTTTTTAAATTTTTTTCTTTCTTGAGAATTTTATTCCTTCGACCCTTTTTTCAACTGTTCCTATATCATTGGACTCGGTTCTGGTATTGTTTTACCAGTTTTTGAATTTAGTCCACCGGACATATGTAAATATAAAAGTTAATCTACTACCCCCTATCCGAGGGCTCACAATATGACAAACGGTTGATTTTAAAGTTGAGGTCCACACGCATTTATGCGGTGCACACATCTGTTAAGAATAAAAACTCAGGCGTATACATTTTGAAACGTAATTCAAATTCTCCCTGCGCAGAAAAACGAGCAGTTTCTCCTGCTTTTTAAATATCTGAACGTGTATCCCATGACAGTAATTGGGATAACGTTTTATGTTTTTGCGATCAGGAGTCGCATCAGACTCATCGTGTTATTGCTAAAGGGACCGTCTACCAAAGCTCAATATGGACATCTACGGGTGTTGGATGAGTTACATTCAGTCGCATTCTTCCAAACATGCTTGGAAACCATTTGTCTTTATGGTTCGTCATATACAGTATTTTTTAGATGAAAAGTCAACTCTTACAATTTTATTACTACTTTCACTCCACGTTATTGTTGTCTCCCCCTCTCAGATGAAGCATTCTCCTGATTGTTTTTACCATTATTTTTTACTCTTTTTTTCACCTCGCACCATTTATATTCACTCAGGTACTAAAAGAAAAATTTCACGAATTCTAACTTCCTTTTACTTTCAAGTAAAAGCAACGTATAAAATCGAATATTATTTTCCTTGGAAAATATGTCTTTCTTCAGAAATAATGATCTGCAAATTTATTTACCAACAACAAAGCGTCGTAAGCTAAGTGAAAAATATACGCAAGTATTTAAAAGAAAACACACACATACTCATTTACGTATGTAAACAATCAAAAAGCACCATTCTCTAGGTACACAACATCCTTCCAAATTATTTAACAGTTTCAGTCTATCCGTAGGCATTTCAGTTCTTTTCACTTCTTCCTTTTTTTTCAAAAATTGCCTGCATGTGAGCCAGGGTTGACATTTTAGATGTAATTTACCAAGTTTCTCTGGAAGTCACTTTTAAATTACAAAATTTACCAAAAAAATATCCCAATTTGCAATGATGAATTTTAAAACATGAAAGAAGCTTAAAAATTTGAATATTGTCAAGATCGGACTCAGAAATCCAGTAAAGAAACTGATCAAATTATCTAAATTCGCAAACTGAATGTGTGTGCATAGGTTTATGCGTATGTACATGTATGCATGTGTGTGTGTGTGTGTGTGTGTATGTATGTGTGTGTGTGTGTGCTTGTGTGTGTTGTTTCTTCAGCTCTTTCCGTAAATGAACAAAATCTACGAAAACATATCTGTCAGGTTTGCTTTGTTTTGATATGTGTTTTGCCTGAACAAATTGCAATATTAACAAATCAAATCTTCAACATTTCTCAGCTTTCTTGCAATTTCCGTTTTTCATTCGTTTTTTTTTCTTTTTGACTTTGTCAAAATGAGCCAACTGAATATAATCTGAAGCAACGCAAAATTCACTTAAAATTTCACTGATTACATACAATCATCTGTTTTGTTGTCCAACTTTAGTTTTTTGCGTTGTTTTTTTCTCTAAAATGTGTGTTAAACTTATGGCTATGATATCATCCTTTTAGATATATAGATTAATTTTTGGAACATTCCACTAAATCACGTGCAACACTCTAACACAAAGTATAGAGGGAAGAAATCTTGCTTAATTAATTGCACTCATCAGTTGTTAGGTAACAAGATTGTTTCACTGTAGGGCAATGCGGACTATGGTTATACTCTCAGACCCCTACGTATCTCTTGAGAAGTGCAAATGTAACTCTTCGAGTAGATATACCCCAGGTTGGGAACATTTTTCCCAAGGCAGTAGATGATCACAATGTTAAAACCCTGGAAAGGTTAGAATGTTTGACTTCAGCCAAAAGATCTCTACATTAATGAGTGAGAGTATTTTTTGTAAAAGTCCGTTTATCTCTTGAGTGTATCTTGAGTTATATGCTTAAATTGTCTAAATTTCTTAGATAAAAATCTTTGAGAGCCTGCCTAACAATGACAGCACTTTATCGAAAGAGACATCATTCGACTTCAGTTATATAGCTATATTTTCCATTAACCGATTTTAGTCAACGCTACATTGTTTGCTTTTTTTAATATCTTGTAGTAGTAGAAGTAATACCCTCAAACTATTCAAATTTCTTACGTGAAGTATCGTTGCGATTGCTCTTTGACTGTTTTCCCCGTCATTCTATATTCAACTGTTTATATATTTCATCTTATTTTTGTTGTTTCTTATTACAATGTTACAAAATCTCATTAACCTCTGTCTGTGAGAAGTTGATGGATATCTTGAAAGCTAACAGTCTTCATTTACCGTATCTTGAATAAATTTACCATTATTTGCATTATGCCTGATATTTATATCTTATAGAGGAGTCACCTCATTAAAACTAGAAAAATAAAGCACAAGTATTTTGAAACTTTCTTCCAACTTCTTTTTTCTCCAGAAAATATTCAGTTATTTGTTTTCAACAAACAGAATAGCCTACCTAGGGCACTTGTAGCTTAGTCTTCTCCAAGATGATCTCATTCGGTATTTAATGTACGTATCCCTTTGTCTTTTCTTCTTTCTACCAAAACTACACGATTTTCTCCCTGGATTGATCTCAACTAGCCGGCCATCTTCTCTTTGACCTCCTTCGTTGCCTGAGATTGATCTGAACCGTGTGGTACATGGATAACAAGTCCGTATCAATGTTTGTTACTTAGATAAGTATATAGATGGATACTTGATAAAACGACATAAATATAGATGATGGACAGACCACATGGAAAAAGAAGGAGGAATTGACATAGAAAGTAACAGAGATGAATATATTGAGATAAATATTTGTTAATACTTGATCTCTCATCTTACCTGTTTATTAGAAAACCCCGATTTTATTATCAAATATTCAGAAAAAAAACATGAATGCTTTGTAGAAGAAAATACTCTTCCCAACAGAGTAATGAGAGATCAAAATGAGTTCCCGAAAACGTTTTTTGTTCTGATTCAACACTTATCAATCGAAAAAAAGACAGTATATCGACGGATCTGTGAAAATATAAGTACTGACAAGTTCAGTAGCATTGACTGAGTAGTAACAGCATCCATTTTAGGTTTGATGCTAGACATAAGCCTCCCTTTAAGTCTAGCAGTTTTTTCATTTGTCTCCTTTGAGTGTTGCAATGTCTACACATCATCTCCAAATAATCATCCCAGAAAATTTCGATGGCCATAATGTTACACATATTATCTATTAATCCTTATCAAGATTACGATTTCCAGTGATTGTCAGATATCCTTGCAACATGACTTATTAATGGCCATTTAAATGTGTTAATGACTTTTAAAACATATCTGACAACAGTTTCTCAGATATAGTCTGCTGTATGTGATCATTCTATGCGATGTCCAACATTGTGCATTCACAGTGACATTGCATGGTTCTTAGATTGAGAGTCGTTAATTTGTCGGTTAATGATGCAGTACATCATCTCAAAGTACGCCCATGGGAACTTCACACACCCAATTCCAGGCCAGTGTCCTTTTATTTCCAAAATAAATCTACTCGTCTTACTTTGAGATTGGCATCAGTTACTCCGCTACACTTTCCTTATTGATGCCTATGATTTGAAATATAAATTAGTCGAGGCTGACAGGACGGAATGATGCAATGTTTCTGTCTTAAGAAAATTAGCTATAGGAGATGCACAGAATCAACAACACTGTCGTTGTGAGTGTCTTAATCACACCGATCACAAGCTAATTTAGCGGTGTCTCAATCCTGAGTAACCCGATAGGAAATGCGTCTGTTCACACCTGCACGGTAAATTAATTTCGTATTGGTGAAACATGGGTTCTCAACCGTGGAGAAACGATCCCTAACTCTTCCTACGGTGAATTGTATCTTTTCTCTGTGCATGTCAACTCTATCAAACCAAGGGGAATTAACTGTGATACCATAGAATGTCTGGCACAATTACAATCAAAAAAAGTTGAGTCCTGACAGTCAACACTTTGTAACGGAAAATATGAAGTTAGTACACATTTGGGATTCTGACCTTGACGCCATTCCTAAGAAGCTAATCTGACGATCATAATTGGAGTACGTTCGACCCCCAGAGTTGACAGTGTAGGATAAACTAAATACCAATATAACTCAATGCATCTCACAATTGTGGCTTTACTATATTATAAGCTTAAATAGATAGATAAGGAAGAGTATATTGGGAGATTGGTTTATATATATATATATATATATATATATATATATATATAGAGAGAGAGAGAGAGAGAGAGAGAGTGAGAGGGGTTGAATAGATATATAGATAGATTCACACATGCTTACATACATTCATACATACATACATACATACACAAAAAAAAACATAGAGATAGGTATAAAAATAGGTATAAGCACATGTTGATATAAGTGTAGATACATGCATATGTGATCACGTAAAAACATACAGAGAAACAGGCCAAGCTTAACTGAAGACTATATATATATATATATATATATATATATATATATATATATATATATATATATTATGTATATATATATGTATATATGTATTTGTTTATATGCCAGGACTTAGAGAGATGTGACAAAACTGATGTAATAAATACGTATATAATAAAAAAAATAAATCGAAGGGTGAACTGAAGTGCATAATTGACGTATTTGGATGGAACGATCTTTCCTGACAGAAAGATACAAAAACAAACGGAAGTATTGCATATATAACATGAGAATATTGGATGTCTGGATTTTTGTCCCTCCAATCAGCAGCAGCAGTAAAATCAGTAACAGCTTTCTAGTGTCTATTTTTGGACCGAGGTCTTCTTGAAAATTCTACAGAACTCCCTATCTTGGGCGTTACAAGGCATGCACTATCTGAACATATTTAGTTTGTCACACCATCTTATATTTTTTCGGCATCAGTTCTTCTACGTGTTTTTTTTTTTTCAACCACACAGTGAGTCATTACGGCAAAAGTTGTCCGTCATATTTGAAATACGACCGGTCCATCGCCATTTCTTCGGGGATTCTATGATACCTCGAACTCCTCAATATATTGTATTGTCTTGTGATTTCTCCACCTTAGGTTGACCATGATTTTTCTCTGCACGTTGCATGGTTCTCAGATTGAGGGTCAGTCTTTTGCTTCAGTTCCATGTTCCAGATCCATAGGTGACTATCGGTTGAATGCATTAGTTATATACCTTTGTTCATAGCAGTGGTGCAGTTTTATTGTACTTGGAAGATAAACTTGCACTGCTGGAAACATGTCCGCTTAAAGTGATGTTTTCATTTTTTTACTAGGATTGATTGGTAATCCGTTGTCGTAGGTAGTAATAGTGGTATATACTTTCTCTGGGTATGCATCTACATTCCAAATTATACCTAAATCCCCTACATGAAATCAGAAGTCAATCAATAGTTTAAGGTTGCTATTTTTGTTCTCCAATTTGAACCCATTTTCAATAGTGCTGTTTTTCAAATGCTTTTTTCCGAATGAATTCAGTACCATTCGATTTCTGAAATGAGTAATGATTGGAAGCAATATTCATTGATAATCTCCAGAATAACTGTATGAAAATAACCACAAGAGCAATAAATAGCAATGTAACGATAGGCATAATATTTCACAAGCTTTTGAAGTAACTACTATATGAGATTAAATGCACTGATCCATTCAAGCTTGTTGAGGCTCAACAAGGATATCATATATTTATGTTTTGTTATAATGACACGCATTCTACCAGGAACCTTGGATTCTCATACATGAAGAAAAAACACCCAGCCTGATCAGGGCTCAGGTTGGTGTCAACATGAAAATATCAAATGCTGTAAGCGGGAATACCGAAGTCAGTGATTACAGGTGTATTTCAGGTTCCTTCCATCTAGTTATTTGGGGTGTATTGCATGGATTTATATAATAATTTAAGTTATAATCATGTGCTTCTGTTTCGTTTACTGCATTTTTAGGAATGTATCAGTTACGCTACCTTAAATATCATCGAATTTCTTGAAGAAAAACACACACAAAAACAAAACAAAGGGCAAATTATTACAGAGGAATAAGCCAACAGTCAAAAGCACTATCGTTTCAGGAGACATTTTGTAACAGGTTGTTGATGCAGGCTGACGTTAACTCGAATTGGATTTATATTTTGAGCACATTATTGTCCGATTTTCCCTTTTTCTTTTTGAATCTATCATTGTACTGCAATGATCATCCCGATCTGAAACGGACATGCTTGGAAATGTTGAAAAACAATAACGACTTCGCTTGCAGAAAAATAAAGCAAGAAACAAATCCGATTGAGGAAAGAATTGTTAGTTAGGTTTAATCCGATTGTATGACTAATTTTATCTCGTTTGATCCATTCTGCATTTCCATTGCACACACAGTATATATATATATATATATATATATATATATATATATATATATATATATATATATATATATATATATATATGTGTGTGTGTGTGTGTGTGTGTATGTGTGTGTGTCATTTTTCTGTCTTGGCGTGTCTTATTGAATATGACAAGCAAGGAATATTTCAGCATTTCTATAATAAGTCTATCCTGTTTTTTTCGAACAAACGAAACGAATAATTGGATTGTGTGTACGCATTAATCGTCAATATCTATGAGTTTTAGTGCTATTATCAAGGGCATGCAATTTAGATAAACGTTAAAACTGTTATAAACAGTTGGTTCATTGATTTTCATCCATAATGTTTGTTGAGAAGTATCTTATAATCTTTGATTTCACGTTTTTATTTATTGGATGATGATTGCATTTGCAAACTGTTCACCGTAGATATGAAAGTTTGGTAACCCTCGATATTTGATATTTTGAAACCCCAATATCTGACTGAGGGATATCTCACTTTATATAGTTCGTTTCTACTTTAATGATTATATATGTTTTGTAATAAGTACACGAAGTCTTATTTTTGCAATGTTCACTTTATGATACAATTGTTATCAACGAGTGTCTGTTTGATTATCATGACCTTCCAAATAAATAAACGAAATGATAAAGTCCACTATCTGAATAGTTGTAAGATCCTGCACGTAGATTTTCAGAGCTGTATCTTATACAACGAATGTGCTGAGGGTCAGAACACAATAATGAAAATCAAGAACCTAGGGCTGAAGAAAGTAGAATACTTCATCTACCTTGGACATCAGCCCTGCATGAAATCTTGAGAGGAACAAGAAATCATATGCAAGGTTTATACAAGGTTGGCAAAGATTCAGAAAAAGACATCAGTATTCACGAAAAGAAGAATCCTATTGGTACGGGAGAAAAAGTTATACAACCAATACATTCTCCCGATAGTCACCTATGGGGCTAATACAAGGAACCTAACAAGAAGATCGACTTGATAAATGATAATCATTTTTGACATCACCTGGATAGATCACAAGACAGCTCAACACATTCGAGGAGGACAAGAGTTAGATATATCATGGAATCCATTTTAAAAATCGAAGGCATAGGGCCGGGCACAACAACTCTCAACGTGGATTATCAGATCTTATGCGAAATTGTGACCAGCAAAACGTATCATTTCAGGGGGAAGTATCAAGGTTGAGAACATATCTATGTTATTCATCTTACAGATCTTTGGAAGGTCCATGTTCAACAATGAACGCTTGAAGGCAGTTGCTGATATCGAATGATATGGAAAATTTTTCTCATGAAAACTTCCAGTGCTCCCTAACGATTTAACTAGAGTGCACTCTGAGACTTAAGCCTCCAAAATGAGATTTGCACGTTGAAACAAACACGTCACTTCACACCATGAAATAACAACTGAATCAACACTTTGGTCGATCTTGCAAACTTCTCTTCAAATAACAAAAGTCAGGATACAATAAAATATGATCTTTTTGGATGAAAAAAAAATTTTTTTCAAATAAAAAACAAACGTTCAATGTCTTTTGACGTTGACGATTACAGGCCGATATGTCAGCTGTCCTAAAATTTAAAATCAATCTTTTTGAATAAATTAAGTTAGAACTGAATGCACCCTTAACTGAATGAATTCTGATAGTAACCTTTTATTTTTTCCCTAAATGAACATGCTTTCCATTTTGCATATACTTCATCATTTGGCTCCACTGATTGATCTTTCTAGAATACAAAGATTTCACTGAATGAAGCCACCGATAATTTATTTTCATGAAATGATCAATTTTCTTTATTTTTATCTATTTCTTTTATCCACTGCGTCAGTCATCTTTTCAAAACATCATCTGCTTTGAAGATTTTCCTTTCAACTTAAAATGTTCGTTGCTCTTTTGTATTTCTGCTTTTTTTCTTATTCCTTGATTTTTCTTGTTTTTTGTTTTCTCAAATTGTCTTCGAGAGACAATCGTTTCTTAATACCTGGTCTGATATCAAAGATATCATAAAACATGCTTCCGGCCTTGCAATTTGATCTTACGTTCATTTTCATCTTTGAATAAAGAAATCCAATGAATCAAAAGATACTTCAAATTATTTCGAAAGTTGAAAAGCACTCATTGCACGCATACTCCTGTCAACATCATACACTGACTTAAAAATGAAATACTTTCATTTATCTTGTTCATGAAGAGGAAGTGTTTGATCTTCCTTTCTTCAGATTATTGTCTATTTCTCTTCAATATATCAGCATGTCTCTCAACTGGTAAGAAAGTTTTGGTCTGGATCTAAATTCGGTCACTTTCTTCCCGATCGATAGCCATTCTAGATTATAAGATCTATTGGAGATACTGTGATTTGAAAGTGACAAACGTGAGTGAATACATGTCAGTATCTCTTTTTCGGCAGAGATAGAGCGAGAGTGAACCAAAAAAAAAAACGTGGATGATATGAATTTTATCCAGATATAATGATCCAAAAACTAAGATTCCTCACATTTGAGACCTTGGTTGTCAGACTGGACGGCTTCAATAGCAGAGTACCCTGGGCATCAAATCCTCTTACCCAACCAAATTATAAGCACCCATAATTTTCTTTTGCTCAATTTCCATGATTTTAACCATGTTTTTCTCCTGTTCGTGTATTGTGCCACATTATTTCAGACAACCAGCCTAGATCTCTTGGAGCAAGTATTTCTTCTGCTCACCGATCACGGAATTTTTCAAGACATTTGCTTCCCTTTCTCTTGCCATATCTTACTCAGATGCTTTTCCAGAGTAAATATATCATGTTATAACATGTTATGTCATTTTGGTTCTTTGGAAAAATCCAAACAAGTCGAGCGCTGCTTTCCTGGACCTATGAACAAGTTTTTTGAACAATTCTCTGGGAAAGAAATCATAAAAAAGCAGAAGTAGAAAAAAGACAGAGTGGTTCCACGCAGAGAGGCAGGATTTTATGATTCTGAAAAGTTACTTCAAAATGTTGTTCCAAAACTGTATACTACGTCTGAATACTCATTAGCCAAATATGCAGACACGTCGAGCCTCGAATGTGTCCCGTGCTGATATTATGCTTGTCCTGTATCAACCACGGAGTGGCTAACCTAGTGAATCCATTATTCGATTTCATGATTTTTCAACCTATTTTTACTCAGTTGTAAAAAGTTGATCCAAGAGTCCCATTGAGTGACTGCATGGGCTGTTTTTTTTTTTCATAACCAAATATACTCCTTGTTGTGCAACCATATAACAAGCTTCACTGGTTTGTAACACGTACTACTCATTGATTTGTATCTTCTATTGTGCTATTAGACTCTGTTAGCCTCAGAGTAAGAGTGAAAATATGTTGATTACTTTTACAAATCGCAAGAAAGAATGTTCAGATATGTGACTCGTGGAAAGAGTGATTTAGATTAACTCTTTGAAGACAGAAACTAATAAAAAAATCACGAACTGGAGACCAAAAAGGAAAAAAAAGGAGTGATTCCCTCGGTAGATAAAATGTGATATAATTAGAGAAAAATAAACAGGATCCTGAGGAAATCCTGAAAATATCAGAAGACCTCTGACATACCTGCAAAAATGCCCAATCAGCAAGGCTCCCGTTCTTACTAAAGAGCCATCAACCGAAGCTGTCAACATTCTCGATTTTTGTACACACGTATAATTTAAAATATATGTTGATGGTAAAATTAATCTGCCTGGTATAAGTGTCACTTTTAAAGAAATTCTGTGATCATTACGTGGTTTGTGTTTGGCCTGCAGGCCACGTATCGATTATAAACTCAGCAAATCGATTGAATATAACCTGTATAAACCAGAATGTGGTCTTCTGCTACCAAGGAAGTTCAAATAATAATCTGTATTCTGTAGCCAATATAGCGCTTGGTAGTAATCTTATATACGTTGCAGACAAAACTAAGGATAAAATTTACTGAATTCAACGTGAAGTCAATTTTGCAGATACCTTACTAACGTCAAATGAAGGCATTTCGAATTTAACAATGGAGATGTGCGGAAAACATTGGACAGAACTCAGAATCCTCAAATCATATTGTAAAGGTTGATTCTCCGTATATATCGAAGTTATCTTGAAATCACTGAAGTTTCGTGCCGTTTGTAATTATACTATCGATGCATTGCTATACACGTTCCCTCCTTTTCAAGCCGGTAAATTATTATTTTGCCTGAACTATGTCGGATTTCAATGATGGTTGTAATATGCATCTATACAATTGACATAAATTCATGTATTGATTTATTCTTTTGAGGATAAGTGTATTTTCTTTCTTTTACTCAGGCGATTTTATATCTTACTGTTTTGTTTCCAATCATTTTTTCTCTATTTTTACCAATAGTCTGATAACAGTATTTATCTGATCCAGCCATATTTCTGCAACCACTTATTTGTCTAGCATGAAGCTCAGGTTATTTTATTTCTTTAAAATGTCATATTAAAAGGAAGCCATTGAATATCTGAGAATCAAATTTGTCCAGTTTTTTCTTTAATTTTGTTTTGATTGAAAGTTTCATTTTTATATTTACCAAAATGTGTTGTCTTAGATTAGAGAGTGGTCATGGTGATAGCAGTCGGGAGTGAATGGATGTCATTTATTTTGTGAAAACCTACATGATTTGGAATGGAAGATGAAAAAACACCTACTCTTCGCTACAGAAATGTGGTTCAAAGAAGAGAACAACCAACAATATCCCTCTTTGTTTCTTTAATTCATCCCTCTTGCAATACAGAAGATTACCCATCAACAATCAAAACTACTGGCTCCAACTCTATATAACTCAAAAATGGATAGTCATGGTCATTGCTTGATACGCACTTAAATGAGGGATACCGAGGGAACTATCCGAAAACATGCCTGAGAGTCTTTTAATTTAAACATGACTCACTGGTCCTACCGAAACGTAAGTGGCCATTTTGGAACCCTCATGATCAATTTTCCAAGTTTTTTTCTCTGAGCATTGTTCTTCATTGTAGATTTATTTGACACCATAAAAAAAGTTTCGTATTGTCATCGTGGCTATTTTTTCGTGCTCATCCATTGCATGCCATATGTTTTCCACGACATCATGAAAAGAGTTTTATTCCCTTCAGTCATAGTCGTGATGTTCCTTTTAGGGTTGAAAGTTTTGGAATGTTAGCAAAACTGATCTCAACATTATTAAAGAACACTTCAAAATTCCCAATATTTCTATATTGGTGGTTATAAAATGTGGAGTTTTGGCACTACTAGGAATATTCTCAGGAATAGGATATTATCCAGGGACATATGATTGAAAGCATAAAATGAAAATTCATAAACCAGCGGGGTGGACCTTGGATTCACTGAAAGAGGAAAACCTAAGGAGATGAAACAATTGCACCTGTCTTTGTCACTCTTTTTTCTTGATCTGTTGATGTTGGGACCAACAGTCACTCGCTCCCCGGTCTAGTAGTGTCAATATTTTCGAACAGTCACGCTGTGTTCATCGTGGTATCTGCATAGTTCAAGCCTTTAGACTTAAGTTTTCAAATTTATATTCTATGAATGTCTGACAATACCGTATTTTATGAGTAATGTACAAGGCAACAAAAACTGACAGAGGACAGGAAAATCGACTTGGGTACAAAAGTGACGTTGCTGCTTCGACTATCAGCATATTCTACTGACCACTGGCTATGAACAGCCTTTACATGGGACAGGCCCTTTGACGACGATCTACATAGAGTCGTTGCGTGTCCTTAAAAAAACAGTTCAGCCTTATTAGGGCCATGAAAATAAACTAAAGTTGTTTTCAGTGACAAATTACACTATAAAATGATTGTTCCGTCGGAAACATTCGGGGTCGGCAAAAAACGATGATTAATCTCTGAATCATTCGTCTTCATTGATATGTTTTGAAAAACGAGGATTGTTCTCCATTGACAAACAATTTTTGAGTTTTGTAGTCTGCAAAATGTCCATCTTTTAATAATAACCTGTCATAGTTCAGACAAAGTTTCTTTGCTATCCATGTATTAGGGACAACAGGGATACTTTGGCACATAGCTACACGTGCAAATGGCCGTAGCTGTTTGTAGGGATGAAAAACATAGTCAAGAATCACAGAGAGATCCCTGGAAGGGATTTCATGTTTGCTCAAGAAACGAATGCATTTGAAACCATCTAGTACTAAACTGGCAATGAGCTGGTTATGGTATAAGAATGGTAAAAAATTGATGGACAATAAAAGACTGGTGATGATAACGATGATGCTAAAAAAATTTTGTAAATAAATCTTTGATAGGAATGCATTGTGAAATATTGCTCTATTAAAATGCGTTGGAAATGTGGGGGAAAAAAGAACTCTAACATGTAACTTAGAGAGTTTGGAAAACACATTTATGATATCATTTTAAATAAATAATCTATGATTTAATAATGTTTTACCATGTTATTTTCATTTGCACACATATATCATTATCTTTGAAAATACACAGAAATATGATTATATCTTACGGACTAGCCAAAATGTAAATGATATATATATAATTGATATTCCCGTGAGAATAATGTCTTATTCTTATTAGAACAAATAATCTTCTTACAAAAAATAGGAAAGACAAGGATTTGTATGTAATGAGATCTCCAGAGAATGGAAATCTTGACGATGAAAATATCTTTCTAACTCAATGCACTTTATATTCATGATGACAATAAGAGATATCTGATATAATAGTGTCTCTTTTACTGGGAGTTGGAATCTGCTATTTCAGCTGCAGGCAAGTATTTCAGCTATTCAAGTATCTTGTATTATCTTTCCAAAAACACTTGAAAGATGGATATTGTGTGATTGGTTCGCTCAAATGGAATTAAAAACTCTATTCTATATCATGTCAATTCATCTGAAAACGATTTATTCTGGTCGATAACCCAGTTCGAACACTGTTATCTATGATTCATTTCTTTTAATTCAAGACAAAGGTTATAAGGTATATCGATATTATAATAGGTATCCTTTACACTCAATATCATGCTAAGGTAGATATTTCTATACGAAAGAATGAAAAATAAAACCAAACAGGAAGTATATCAGCTTTGATATATCTCTCGTACGTAACTATTCCTTCAATTAAGTACCAGAATCCGACACTAATTAAACCAATGAAGAGTTGCCCACAGGGA
This sequence comes from Thysanoteuthis rhombus, assembly GCA_963457665.1. Lineage (NCBI taxonomy): Eukaryota > Metazoa > Mollusca > Cephalopoda > Oegopsida > Thysanoteuthidae > Thysanoteuthis > Thysanoteuthis major. The sequence continues at coordinate 4,767,205 of OY735214.1, read as the reverse complement.
AAGCATGGAAAAGTAACGGACAAAAAAAAACAAAACAATCTTCAGAGATTGTCAATGTGCCTTGCTCAAATTTCCAGAAACCTCAGATATCAACTTCACAATGTCTGCTTCTTTTATCGTATAATAATGTGTTCCGACGCCACTGTATGAAATATAAGGATAAAAATCATATTTTTAAATACTTTAATGATCTACTGCTTTTCATAATTTCAGTTTCATATGTGACATATGAAAGCTAACAACATATGAAATGGACTAAAACTGTCGAAACATGGTATTGAAGTTAAAAGTGCATTGCCTTTGACCTTTGCAAGGGTTAGATTTTCCCTAATGCAAAATTTCAGCTCCATAGCTTAAGAACTACAGCCAAAGACTGGAGTAGGAATGTCCAAAATTGATATTTCGGGCCTTTGAGTGACGTTAAGGTCATTCTTGCTCAGCCCATTACCTTTGATGAAAGAATATATAGCCATGTAGCTAATTTTGGTAGCATGGCCTATAGCTAAAAATGATCAGAAATGATATTTGCTGACCTCAAATGACCATAGTCGTCAGTTCAGCATTGCTTTTGACCCTGCCATCGGACTTGTACATCTTTGCCCTATTTTGGTTTCAGAACGAAAATATTCAATATATCCTACCGATAGTCAACTGTTGAGCTGAAACGTGGAACTTGACTAAAAGATCGACCCTCAAATTGCAGACCATGCAACATGCACATGAGAGTATTCTGGTCATGATCACATGGAAATATTATTAGACATCAAATTATATAAAAGAAAAATGCAGGAGCCCGATTTATCGTAGAAATTGTAAGAAAACTCAAATGGTAATGGATTATGTATTTTGCAATGATGTTGAACAACTTCTGTACATCACGACTCCCAACGTGGGTCTGCAGAAAACCATATGCAAGTCTATTGCTGAGGGAAAATAAAAGGGATGGACAAATTACATGAATTCAAAAATCGGTACTGGCTGTGCATGACGTGCAAGATGGAGAAGTCTAGTGGATTTTGGGGAAAGCCCACATCTAACGACTGACGTTAATAAGCAGTACCTGCTATAGGAGACAATGATGAAATTATTGCCAAATACTTGTTTCAAAATTTGGTCACACGACCCTGACGGCATTGAATGTTCTCAAACTCGAAATGACAAAAGCTGCTAAATTTAGTAGGAGTACACACGCACACGCACTCACATATATACACAGAAGTTTAAGAATAAATAGATAAAAGGTTCGTAAGAAAAAATTACAAAATACTTTGACTTTTATTTTCGATAATCGATTATATATATATATATATATATATATATATATATATATATATATATATATACATATATATATATATATATATATATATATATATATATATATATATATGTATTAGAGAGAGAGAGAGAGAGAGAGAATGAGGTACTGATGTGAAGGTTACCAGCTACATCTTCCCTGTGGAAATCTTAGAATTGCCTTTGAATTCCAAACAGTTGTTCATTTTTTGCTACTGTAGCGTTGTTCATAAGCCTCAAGATGAAATCCAGACGCTTGAAAGAAGCTGTTGTTGTTGGCTGTGTTATGAACCATCAAGAAGCTATGATAGCGATCTTTGTGCTAAGATAATATTTAATCCGAATGCCAATAGGTGGAAAGAGTTGGTAAAAGCTGCCGGGCAGTAACTACCTCACTGTAAGTACTACTACGAGTACTACATTAGGAAGATGTTTCATCGTTGGTATATTTTGATTATGGACCTAAAAAGTATATACAAGTTGGATGTTTTTGTCAATGTAAATGTATACACTTCACTTAGCATAAACCAATTCATGTATATGTTCACCTGTTTTCATGATAAGAGTTGTATCGTCTGTATACCTAAAAGCCCTTCTCCAACATTTTTCCGAAAGTTTGGACAACTTTAAATTACAAAGTTACCAGCCTTAGGCCTTTTGGTGAGACCCAATCGTTGACTCACACCAACTAAAATCAAAGCAAATAACAACTTCATGTTAATAATCGAAAAGTTGGAATCATCAAACATTGCAAAAATAATAGATTGAGTCTCAAATAGGTGTTACAATAATTCAATCGATTAAGCGAACGAAAACATTTGAGATTTTTAAGGCAAACACAATCTACAATAGACGTTTTTTAATGGAGGCCTTATGAGTCCCTTGGGGGTCTTAGTATATTAGATGTAGGCCAGAGACTGAGAAAATAATTAATTTGCTCGCGTTGCATAACTGTTTCACAGGGAACCATTGAAGGGTTGATAATAGCTGATGTAAACAACATTAACAATTATTGGAATTCGTTGAATATAAGAAGAGGCAGACCAACAAAAAGAGAAGGAGGAAAAAGTAAAAGGAAAAAAAGAGGGAAGAGAGACGAGAAGGGGGTAGGCGATAAAAAGGGACAAAACGAAAAAGGAAGAAGAAATAGAGCAGAAGAAATAAATCATAAAAAAAGCAAAAATTAGACGTAGCAAAAGTGAAAGGAAAAAAAACTAAAGGCAGAAAGAGAGAGAGGGGGGGAGAAAAGAATTGTGAATAGAAAAAAGATAAGTAAAAGGGGGAAAAAAAGTATTCACCAAAATTTTTGGAATATATGTGTTTTGCTTTCGATGCAGATTTGTAAGCGTCAAATCTTTTTTGGTCAATTGTTTTTCTGATGGCTGGAGGACAAACATGATGATCAAATCATTATTATGCATATAAGTAGATAGATAAAATTAAACATTCATGGATATATAGATGGATAGATAGATAGATAGATAGACAAGGAGTTGGATTGACTGATACGTAGTGAAATATAGACCCTAACAGACAGACTAGTATGTAGCTAGCTAACGTGATAGATGCATACATCTAACCGCGTTGGAATAGTTTGATACGAAAGGATATATGGACTTATTTTAGTTATTAACCGACATGGATAACAATTACTAAAAGTTCCAGTAGTTTTGTTCTCATAGTTAGAATTCTTTCTATCTGCCGGCCTGTTTGTTAGCATGTCAGTCCGTCTGATTGTCCCTATTTATCTTACTTATTCCCCTTACCAAATTCAATCATGAAAATTCTGCAGTGGCAAATCATCATGATTTCAATCGTTTTTATAGTCCCCAGTCCAGATTGGATTCGTGGGAAAATAGCCATACCATGGCATTCTTAATTTTATGTCTCCTGATCCTAATGATTGAATCCAGTTCAGAAAAGAGAAAACAGCCAAAAAAAACGAAAAATGATAATTGGTTCTGAGGGGAAAAATGAAACGATATATTTAATAGGTGTTATCACTTTTATTTGATTTACAACCAAAGATCCACCGTGTAACCGATGAAAAACTTGATTCAAGGTTGATTTAAATCAAATTTTGTAAATCAAAATATAGAAAATATATTTGATGATGTATATAATTTTGCCATCAATCCATAAAGCGAGAAGAAAAATTGAACACTCATAGGAGCTAATGCAAAAACGATTTGCTCGTAAGATATGAAAAAAGAGATCTTAATGAACCGCATACTTTGAGGGATTACTTCATCAACGATCTAATCCAATATTACAGTTACACTGAAACCGCGATCTTTCTGAGACATGTCAAAACTTCGATTTGGGAACACTGAATTTTTCCTGGTTGCAAGACGTAAAATGGATGTTAAGCAGAACATTTTGCATTTTTTCTCATATTTATATCAAGATATCAGTACCCCCATTAGATGGTACTAGGATTCAAATTTCCTGGAATCGCCCCTCAAAAAATTTAGATGGAAAGTATAAAAAGTATACACCTAAAAGATCCTCAGTTCTCGTGAAATTGATATTCAAAACAGAAATGTATGATTTTGTTTTTTCACGTTGCCTTCAATTTGACAAAAGAAGTTACTGAAGTATAAATGATACTTTGTAATGATATTTCGCCCAACCTGTAAAACGAATGAATGGATAAAATTCTGCTATCGGAATTATTTGTTCTTAGTGTTTAGTATCTTATTTTGTGTCTGTGGAGAAGATGTGTACTTTATGTGAAACGATAGGACGCAATAAACTTGTACTGAACCGTGCGAAATGGCGGTTACCTCAGTAAGATATGTTCTGGCTAGAATTGTTATAAATTTTCTAGATAAAAAACGCTGTGGCAAACGTCTTAGATTGCTTTTATATTTTACGTATATTTGTTGAATCAAAGGCAAAAATGTTACGCCTTGTATGTAATTGAAAAATGTTGGATCACCTTATTCTTCCTTTCCACTATATCGTCAAAGCTGTAAACTATTCCATTCTTTTTCAGGCCAGTTGCGATTTATTGAAATTGCCTTGGCCGAGAAAAACTAGAACCCTGGAAAAGAACACGAAAAATTCTTCCCCATAAATATTCGAGATTTAAGATGGCTACCGTACCTTGTCGTACAAGTTACGCTCCCTGGTTATACCAAAACGATGTGTTCGTCGTAAGACAGTATCATTCCTGAAATCCTCATCTAGTTTCGAAAATAGGGGCATCTGTACTTTATGAAAGTAAACCTTCTTTATGTCTCTGGTTCTCAAATTTATTTACTACATGCCATTGCTTGAGAGCTAGAAAATATGATGACCAACTCTCTGTAGGAGAAGTAATTCGATTCTACATCATCTTGCAAAAAGTACAAAGCCAAAGCTCAAGCAATCTTCCACAAATTGATTGACTCACTCAGTTGATTCAACTCATTTTTTCGTTTCCACCAGTCTAATTTTTGACCCAATAATTAAAATATTAATTGGAATTTAGTTCGAAATCTGCTGGATAAATATCACTCTCCATGGCCACTGTAGTGTGACCATCACCGTCAAATGCAGACTGATAGGATCCATTAGAGAAAATGCTTGATGCTAAGAAAAACCAATTTACACGTTGACATTTATGATAAAATGATAAATTTATGAAACAGATATTTTTTATTCTTGTAAAAATAGTGTCCATGTATCAATTTCAAATTACTTCTTAAATATGGTATCCATGGTAAAACTAGCAATTATTAGTAATAATTAATGCTATAAATAATAGTATTGTGTAATTAGAAAATAACATGCCTACTCGAACATCTATTGCTACTGAAAATGATGAGTAGTGAGTCAACAGCTCATATTGGAAATAAAGAATCATCGTTGGAATTCGAACTCGTATCCATTTCAACCTCATGAATGTGCCTACTCAAGCCACTCCAATTTAAATTTTCTGCCTTTTTTCAGTATCAGAAAATACAAACAACACCAATATTTCTTTTTTATATCTCACTGAAAACTGTAGAAATTTATATCTCTTGGGATGCAAGAATAACGTCTTTAATTTTCCCACTCTTTGTTTTCTCCTGTAGTCCATTCTCATCTGACATAGTTTTCGAGCCGTCGACCAGTTCTGTGAACGATATACTCAACCAAACAATCCAAGCAAACATCGAGTCAAACCCCTTATATCATGTTTGTTATTCGATAATCCATTAGGCAAAATGGCCACAAATGTGTTATGGAGATGATAACAACCGGGTCATATCAGGACCCGACATTCTCGATGGTCACTGGTCATTTGGAAGTGACCGTTATGACCTGTTCTAAGTGGACCTGACAACACATCAACTTTTTCATCACCTAATGGCAAGATTGATCAACAGAGAACCCGAGGATACTCAAGGGCAGGCAAGAACACATAGACAAGAGTGCACTGACAAGCTTTCTCCCTGTCTCCCTGTTTCTCTTTCTTTCTGTTTATTTCACATTCATTCATTCATTTATTCCCTCACACACATGCACTAATACATGAATCAAAGGTTTCGACCCAACCCAGCGATGCCGGAAAGGAAACTGTATATTCTATTGCGACACTGGAGAGTTGTAAAAAACATATATATATATATATATATATATATATATATATATATATATATATATATATATATATGTGTGTGTGTGTGTGTGTGTGTGTGGAGAGAGAGACAGAGTGAGAGAAAGAGAAAGAAAAAGAGAGAAGGAGAGAGAGACTGACGGACAGACAGACACAGACGGACAGACAGTCAGACAGAAAGGGAGAGAGATAGGGGGAGTGATTGATGGATTGAATTGTCTTTATTTATTTCTTATTATACAGACAGATGGTTCGATGTGAACAAAAAAGTTAGATAGATCCTAACATATTGAAATACATATACAGATAGATATATAGATAGATGGATCTGATCACACTGTCATAGAGAGGGAGATATGAGCACGCTTTAAATGATTAGTAGACATAAATATGGACACTTCCATAGATATATAGATCCACGTAATGTTGGTAAGCTCACAGCTCACTTATGAAATCTGAAAAAAGGGGGGGATGCGTGTCTTATATTAGCTACGGTTATTGCAACGTATGGAAGAGTTCAGCCACTTGTTGGAAAAAAGAAGTTACATAACTCCCAGGAGGGGAAAGGCCAGACAAAGAGAAATAGTCCAACAATGTTTTTGACTCTTGGAAATATAGACAAATGAGAAAACAGATGACGCCAAACGACTAACTAGGCTGGGGCAAGCAGGGGCATCAACTTCAGTAGATTTTTCATGAGTACCAGATTATTCAGAAAAGGCAACTCGATCAAAATAGAAAAAAAAGTTCACATGAAAATAAACTGAATGTGAGATTACCTGGTTCAAGTCAAATTATATTTCATGAAGCAAACATCAGTCTCTCAACAAATTAACTTTTTTGCAGGATATACTTTCGAACACTTCATTTGCAAATAGCCAGATCCCCAAGATCGTTGGTAGGAAAGTATGTTTTTCTTTTTCATTAACTTGATTCTTTTACCTTGCTTTATATCAGAAGAAAAAATTGTTTTTGCACTTTTATTGACAGTAATAGTTCTGAAAATAAAAACAAAATCAAATTAAAAAGTCGCCACTAGATTTAAGGAAAACGATGGCTGTGTATGAAAATAAGATATAATAATGTTTATACAACAGGAATCCCCTCGATTTCACTAGAACAGATCTTTTTAAAGACACAGTGTATTTTAGTTTATGGATACAATATGAATATCAATCTACCAATCAGTTGCATTCAATATGGCACTTGCAGAGACCCGTGGCACATTACAGTTTGACACGTTAATATACACACGACTTTTGCTCCTGATTGAGGTTTTGGCCTGATGCCGTATGAGTTCAATCGGCATTCACACAATGGAGATAATAGGTTTTAAGACGTGAATTATTGTATTTACTGGTATAATAAGTGTGTGGACCGAGTTGAATTGGGCTATTATCAACAACAAAGAGCATTGTCGTGAAGCAATGATTAATAAGCGAGTCTGTACGCCATTACTAACTTCTTGCACTTAGTCGGTCTTCTTGAAATATCACTAACAATATTTTTGGCCGAGGAGCACTAGTTGGCAATATAGCCTTGTAGGCCATTACTGCTGTGGTTGGTTTGATCTACAATGGACACTCAGAATGTGAAGATACATGCAAGTCTGAGTTAGCCGAAAAATTTTCAATAACAAATCATTTTGTCTAAAAGGAGTAATCAGTGAGTTACTATCCAAAACTGCTTCTACTGTACGATAGCAAATAGGCACACAATACGTAAAGCCCTGTGAGAGACTAAGTTATCCTCTGTGAGTATCGATACTAAGACGTTTTGTTAGAAATAGTGCTCAGTGAATAATTTAACAGACTATAATTAATTTAGTGAGTTTGATCTGCACGGGGAGCGTAACGATTGATGATCAATTAAATATGAATTAGGGAGGTCGAGGAATCAATTGCAGAATGGAGGTGACAAAACCAACAGCGAATGAAATGATCGTCTAGACGAACCGAGTATTGATAACTCATCCCAGAATTCCAGCATATGACAGAGACCAAAGAATGCATCGACCAAAATAATGTGATCAAAACCATCCCGGTCTGAATAACCCATGGAACATAGCACTGATAAGAAGAATTTCGACATTAGTCAGTTATTAAGATCATACAAAGAGTTGTACGTTTCATATACGCCAGCATGCCACCGTACAAGTCAAAGAAGGCCAGGCTACCTGTCCACCAAACACTAAAATCTTAGGAAATTGCGTCCGTGCAAAGGGACGATAGATTGCCAGAAAGTAAGTCAGGATTGAATGCTCAAATACACCACAAGCTCAATCAAGTGCTGTCTCTATTGATACGTCATAGGGCTGAACAAATGCTAATAATATCACCTGAAATATCAGTGCGCAGGTTTGAATCACTATAAATAGTCTAATGCTCATGTTGTCCAGTAAATATCACCTCGAATTCAACCCGTGCGAAGATTAGCTACTTTAATAAATGAGACCCATTGCTTCAATAAAATCAGCTTGAATGTTCTTCGAATTTAATCGAGTCGATGAGTTTGCAGCAGAATATGACCAATCACCAAAATGGAGAGGATGATTTGTTTATATGAAATATCAGATATGAGAAAGAAATTACCAAATGAATAAAATACAACTGAAAAAATGTACGTCTTAAACATTCGATACAGTTTACAAATATAGTTTATTATTTATTGCAGAGTTAAATATAGGTCCACCTGTTGGCACAATGCCATGCTGAAGAAAAACTAGTGTTCTGGCGTTAATAAAAAAAGAAAAAAGAATCACAAGCAGGTCATATTTGCTGAGTAGAAAGGCTTTTTTCATCCTTTGAAATATGAATAAGCAGTCATTTGCTTTTGAAATCTTGTTTTAACCATTAATGAAATTAAAACATGTCTCATAGCAAAACAAAAACCCTACAACATAGATGCTGCAGTGTAACTTCTAATTCAAAGGCAAAATTCATGGTCTCCAGTGGGGAATTTACGTAAATAGTCTTTTGTGGTGGTTCTATCAGAGAAAAAACTCCCATCAATCTTCAATCATTTACTGGATTGAGCTGTTTCAACCCTGTGTTTTTAAAAACTATTTTTTTTTATTTCTAGTCTTCAACGAATGAACATAGTAACTAAGGAGATTCTTTCAAAGTAAATTCAGATTTCTATATTTTTTTAATTCCAAAATGAATCTGACTTTTCATCTATCTGAAAGAAATATGATCTCCTAGAGTTGTCGTAGTCCGATTATATTCTTCAAGGAATGATGTCAAAAATACAGCGAAGAAATGATTAATCAATTTGAAGAGCATTTAGAAAGGAAGGATTAACAGGAAAATATGCAGGCATTATGAATTAAAATTAATAAACTAATTAACCGTAAAATATTATTCAAATTAGCCTCCGTCTGACAACAGGCCTGCACTGAAGTTTATGGATGATTATTTGAAAGTAATCATGTGGAAAACACCATATTTTCCGTAATTATCCACTTCATCCTCATCAGGTTCCATATCTCCCGAAGGAAGATGATACAGTGGTTAGCTATTTTTCTGACGATTAAGGGAAAACTTGTAGGGTTTCTATCCTTTTGATGGCTTGAGTCCATCTATTTGATCCGTCCTGTAGAGTCTTTACATGTTCTACATATATGTAAACTTTCATCCACCCCTTTAAAGTCATGATCTCCAGCTTTCTCTATCGTTCCAGATGTGCAATTCTTGACATTGCGACTCCCCACACATTTGGGCAGCGGTAGGTTCTATCTTCCCAAGATAGCCATTGACATATGCTCCCCTGAATGAAATACAATTAACGATATAGATTTATTCTGAGAAGGGGAATAGTACCGTACATAAAACAGATTGACAAAATCACATGATATCATGCAAGGCTTCCAAGCTGCTGGGTGAGGGATTTTCCCAATTAAGAGTGCCAATGTCTTCAGGAACCGTAAACCTTTTATTTTCTTCTTAGTGATGTCAAGAACACGATATTCTCGATTTGTTCTATCCAAGGCAAGATCAAAAAGGAATTCTTTGTTTTTACATGTTCTTGTTTATTATACTTACAACGAACTGGTATCAGTTTATCACTATATTCGATCCCCTTTCCTTTGCTACGTTTTTCTTTAGGTATTTCCTTTGGGCTTGTTATTCCAATTAGTCCTCCATCAATCCGAGCTCACTGGTAGAGGAAAACGAAACAGAAAATAGGACAAAAGTATAAAAGAATGAAGGGAAGATAGAAGGAAAGTTGGAAAGTTAAAATTAGCAGAATTTAAAATGATAATCAAATGAAGACTGATGGAGAAGGGAAGAATCAAAGTGAAATAATGTTAACCAGTGTTATACATAGTTATATTAACTACGTAAAGAGACAAAATTGAAAAAAAAACAATCCATTAATGCAGTAAAAAGGAAATAAAAGAGAACTAGAAATGAATGTTGCTATAAGAACAAAACAAAAAAAAATAAGAGAATTTGTGCGTGTTTATGTGTGTGAATGTGTGCATGTGCGTACGTGAACCCTTTAACGTTACCACTAAGGTGTCATTATGGTAAATTCATCATTAACTTCAATACAATTGTAAATTTGTGTCTACATAGAGATCCCTCAGAGAGACACAGATCTAGGATAAGCATATATGGAGAGATACAGATGAGACTACACGCACACACACACACATACATATATATATATATATATATATATATATACATATGTAAATATATATATTAACATATATATATATATATATATATATATATATATATATATATATATATATATATATATATATATATATATATATATATACATGTATGAAATAGCCATATTTGGCCCGACTAAATGAATAATAAATTGTTATATTATATAGAAACTTATTTGGAATGTCTTTCCATTGTTTTACGGTTAATACATCATTTAATTTAATCGACGTAAATAGAATGAATAGTTAAAGAAAGAATGGACTCTATATATATATATATATATATATATATATATATCCACACACTCACACATATATATATATATCCACACACACACACACACACACATATGTATGTATATATATATATATATACTTGCAAAATGATAATACATATATGTGTAAATACATGGGAAAAAGTAGATACACACATGGCCATGCATATATATATAGAGAGACAGACAGACAGATAGACATATATATATATGTATATATATATATATATATATATGTATACGCACGTATATATATACACACACGTACACACACACACATACACACACACACACACACACACACACACACACATATATATATATATATATATATATATATATATATATATAATTGATAATTTTCTCATCCAGAGACAGTTGCTTTTTTGTATTACAACTCTGTCTGGCTCTAGACAATCCATTATTGCTGCCAGTACCACAAGGTATTGTCAAAACCTTTGCTTCTTTCTCTCTCACTCTCTCTCTCTCTCTCTTTCTCTCACTCTCTCTGTCTCTCTCTCTCTGTCTATATATATATATATATATATATATATACACACATATATGTATGTGCTTGTGTGCGTGTGAGTGTGCGTTGAAGTATTGATGTGAATATTATTATTAGTATGACAGCTTCACTTTCTGTTCCTCCACAAAGAAGCCCCTGATCATGTTGTTTCGATAAGAAATCTTATATATTCAGACACATTTGGAAAAATATGATTTCCCAGTATTTTTTGTAAAAGTACTGCTCCTTCACTGCATGCTCGACGTTGCTGCTTAGCCGAGGTTTCAGGTCTTGAAAAACGACTAATATCCTATTAAATGCTAAAAGAGAGTCACTCCAAAAAGTACCCAACCTCAGTCAGTGTTCCAATATCGGAATCTTGTACTGAACTAAAAGTAAAATGGTTTTAAATTGTCGATGAGTGGGAAAAGAGGACGCTTGCTATCGTCTTTGAAGGGGAGCGAATATCGTAGAGTAATCTAGTGGATTGCGGTGCTTTCATCATAATTCTAATTCTTTTTTTTTTTTTTTCAAAAAATGCAGCAACTGAAAACATGATATACAGTATTTTGATGCTAGGTGTTAACTTCATCATTATTCAATAGTTTTACGTCGAGAATGACTTATACATTGTTATCGGAATCAGATCCATTTCATCGGAAGCGTTAACGATTTACTGCACTCTGAGTTGAAAGCGTTGACGCCTGATTGATATTTGATCAGAGTTCTCTGACCCTGTCACACGTCCATGTTCCTTATGCAGCTCAAGATTATTGATGACAGTCTTTCTTGCGAATGTAATCTCGTTTGTCGAAGAAGTAAAATTACTGAGTATGAGCGAATTCGTTCCAGTATATTGTTTGGTATTTTTAGTTTTTAGCAGCATTTCTTACTCGGGTTTCCAAATGACATTAGTTGTTTTTTTTTACTGAGAAAAGGATGAACACCAATCTAACGTCATTTATTTGAAGCAGTAAACTCTGCCTGTTGATATTCGCCACTGGAAGTAGCTGAGTGAATATATAATATAAATGACCAGCAGCTGTCTTTCTTTATGACCGTTATATATTTCAGCTTCCTTCGGGAAAGTTATAAGTTCTATCATCTCTGATAAAAGTATATGAAATTTGCAAAACACTTTAATCGAATGAAAGGTCTGAAACTTTCCCAAGTGAACTGATTTCAATTATATTTATTCATATTGGATGTCATTTTTTTGACAAGGGATTGATGCAATGAAATATATCACAATTTCTCCCAAAATGAACAATTATCTAGAAGAGGTTTGATTAATTGCACAATACAAATCTCTGCTGTGTTTGGATGGCCCATCAAAAATCTGAATGAGCGATGATCAATGAATAAGTTACTTTATTTGCTTTCGGTTGGATAACTGAAAAATTCGAATAGACAGAACAGTAAGTTGGCACTACTTACTGACAAAATCAGCATAAATTTACAATTCAAATTGACGCCCGTTCGCACACCCCCATGGGGATCAATTTCTTTTTTTTTAATATGATAAAAGGTATTATTTTTTTTATGTTCAATATGGAGAACTACGGAGGGAAAAGTCCATTGATTAAGAAATAAGAAAATAAAGATACAAAAAAGTGGAAGAAAATAAAGAGAACTGAGAAAAAACAAGGATGGAAATAAATGAATTAAGGAAGAAAAAAAGAAAGAAAGATTTGAGACCTGAATTAACAAGAAAAAGAATAAACAAAAGTATATTTTAAAAAAATATTGTCAATTGCACAATAGTCGATAGTCCAAAGATAGAGGCGGTGTTCAGCTGGTCACGTGCTATGGGAACGAAGAAACGAAAAGCACAGATGTGAAGATTGACGCGTCTAACTGCCTTAGTCACCATCTTCTTTTTTTTCTTTTCATTTTCTGAAAGACTAAAGAACAATGGCAAGGAGAAAACCCTCTGTTCTGATATTTGGTCTGATCTTTAATATTTGATAACCAAAAACCAATATGACCATCAGCTTTTAACTGGCAGGTGTGAACGACACTGTGGACAATTCGAAAACTTTTTCAACAACTCGCGTATGTATATGTGTGCGACTACTCTTACGTATGTATATGTGTTTCTTTTGAATTACAATGGCACATGTTTGTTAATGTATATTTGTGTATGCGTGTGTAGCAGGGAGATTGTGTGTATGGTATTTTGATGATTTGTAACTGGTGGATTCCAAGATATTGGGTATTCTAGTACCAATGTATCAGATAAGAGCAACCCCAACGTTCAGGCCGTAATCATGGACCTTTCTGTGAACAATGCGTAAAAGAAAGAAACTTTGTTGTAATCGTCGGAGAGAACTTTTAATTTTTCTTCAATTCTCTAAAGGATCCTAAGTGTTGAGAAGGACGAGAAAATGGAAAGTCCTATTGGAAAGAGCCTCGGAAATGAAGATGAAGTAAAGGGAGAAATAAAGGGGAGGAAAATTATACCTTACTATGCCTGGAAAGTATTAGACCATTTCAAATCCCTGAGAACCGGTTGATATAACAGCCACAAATCAGAATGAACCTGCACTACCCTGATCGATCACTTATCAATAGTGCTTCTCAGTTAGCAGTGAAACACTATTGAGTCAACCTGTGTACCGTGTCACCATTGCATTCTCAATGATAAAACAGGTTATCCTTTTTCTTGTGCAGTTTTGACCTGCCCCCATACCATCACTCAGGTCCATTGCCACGATTTCCTACGATCCACATCTCTCTAACCCTGTCTGGGAAGAAATTTCGACGGTAACTTGAAATCTTGACCCTCATAGCGAGTAAACATAACTTCTGTCAGAACAAAATGTGTGTACGTCCATTGAAAACGTATAAAGACTTATTTCGAATTCCCACATGGATTCGAAAAGTACGGAACTTATCAAAATATACTACCGTCGTCCTAAACCCAGAAATCCACAATGTACATATGTGTATTTTCAACAATGAGATTTACACGCTTTTCATCAATCACAACAATTGAAAGCAGATCGATTTATATGGAAAACCGATGACTTTTCGAAGTGTAATTAGTTTTTAAATGACATTTTAATATATACAGTACTACTGTAATTCATACAGAATAGCTCATAAGCACTCAGTCATGCACAGACCCTGATTCTCGTTCATGGTTGCTTTCTTCTTAAATATGTATTGATTTACTTTAAAGCTATCCAATCAATCAGTTTGATAACTATTTTAAGTATGTTTGTGACTTTCCCATTCCAATCACACAAAAAATTGATCCTGAATGAAAAATCAACCGGAGAGACATTTAATACCAAGGTTAATTCATTTAACGATGAGTTATTTTTTCTTTACCCGGAAATGCTGTATTTAAAATCGCAAAACGTTGCTGAATTTATGCTTGTTGTAATGATGCAATAAAATTTAGAGGTTTTTGTGTAAAGTTCCTGTTTTAAATGCTGAAAACCAAGCCATGCAAGCTAAAGTTCTTGTTTTGACAAATACATCCTATCCTATACCTCCCACTTTTTCTATCTCTATCTGTCTGTCCGTCTGTCTGTCTCTCTCTCTCTCTCTCTCTATATATATATATATATATATATATATATATGATGTGTACTTTAGAGAGTGAGACAGACTCGGGAGTGAAGTTTTTGGTGGTAAGGTTTATCAATCTTAATCCTTATATGTCAATAGTCCATACATGTTTCGGGATTCTTCCCATCATCAGTGGTGTGTGCTGTGTGAGTGTGAATTAAAATCTACCATGTGGAACCAGAGTCCACTGCCAGGGACAATGCATTGTGGGTAAGTTTTGTTGTCAGAGCTACTAGAGGCCTCCTGCTGAATGTAAGAATGACCAGCAGGTATTGGGACTTTGGTAAAGCAGCAACAGTTGGTCTTGCTGGGGGCAGAGTGTGTCAAGGTAGGGGGTAGTGTTGTGGAGGTGGATTTTTTGGTATGTTTGGGATAGTATAGAAGGAGGGGTGGTGGGGTCAAGGAGCTACATAGGTATCAACCTTAAAAGTTACTGAGAATGTTTTGGCTATGATTTCGACAGGGGTTATAACAGGCTAAGGTGAAGTTTTTCCTATGGGTCTAGGTGACTTTGAAGCTTCGATTATTGAATGTGTCTAAGATGTGGGTGTGAGGATATTGATGGTAGGAGTTGCGTGTATTAGTGTTCTGTGTGGTGAGGGTTGTTCAGTTTAGAATTTAATCCATTAGGATATAGGGTTTTAAGTTTGTTGATCCACATGTCTTCGTGTTTTTTAGAACTTTAGTTATGTCAATTGGAGTAGTTTTTTTATATTTTTTCTATGATGGTGAAGCTAGCATCAGTGGCAAAATTGTGGTCAGGTGTGCGAAAGTGTAGTTCTACAGGGAGTGGGCTACGATTATATTTTGACTTAATCCTATGTCTATAATTATTGAGTCTAATATTAAATTGCCACTCGGACTTGCCTATGTACGGTAACTTACATCTATTGCACTCTAGAAGGTATATAATGTTCTTACTGCGGCCGTTGCTATTGTGATATATGTGGTGACTCTCTTTTGTGGTGGTGCTTGTGAATGTGTTGGTGTACTTGAGGTGGTTGCAACATAGACTGTTTCTTATGTTGCAAGGTGTGCAGAATTTGATTGTTCTAGGTGTGTTTTTGTGTACGACTTTATTGTTAACGATATTATTGCTACTGATCATGTCTCTTATGATTTTGGGTCTGCGGTAGGAGATAACACATGGGTCTGTGAATGTTTCTTTTAGATCTGTTTTGATCGTGATAATGTTCCATCTATTATTGATGATGTGTGCTAAGGGTGGGAGTGTGTTGTTGAAGGTTGTTATAAGGGGTATGGGGTTGGGTTTATTATTGTGGGACAGTAAAAGGGTTTCATCTCTGGGTATTCCAGTCGCTTTTTTTATTTGTTTTTTTGTGTCATCTAGCGGATAACCTCGTTGGGTGAAGTATTGTATTAGGTTATGTTTGTGTCTGTTAAGTTCACTATTGGTAGAGCAGATTCTTCCAATTCTAAGAGCTTGTGAAAATGGTAGGCTTCTTTTTAAGTGTTGGGGATTGGCTGATTTGGAGTGGAGGTAATTAAGAGTGTCCGTGGGTTTAGTGTAGAGGGTGGTTTGGATGTTTCTGTTGTCATCTAAATATATATGTGTGTGTCTAAGAAGGCTATGGAGTCAGTGGATGTTGTGAAGTCAAACCTAATAGAGTCATGTACCGAGTTTAGATGTATAAAGAAATTATCTAGTTTGTTTTTTTCGCCTGTATATATGAAAAAAATGTCGTCTATGTATCTACCATAAAAGATGCAGTCATTATAAATCTCTGGGTAAATGTAGGTTTCTACAAATTTACCCATGAACATATATATATATATATATATATATATATATATATAGTCCGGGGTTGATCTACGTCCAATGATGATGATGATGATGATGATAATGATGAAGATGATGATGATGATGATGATGATGATGATGATAGCTATTCCTCTGCTTGTTACTAATAAGTCGTTGGGAAATATCATATTACCCAGGGATAAAACATGCGTTTCCTCTTTTTTCATTGATTAGCTGAGCAGGCATGTTCTTTCTGTCATCTAAAAGCATTGTTTCGAATCATAGTATTCAGAGCTTCCATCACACATTATCTTTCTTAGATAAGCATATCAAAACTTTTATTGTCCTTCTCTCAACAACCATTCCCTGAATGATGGCAGAGTTACATAACTCCAAAAACAAATAGAATGACAATACACGCAGCGTACATGTTGATGTATGCTGATTATTTAGATTCCCTGAGTTTCATACGGTGTTATCTGTTTATAATTGATCGGCCGAATCGTCATGTTAGCAACACAAATAAAACAGAGATCAATTGTTTGGAAAATCATTTTCAGAACACCATTTTCCATTCCAGCACGTTTTTATTCGAAACGAGTGGTTAAAATTGTTCTATCGATATTTAAGTAAGGTTTTCTTTTCAGTGTGTCAGTTTCTCTTAGCAGGGTAAAGAGGCTAAAAAAAATCGTCGAATTTTTTGAACAAGTATTTTTATTACTTCAAATAATCAGAAAGATAAATGCTATAAACAATGACAGTTGAAAGAACAGTAATTACTGCCACAAAAGAAAAGCTAGCTTTTGACAATATATAAGATGTTCTCAATATTTCTGACCTATACTTAAGATAGCAATTGGAGAACCTCTCAACAGGCTAAGATCTCGAAACTCTGTCCCAAAGTTGATATTATCAACAACAAAAAACTGGGGATAAACTGTGAGTGTGAGAAAATTTCCCGTAAATTGAATCGTCAATTGATATCGATTCTACGGAGTACGGATAGAAATCTGAAAATAAACATTGAAAAACAAGTAGTTACTTTTGTGACAAACTCTATATCCCTACCATACATACTGTTATAAACGTATCTTTTAATCAGAAGAGAGGTAGATATTATGGCATGACACAGCTTCAAATAAATGGCTGTACCAGCAATTTCCATCGAAAATATGTTGACTGTCAAAAACATCTCAAATCGGGGTGTGTTTTGCTATAAGCAATCATTTTTAAAGCTGACCACAATTGTAATTAGACGTATTGGGATCTGAACTTGAAGGGAGCCAAGCCTCAGGCGATTGAATTTGGTGTATTGTCGCTGAGACGACATCCGGTTGCTCTTGCTCAGTGAGATGATGCAGATTCTGCTGAGATACCCAATCTTCTCCATTGAATGTGATCTCATTAGGGAACTTGTAAGGAATAGTTGCCCCACTGCACCTGGTAAGTGGTCTCAGAAGGTTTTCTGGAACAATGGACATCATTTTTGCAATTGAAACTCTATTCAACTTGGGAAATCTTCTGTGAACATTGCTTGCTTATCAACTAAACAGCAATTTTGTTATCTACTCTCCAGTTAGCATTGGAGCTGGGGTTTGTATGTCTCCGGTCCTTCGATGGTAGACTTGTAGTCAGGGAACACTTTTGATTATCGCAGACATCGATCTTGGTGTGATGTACATCTTTAGTCATGATCCGGATTCTGTTTGTAACAGCTTTGATGACAATGAAGCCATTCACTGTCTGAGAAAAGTCCAGTCGTTAAACATCTTGAAAAATCTAATGCACGGTGAAAATTTTAATGAAATACACAAACTTTATCAAGATTCCAAGTCGATTGAGCTGATTGAAAAAAACAAATGGTTCATAATTTGCCTTATGAAGGTCAATCAATGTGATTTTGTGTTGTTTTTTTTCCAATTCAATCGAAAAAATACTACATTTATAAAATCGAAAATCAGAAATTCATGATAAAAGAGATTTAGTAAACTTTCTAGGGACAAAAAACTTTGAATTTTGTGTAAAATTTTTGGAGAAATATATGATATGAATTGTAAAGGTATTTATGGCAGTATTAGGTATCATCGTCTACCCTCATAGTTTGCTCCTGGACTGAGGCTTCGTGACCCACTATCAAATTCATGTGTCTCTTTCTTCCTCCTGCCTTTACTGTCCCATGGGCACTATTCAATGAGCATTATGCTCCGTATGCCATCTTCTTTTTCGTTCAATATTCTGTGTGTAACTATTTGTATCGTATTCTTCATCCTAGTTTTCTCTCAGATCCCTATATATTTTTACCATCTTTAAGAGTTTTTCATAAAGTTTATCTCTGTTTTGGCATCTGTTCTATTCTGATTTTCTTTTTGAGTTCAATATATATATATATATATATATATATATATATATATATATATATATATATAAGTATGTAACTCCTTGACCTCACCACCCCTCCATCTACACTACCAATAACATACCAAAAAAAACTAACTCCTCATCCCTCCCCATTACCTTGACACACTCTGCCCTCCCTAAGACCAACTGCTGCTGCTTTACCAAAGGCCTGATACCTACTGGACATTCTCCTACTCAGCAGGAGGCCTCCAGCAGCCCTGACAACACGATGCATAGCTCCTGGTAGTGGACTCTGGTTCCACATGGGACATTTTAAAACGCACTCACACAGCACACACCACTGATGATGGGGAGAATGTATGAACAATTTACTTATAAGGATTAATAAACCTTACCTCCAAACACCTCACTCCTGAGTCCGTCTCACTCTCTACAGTACACATTATGTATATATATATGTATATATATATATATATATATATATATATATATATATATATATATATATATATATATATATATATATATATATATATATATATTTGAACTATAGGGAGTGAGACAGACTCAGAAGTGGAAGTTCATGAAATTTAAGACTATCTATTCCTAAATATTTTCATTGATGGTGTAGACATATTTCATGAGGGTATAATCATCTTCAGGAGTGTATGCAGTGAGTGCATACCTTTTACAAATTATAGGTTTACTATGGAAAATGAGTTCACCATCAGGATATTGGCATTGGGAGCAAAAATTGGTATACCATCTGTTTTATGAGACCAAACAGTAAAGCCATATATATATATATATTTCACTGTTTCAGGTGTTGCCTCTGAAAAAGTTGTTTTACACTTTGTCTCCAAGACTTCAAGAACTACCTGGTATATACAAATAGATATTATTCTTTATATCTATTTGTGTGCTTTTTAGAATATATTAACGTCGTAATGTCGCTTGTCAACACATTCCTCCCACTGGGCCCAATTAATGATACTGCCTGTCAGTTTGCAATGATGCAGACATAATAAAATAAATATCGGTAACTTTGAAGTTGTTTTTCTACAAGTAGATACCGGGAAACTACATCCTGATACTGTAAAAGAGACAGGAACACCTGATAAGAATGAACAGGAAAGGTTTATGCATGGTTAGCCAGTTGTTATTATATCTGTGCATATGTGATCGTTTATCACAAAAACACCACTTCATAGAAATCAATGGCATTTTCTATCGTCACGGATATGATCCCCGGAAAGTTATATTTTAGCAAATTAGCTTTTAGGAATCACCGTAAAAATATGTTTTGGGGGTACTAAATAAGGGTGCTTCATGATCAGTCACAAATGGTAAAAGTCCATCATGATGATGTGACGAAAAAATGTTTCATATTTTCTATTCTCATCTCAAACTTTGGATATGAAATATTGATTTCTTTATTTATAAAAGTTCGAAAAACATCGTCCCATGTATCTCAGATCGCAATTTTTGTACATGGATACTCTGGATGGCAATGTTTTCTTTGGTCTATGTTCTAATGATGTAACGTCAAGATACATTTTTATGGCACACCATTAGGGGATAAGAGATAATGTCGATCAAATTGGAGGGAACTTCTATTTTTTTCCCTCATTTTTAGGGGTCTGAATCTTGGGTATTTCCAAGAGGGAGATTCTTTTTCTCCTTCTTTCTTAAGGATTTTATCTTATATTAGAGGTCAAACATTAAAAGGAAGAGAAAGGAATAGGCTGAGACGTGTAAAAAGAAGGGAGGAAAGCAAAGGAAGCGAAAGGAAGAAAGAGGAAATGGAAAGTTGACGGATTATATTTTTCACGTCATAAATAATTCAACTGGTGTCGCTAATAAGGATAAATCTGAATCGATTTGTCTTTCGATGGAAAATTGAGTTGAAGAATCATGAAAATGAACTATATCCTTCGTAATTCATTCAATAATGAATAATTTATGATATTATTTTCCACTTAGTCAAAATCAAGGAGGAATATATTTCAACCGTCGAAAGGGATTTCCTTCTTTTGACTATTAGGGACTAAAAGAGAGGGTGAACTCATTTTCTTCACTTTTTTGGGTCGAAATTGAAGATTTTTTTGCGTTTTTTTTCACTTGCTTGGGTCGAAATGTAAGGGATTTGTCATCACTTTTAGGGCTGGAAATCAAAGAGAATCTATATCCTCTGTTAGGGGTCTGATAGCGAGGTAATTTTTATTCACTTCAAATGTCAAGCCTATGTCTGTTTATTCGCTTATTAACTAGTAATTTTCTCCAGTCGGGTCCGCCCTTGAATCTATTTTGACATTTTCCCCAATCAGAGCTCTCTCTATAGCCCTCATTGCTATGCTGGGTTGCTTTCCTGTTCTTATTGTTCATTTCAGTATTTTGCATCGGCATAATTGGTATTATGCATTCAATGTATATATATATATATATATATATATATATATATATATATATATATATATATATATATATATATATATAATTTACAAGGATGTATACAGGTTGAAAATCAAAATATTGTATCAATCTAACGGATCAACAACCGAAAATATTTTTGGGGGCCTTCTGATTATGAAAGCACTATGCTCATTTATATTTAGAAAATCAGGTTCCATTTTAAAAAAAAAACAAACCATTTGAACTGATGATTATGTATGAGTATTCTCTCAGACCTACAGCCCTATCTTGAGCTCAAGAGAAAATAGGTGCAATTTGATAAGATGTCTTTCACTATATATTCACGTTTAGATTATCTTCGCTTTTTTCCCCCACGTTTTCCGAATACTGTACACACCAAATGATTTTTTAATTCCCGAAGCTAAATAAAAATTGTCTCGCAGTTATCCTCAATTGACACATGAAAACACGTATAATAATGAGTGAATTAATACATTTTCAAACAACTGGCCTCCCGAATAAGAGACTGTTTCAAAATGAGTTGTGATTATATCATACAATATATTTTTGAATCAAAAAAATCTAAACAATCTTAAAACTGATTTTTTTCATTTTTCGTAACTCTTTTTTATTTATTTATTTATCACTTTATTTTAATGTTAAATAAAGATAAAAATCAACACTTTGTTATGGGTAAGAAGACTGCGTACACAAAATTTACATTTCTGTACCTAGTGGATTCTCCCAAGGAGTTACTACTTGTATGATCTTTCCCTTCTTTTATATTTAGTGTTTAACGGTCTTTGATTTTACATCTGCAATTGATCACTGAACGTTTTCATTATGATTATTAATTGATTTTTCATGTAATTTATGCGATTTTGTTGAATTATATAACAGATAATTCCTTGGGACTTGTCATCAATTACATGCAAAAACAACTAACGAATATTACACTTAACCAATTCACAAAATAGTAGAATCAACCACAATCTTTTTCTTTTTCTGTTTTTTTCTTTTTTTTTTCTGTTGAATCATTATTTGAGAAATTCATTGTGATATTGAATCATCTTGTTCTGGTGTATCAGTTGAGTATCTCTGACCTTAAACATATCATCATCATCATCATCATCATCATCATCATCATCATCATCATCAGTCTTTTAGCGTCTATCGTTGGACATAGACCTTCTCGAGGATTTGCCACGATTCTCTATCAAGGGCGTCACAGAGCCAGTATTTCCTGAATATATATATATATATATATATATATATATACTCACAAATTCAGCAAGATGTTCTGGGGTCGGGATGACACACAGGTAGAATACGACAATAGGTTTGGATTTTCTTTTCTAATATCATGATGGAGGTTATGGGTTAGTATGGACCATACGTTGACCGGCTGGAATGGAAGTTCATGTCAATGCTATATGCACGAAAATATCCCCCTGATCCTTTCAAAGGAATATCAAACAAAATTGAATGTAGGACTGCTTAGTTTTGGAGATCATTATCAAGTACAGTACTGTGTAAAATATATCGGATACATCGAAGGAAAACTATTTAATTTACTTCTACAGATTCAAACTCGATGAAATCATGACCAAAGACTTGTATCGAGAAAAACTTCAGGAGAAAATTGAAAAAGTAGAGAACAAGTTGTTCAACTGGAATTTTGTTCATTTTTCGAACATCAATGAGTTTTATACTGTCTGTTCTCATTGTATATTTCACTAATGACATACGCATGTTACGGTGTTTTCTCGGTTTACCTTAATAGAAAGTGGGCGTTGTCGGGTGGTGCACAACATTCCTAGTATGTTTCCACCCTTAAAGAATAACTCCCGCCAGATGGTCGGGTGGCAAATGAGGCCACATAACTATCAATCTGCTCCTTGTTTCTCATCATCTTTTTCTTGCCTGTTCCATATCAAGCACGATGTTGATTTTATTTTTTGCTCAATCCAACGAGCTGTCTGCTCTTCGTCTGAGTTTTTTCTTTGTCCAGTTTTTTTGCTGGTAATAATTGCCACACTTATATTCCTTTGAAGCCTTTTTAACCAAGCTACGCAGGGAATAACAATGATTGCTATCCCATGCGCTTGCACAGCTGGACCAAAGACTTGAATTTCGAAGCTTTTTTGTCATAATCCTGTTTTGTGTTCTCATTAAATAGAATGATTGTAGGTTTTTCCAGTGTCATTATTTGTGCAGTTTAGGAAATATTGTATAAGTGTCTTTGATGTTCCGGCATGACTCAATTCTTCATGCAATCATTATCCTCCGGCGTTAATTCGCCACAAATAACATTTTGTAGCTTGGGAAAGGGGTTCAATGTGAACTTACGAAAATTAACATCGGTCAACGTTGAAACTGTTATCTTCATATTCTTGCATAACAGAGTATGCATAAATTTTCGACAGAACTATAACTGATAATCATAATTTGAAATATTACATGTGTTGATTCAAACAGAAGGAAACCATTGGTTATTACAGAAAAAATTCAACATCACACTGATGCAAAATGTTTTCGGGTATATATTCAGCTCTTGGTTATTACGAATAGCTCAACCCTGAATTCACTTTTATCAGTCAATAGAAAGAGAGATGCAATGATACTTTTTTGTTAAGAATAACAGAGGCGAAAATAATTGGAGTAGTATGAATCTACTAGACGCTGGAACGTCTGGAATGATATTTCATCAGTTCAGAAAATCATGAAACATTGAAGAAGGAGAAAGGAATAGATAAATCGACACAGAAGGCCAACGGCTTTGCAATGTTTTGAGACCCATAGATAATCAGTAGGGATACATTATGCAAATTATAAACAGAGGATATGAATAGATTCCGTGATCAGAAGGTAAAATGCCGAGGAGAATAAGAATGCTTCTCATGAATTATTTACGGTCACTGACTTGAATAACGGGAAGAACTGCTATTTATCACATTGAAAGAAGATAATGGAACAGCTATTTCATGCAGGAAGACCTGCTTTGTAGCTATTTTCAGAGTATAGCTCAGAAAGGTGCAAGGCCAAAAGCTGGACACAGTAGTTGGGGAACAATCAGAATATTGTTTAGTTAATGTTATTCGTAAAAAGGCTCAAAGCGACAGAATGAGCCATTTTCTTCTCTTAGACCCTGTTGCATATGGTTCAAACTGCATAATGCTGAATAAATAATCAGAAGAAAGAGAAGCTAATTAGTATAAGCCGTACATCTGTAAAAATAGAGGAAATAATTGCCCAATTTTGCATTAATGATAGGGTATAAACACTTTTCCCCCTAGGTTTGAACGTCTTATAGATTAAAAGCGCCTAAAATCGGGAAGGGGAGATTCTTCCTGTACGAAAAGAGCGCTGCATTTGAAACCAAATTCTGAATACACCTTTTGTTACAGTCTTTTGTTATTTGTCTAGAGAGACTGACCGATCCAATTCCGGTAAATCGAGATAATTATCTGTTCCCCGAACTTGACTGGAAGTGGGCACAAACATACAATTTGACCACTGGGGACAAGTCATAAATCATGATTCAATTGACAGAAATAATGTAGGAAGATTTATATTAGTCCCATACAACTCACTGCTCCTAATACATATTCACGAGAGTACATTGGTATTACAATGACACTATCTTCCTCACTCCTCACATAAATACATACATACATATGAAGAATGGATTTACAATTTACAATATACATGATATGCATAAAACTACGTGCTGTGTTTATTACCAAGAAACAGGGACTTGCTTTTAGATATCTATAAATACCAAGGTGATATGAAAGTGTTTCTAGTCCAAACTTTTGGATGTGATTAAATAGTGTAGGTTTTATGTACCATAACACAACGAATTCATTATCTATAAATACACATATACATACTTTCACACCCACCCACACTCACCCATATATATATATATATATATATATATATATATATATATATATATATATATATATATATATATATATATATTAGTAACTCTTTCGAAATATCTGCTATGTGTTTGGCATTATCTCCAAAACGTGATCATTAACACTCTGCGGAAATCGAAATATATGCACCCCCTCCCTTTGGTAGATTATATAGTTT
The DNA here is from genome assembly GCA_963457665.1 of Thysanoteuthis rhombus. NCBI lineage: Eukaryota > Metazoa > Mollusca > Cephalopoda > Oegopsida > Thysanoteuthidae > Thysanoteuthis > Thysanoteuthis major. The sequence continues at coordinate 4,741,642 of OY735214.1, read as the reverse complement.
CCTTTCCTTTCTACGGAATAAAAAAAAGTTTCAATGATTTTCAACGCAAAATTGTGGGACATTATTTGATATCCTGAAATTCACACAGTATGTGCAGGTGACCAAACTGTTAACAGTTCAGGGAATGGGAGGGGCTGACAGAATTCAAACTATGACGAAGGCAGTTAGCTTTCACTCTGCACTGTGATACCCAAACTAGGAAAAGGAACAACTTTCATGCAGCGGGATATTCAACTTTATATTAGCCGCTTCAGCCACTGATGCCAAGCATATATCATATCATATTTTATACCTCCATCTTATTTTCAAACACTTCTGTGAGGACAAAAGCCGATCCTCAAGACTAGGCTTGTCAAGATTTAACTTCAGCCATGCTGGCACCCTGCATCGTTCCATTATCAACCATGACTATGAGACCTCTTTTCTTTCGGGTTTTGGAGAATCAATTAGAAAACTAAAATGGTAATGGGTTGGTCATGTTGTGAGAATGAAAGACAACCGATGGACATCACGACTCATAATATGGTCCCCCAGAACCACATGCAAAACCGTGGCCGACAAAAACCAAGACAGAGAGATGAACTGGACAAATTCAGAAACTGCTGGCTACGCGACGCCCGTGATAGAGAAATGTGGCAGATCCTGGGGGAGGTCTACGTCTGACGATGGACTTTAAAAACCTGATGATTAAGATGATGGAGAGATGTATGTCTTGGTGAGTGATAAACTCTTCCACAATACTTCCCGAACCATTTACGGAATATTGCAATACAAAATTCTGTTCAGTAATCCTGAATCATATCATCTACCGAAGCAATTTGGGGAGAATATGTAGTTAGTCGTGTTTTTCTGTATGCATGTCTTTCCATGTATGTGTGTCTGTTTGTCCATTTGTGTTTGCATACGTGTTAAGGAGTCCGGCACGGTTAACCAGAATATATTTTATGGAATCATCTAATTCTGCACATAAGCACTTTATCTCTGAATGGGTGCTCCAGAATCAAAACGCAGAACTGGAAAAAAATGAACCGCTAAATCCACCTAGGACAACTGAAACCCAGAAAACTCTCAAAACAAGAATATTCAAAGAAAAGAATCACTCTGGCAAGCTTCCTGTAGAACAAGCTCAATCTCTAAGAAATAAAATCGTACAGGTCTTGAAAAGAAATATTCATAACCAATGAAATTTCCTGATAATCACCCATAGGGCTGAAAAATGGAAGCTGATCATAAAACTTACCCTCAAACTAAGAACCTCGCAACGTGCACATTAGAGAATCATTCTTGACTCCACATGGAAAGATCACAAAACGTTATATTAAAGAAAAGAGATGTAGAGGTAGAGCACTCGTCAATTATAAGCTACGATGGAAATGCTCTACCAAATCCTGAATGGAGTACTTGATGGGAAATTATGTGTATGTAGATATGGTTCTCAATCCAGTCTTATTGACTGTCCAGCTCGGCGTGGATAGAGCATCTGCCTCTTGGTCTGGTGCGAAGGTTCTTGCCCTACCTTGCAGTGCTTCAAGTGATACCGGATAGTCAATAGCCACACGGAAAGTTGAAATGCAATAAAACAGATGTCTGTGGATGGCACAATTTTTAATTACCCCCCATATACACACACATATACAAATACGCACTCACACACACACACACACACACACACACACACATATATATATATGTATATATATATATATATATATATATATATATATATATATATATATATATATATATATATATATATATATGTACATCGTGGCGGGTTCGATCCTTACAGCAGTCCTATTTTCTTTAATTGTTTATTCCATTTACATTGTTTGAATTGAATTATACATTTGTTGTTTAACAGCGGGAAATCATGTGAGAATGACATTTATACAATATAATGCAATTCATATCTTATATCTATCTATATATGTATACATAAGTATGTATCTTTGTGTCATGCACACACACACACACACACACAAACGCATATATATATATATATATATATATATATATATACATATATATATAAAATCAAGTACAGTTTTGATTTAATGTGTTCTTATCTTTATATATCCGTGTATATGCACAAACACACTTTTATGACTACTTATATACTCCACGAACGTATACGTACATACAATTCCTTCATATATGTATAAAACCAATTCATGATGTGGATGGGAAACATTTCTGCCAGTTGGTTTGACGTGCCATAGCTTTGAAAACTGAAGATGAGTGTGTTGGATTGCAGGGAATGACCAGAAACAACGGTTTCAATGACGCACAAGGAGGATCCACGAACAATTGAATATGTGACCTAAAGAATCAGAGAAAGGAAAGTTATCCACTGACATTGTTAAAGGGTTAGTATGTCTGAATTGCATGTAGATCGTCACGATTTCTTAACTCCAGTGATGAAAATTGCCAGAGATTGTAATCTCCACTTACACTCCACCGTATTCTCTTACGTTTTCCGGCCTTCTTAAGGTTGAAATTATCAGATATGTTATTGTCCGTATTCAATCAGTTATTCCAATCTTTTCAGGCTTACGTTATCATCAATCAACTCTTTGGTCACCTGAACTAATGGTTCACATTTTTAAAGGAGTTGATGCCGGTCTTATTTGATACGAAACATGGCCAATATTATCATTGTCATTATCCTTCTGACATTTATCTTCTATAATCTTTTGATGATAGCATTTTGATATTATGCTCCTAGATATTTGATATTCCAAGCAAAATTCCCCTTATATCATATTTCAAAATGAATCATTTTGAAATCCCAATAAATCATCCTGAGATGAAGACTGCAGGCAGGATGGCCAAAACATTGTTTCAAAGACACACACATTATGACTAGGGTCTGGAAGAATCGTTGTATACTACTATCAACACCTCATTTTAAAAGTTGAGACATGGCTACAGAATATATGAGCTAAGATATTGTGATGAAGGGAACAAGGTGCAGCAAATTGGTCGTTAAGAATCAATGAATTGCGAAGAATCTCTTTCCCGTTATAGTTAAACAAGTATTGATTTTTAGGTACGATGCAAACAAACGGACACATTCCGGTTATCGAGTTTTATTTATACATCATATTTCTCGAAGTCAGAAGTCCGATATCTTTCCCTATGAAAATGACCCCCTATTGTTTTGCTCCACCCTGGGGGACCAGAATTGTCTGCGATTCTACTTTTACTGTGGGGGTTTTCTACAATTACAGCCAATAAAATACAGTTCTATATATGCATTACATAAGTTTAGATGTTTGTACGTGCTGCAACTGCGTCGAAGGTTTTATCGATCTGCTAATGTAAAGAGAAGGGGCTGCTGTCCCCCAACATGGCACTCTGACATATGATCAATTTATCTACTGCCTTAAATCAATCATCAGTTTTCTGACTAACAACGTTTTGACAAACTTCCAATGTGGTGGACACCATTTGATTTATTGGTTTTTGAGGGGAAATAGAAGATAGAAGTACCCTAATTGGGTTCCTTTCTTTCTTAATCGAACCCACACGAGTCTTTTTTGCTTTGTTTTCTGACATTTTTGTTTTCTTATATATATATATATATATATATATATATTTATGTATATATATATGTGTGTGTGTGTGTGTGTGTGTGTGTGTGTGTGTGTGTGTGTGTGTGTGTGTGTGTGTTTGTTTGTGTTTGTGTGTGGGTGAGTGAGTCTCAATGTTTGAGTATGAAGTTATGAACTCCTTCCATGGGAAACTTTTATAATGGACTGAAATTTCTGGAGAACTTTTTAATTTTGTTCTAGATATCCTTTGAATTTTTCCAAGTATGAAGTTTTCATATCTTTTTCGAAAAAACTATGAAAAAAGCAAATTTGGTTATACAAACGTATTTTTCACCTGAATTCAAATTCGATATGCACAGGTTTGATTTCCCCATTTGTGAAAAACAGAGCTTGGCTGTCGTCTTTGAGCAATGATAAGTTCTTGAATATTGTTCATAACATGACGAAAAGATTTTTGACTTATTTCCTGAATTGCATTCGTTATGTCTTCAAAGCAACCTCTGATAATATCTTATTGATGTGTATGATTTTTTTTAAATACATCCAAAGTAGATGGTTCGGTGTATGTCATGATTTTGCTATATCTGTTCCGCAAAGTGATTTGATTTCCTTAAAGTTAGATTAACATGTCCATCTCTTGTTTTTTTTTGCTCAATTGCAAATGACCTTTTCTCAGGGAACGTTCCTGATACTGCTAACATGTTGGTGAGCTTTCTCAATTGGAATAATGGCTCACCTTTCAACAAGTTCAACAATTTTTGACCCCTGTTTAGTTGATAACCTTTCCTTCTCTGTCTGTTGTACTTTGGGACAATCCAGAAGGGAAAATTATTTTCTTCATGAGAAAATATCCATACATCAGGATTGAATTAAAACCAGCTGGAAGTATATGTTTTAGTCGTTCATGATGAATCGAAACTAAAAAAAAAGTACACGGGAAGTGTGTCCATCTCTTCCAACACAATCGTCGGTGGAATCTATACGAAATCCAGTTTATACGATGCAAGGGACGCAATTGTTAACATTCATAGGATTATCCCCTTTTATAATCAATTATCCCTAAGCTCAAGGCCTACATCGGTATATGAATGAATGTATCAAAAAAATTACTTGGGAATAAAAAAAAATTCTCAAGTTGAATTCAGTTACCCATATCGAAAGAAAGCTGATATTCATTCTTACTTTCCATTTTTTATCCACTTTATTGATTATTTAACAGAATAAATGACTATATTGCAGTTGAAAATGCATTCTTGGATCGGCTCTCCATTGGCCAGAAATGAATACATATATTTATACAACTATCCCAATTTGGCTGAATGCGGTAAAACATGAAACACTTTTGGCTGACTGTTGATAAAACAACAGAATTAATAAAATCTTCCAGTTTGGAAAGGGTATGTCTATCTATCACAATCTGTGAGTTTTCCTTCTTTCCTTGGTTTGCAGTTATTGGTGTTGTTGCTTCTTTTTCTTCTTACACCATTCACTTCCTGTTAACAGTGACAAAGATATCACGGAGAGGGCGTTACTTTATCACGAAACAGGAGGAACAGTGATGTCTACCAAGACAAACTTAACATGAATCTCGAGTAACAAAGTATCCTTGCAAAAACAAATACAATGTTCAACGCTCATCCATCTTAGATAACCTGGAATGTTTAGTAGTTTGGGAAGATCTTAACATATGCTAATAGTTGATCAGAATTTGGCAGACCTTTGTAAGACTGCTAATTTTGGTATCAATGTGAATCTAAAAAAAGAGTCATGTTCCATCGGTAACATGCAACCCTGATAATAAGTCTGGAGAATATATACTCGAATACCAGGGTGTATGATCGTATGGCTAATCAATACATTTTGATTGGTGGCTGATTCGGTTCTAGAAAAGCAGTGCAAGCCTGTTGCATCCCACTGATATTGGATAAACAGTCGATAAAAATGTTTGCATATATCTCTTCATAGATGTACACATGCCTTTGAAATATAACCAACACCATTGAGTTTAGCGATAATTTACAATATAGAGTTCATAGCCCTATTCAGCCAGTAATGTTTGCATTAATTCCTGGACGCAAACTATGCCTTTTTTCAATGGTTTCCTACACATATTTATCTTATACATATAAGAGGCCTTCAGCTGTCAAAGGTGCTTACCTCAAATCCTTACCACTATATTCCTGAATTCATTGTAAACTTTTTTTTTCATTCGAAATGGGCAATTGTAAATTTCCAGGGAGGATGTGGACCTATTCAACTTTATGGATTAGTTCCAAAAAAATATTTTGCATACGTTTTCCATAATTTGACAAGTATTGATTTTTACAACTCTATTCCTGTTTGCATTATACGTATAAATGTCTGTGGCAATGTTGGCCACAGAAATCTCCAATATTATTTAATATTTTCTATCTCATCGTTTACGTGAAAATTAGAGCAAATGTGATGCTCCATGTATCTGTTTACTGTGATATAATTAAAGACTTATAATGAGAACGATATCATCGTACAGATGATAATGGTAGATAAAGGAAAGAAACCAGCTTAGAAAATGAATAAAATCACGAAACTCTGAACGTTTACAATAGGGAGAAAACAATAAAAAGACACCAAAGATGTATTTATTCGTACATTCTGGAGAGAAGCCAAAATAATGTCGAAAACCACACAGGAAAAAAGAGTTTCATTCAATGCAAACATTGATGGAAACCTAGTCGAAAGGTCCTAAAAAGAGAAAATGGGAGAGAAAAAAGACAAACGTGTAGAAAACGTATCCAAATTCTACTGATGAGATGAATAATATACATCACGATTTTTGCCCCCAAAACAGAAGAGAACTCATCCGTAGATTTCAGATAAACAGAAAAAAGCAACAACATCAACAGCAAACATGTGCATCATCGAGATTTAATCTAATGTTTGATCATCACACAAAAAAAAACAGCAAAGCAGGATCCATGAGTATAATCAGCATTTCATTTCAAAGTTTCAGACGATAATAGTGATGAAGATAAACAGAAAAATCTAATCCATTCAACAAAGACTCTTTTAAAAGCTTCATATAAATCAACAACAATTTGGGGCTGTGAAAACCATATATTTAGAACGAACCACAATTTACCTGGCAAAATCAATAGTAAAGAGAGTCACATGATATATTGAGTTTAAACAACTCAACAAAAATTTCAGACAATAATAAAAATTGATGTAGACCAAAAAATCTTTGAAAGTTACAAATAAATCGTAGTGAGGTTTGAGATGTTTTTGTTGACAGCATTGAAAAATGTTATGCAAATAAAATTTTCACGTCTGACATGTTTTAGTTTTTCGGTTTTATCGAAATAGCAATTTAACATGAAATAATTCAATGTGCATAAAACTTTGTTCTTATTGTCAACCAAATACGGTTGCATGTATTGTATTGTCAAACGCACAAACACACACATACACACACACACACACACACACACACACACACACATGTACATATATGTTTATATAAATATACATATATATATATATATATATATATATATTATTAGACAGCTGCTTCGTTGTATTACAACTTTTCAGTGTGGCTATAGACTATGCATATCTCAATCCTGTACCACAACATTGGATCAAAACCCTAACATTGCACCCCTGCCATACGCAGAAATTGAGTGGCAATAATGCAAATTTGACCGATATATTCATTTATGCACATTTCCCCATCCGCCTGGATGCTCTATATCAGTGTTGGAAGAGCATTGCTATAAAGCTTATAATGAACAACTTTCCATACTTCAAGAAGAAGGGAGTGTTGATCATTATAATCAGTAATAATAAATATCAAAATTACATGTAATTCATGATAATAATTATACACACACAGACACAGACACATACAGACACAGACACAGACACATATATATATAAATACACATATATAGACTGAGAGAGAGAGAGTGTGAGAGAGAGAGAGATTCGGAAAAACTTGTTGTATATAACCACTTCGGTCATAAAACCTCAAACAAGAACGAGACTGTGTCTTCTCAAATAAAGATTGTTCTTGATTCCTCTATTCTGACTATCATTCTCATAATTGCAGCTGATAGAGACTGATAGAGACGGATAAATTATCACTATTCTCATCATTATGAGAAGCAGAATTCTTTTCAGATTTGATTTTGAGTTTTGTTTGTTTGTTGTAGTTTCTTTCATTCATATTCAGACCCTCCTTTTGTTTTCAGTACCTTTAAGAGGTAATACAATTATTTTAGTGAACAAAAAAGATCTCCATAATGTCTTTCGCAAAATCTTCTCAGGTAAAAAATCAAGTATGATGAGCCACTTGATATTTCTCGATTTCCAACACATCGTCTTTCTTATTTCTGGGTATTAGATACTAGCGTTTTCTCCGATGGCCATGGTCATGAACATAGGTTCTGTCTAATCTAATTGATACTTTTTATCCGATCAATCATATTCTGTTTGGGTTGATGTTTTGGGGATAACAGAATTTGCAGACAGTTTCCTCGATAACAAACAACAGCATGTTCTCAAATGTATCGGTACGTTTGTATTTAACTCATCAACTACTATCGGAATATTGTTTTAGGCATGACTGCAGGATGAAATGCTCTAAATCACTTGCGATAAGAGAGAGCCCAGGGAAAGTTGGGTTTTTGTTTTTCATAATCCTTTTCAGACCATCAAGTATAATTGTATTCTGTTAGATATGGCCGATCGCTGTAAAAACACTATAGTTCTATGTCTAATCGGGTTCTATCCTCTGTACTCCACGTTTTGACATTGTTCCTGGACAAGGTCAATGTTACTTTCACTTTGATCACCTCTTCCAACCCAATAGGGGAGCTGTTTGTACTGCCCCTTTTGTTATCCCTTCTTTTTATTCGGCAGAGTTTTAACTAGATACCTCAAGAACTTTTTAAATGAAATTCTTGGATCAGTGGTCCACAGGCTAAAGTGATTTTATTTTTGGACGGATCCAGGAATGATTTATCTGTTGAGAGATATTTTTTGATGTTTTTCATTTATGCTTGTATTTGCTTATGTCTGCAACATAGAATTTATTTGGAAAGTGGGCTTTGCGCTGAAGAAGAATTGATAATACTTGGGAATGTTTAGGGGATTGGGGTAGGGCATAGAGTCAGCGGAGAGATGCTTTCTCGGAGTGTGTTTCCGTTCCTTCTTCCCCCTTGCTATCATCCTTTCTTACCTTCTTTTCTTCTCACTTTTATAGTACCTTCCTTATTCCTTTTTCATCCCTCTCTCTTTTTTCCTTTTTTATTTGAATATCTGGGTGATTTTTCTTTACAAATCTCGCGTTAAACGATCGTACTTTTCTTCCTTCCTTTCTTTTCTCTCCCTTTCTTCCTTCTTTTCATTATCTCTTGATTACTAGCATGACCTCCATTTATACCATCCCTGCTTTATATAGTTTTTCTCTCTTTTCATCATTATTTATCATTCTATCATTCCATATCCCTGTCTTCCCCCTTTTTTTCTTCCATTTATTTTATGTACTGATATCAACTTACTTTCTTTCTCTTACTAAAATTTCTCTAAATTCCCTCACCACTTTTAGCTCCTGACAAAGTTCACTCTCTTCCCCTGTCTTTCATCCCTTGTTTTTTTTTTCTTTCTCTTCCCCAAGCACTTGTCCTATTCTCATTCTTTCTCACTAATGAGGTCACTTTGATATCGATGCCTACCTCGTCAAATCCGATTACTTCTACGATTTAAGTTCTACAAACTGACTCTTCCAAAGGACTGATACTTTCTCAAAGACCCACTAAGCTTTTAATGTTAACATTACTTCCATTAAGCATTCTCACTGAACGTATTTCATCTTCAGCCTAATAGCAAAAACAGCTGTTTCCTTAGAAGAGACGAGCGGCATACCAAGGTACATACTCAAATCCCTACCTATGCCACAAGTCATACATCATACTACATTATAAGTATTTGATTCTATCATCTTCATATGTCTTTGATGAATTCCTCTTCTTGCTGGCCACTGCCTCTCATTCATTATGATTTGAAAGAGCTTAGTGAAATTGCTAATCCACTTCTGTTTGTATGTTTAGAAAAAGATCAATTTTAATGCTTTTTATTTACCGAATAAATCTTGAAATATTTCGTGCAGGGTTCATCTAGGCAAGAATAGAAATTAACTCCTGTTATCATGCTGACGTCGCATTCTTTCTGTAATGAAATTACCATGTTGCATATGAAAAGTGGAAACATTTTTTCTAATGAAAATGTATCGATTTAACATATTCAATGTGAAGAGACATAATTTGTCATCTTACAATTTTTCGATAGATTAACTGCGATACTGTCTACCTGTGAAGTTATGCTGAATAAATTCCGATTATGGCTTCAATTTATGATATAATACTGCTCAGGATCTTGATAACGTCTACAAAGCATATTAACAGAGTGAACCCACTTCCCGATCAACTAAGCAAGGCTCAAATTATCTCAAAAGAATAGGAACGGTGAGAAATTTGTGAAAACTGTTTCCCCACATGAGATGAATCAAATACTCTATGACGATGCCAGAACATCCAAAAAAACTTACACAATGAAGACATTAAGTATTGTAGAATCATCTGTATATGTTCGACATTTTTTTCCTGCAGATGGCCATCTTTCCGGCCATTTTGAAATTCATATACTTAAAAAGACATAATTCGATTTTTTATTGAATTTATTGCCAGTATTTATATATATCTACCCCTTTCTCTCTGATTAAATATATATATATATATATATATATATATATATATATATATATATATATATATATATATATATATTCAATGATGTCTGATTATTTTTAAAATTTTGAGGTTAAATCTGAGGTTAATATCTGCTCAAATGTTTGAACAAAGGTATTGTAATCTATAGCCAAGAGAAAACGCTCTGTAGACACATGCAAACTGTGTCTCTTCATAAAAATAATGTTTACTTGGTGACACTTTTGATACCATCTGTATTTAAAGAAGACCATTTAAAAAAGAAATTAGTAAATAGATATATGATATGATTAGATCAGTTTTTATATTTATCATCTATTTATCTTAACACTTTTTGCGTAACAAATACCCAGAGATTGTTTTCCAAGCTAAAAGAGCAATCTCCTGCTTATTTACCAGTGAAAAAAAGGGGGAAACATATATTTCTGTTCTCTTTCCAAATCAGCTTCTTCATCTTTTCTTGTCATTCTAGTTAATATTGATACATTTTACAGATAATATATCATTTCAATGGAACCAGGTGATCCCAATAATCCTATAAAGATGAGTACACAACAAATGCATCCTCCTGATAGTCGCTTATGGAGCTGAAACATGGAACCTAACCAAGAGACAAACAAGCAGACTGAGGAGCATGCAGTGTGTGCATGAGAAAACCATGCTCAACCTACATGGAGAGATCACAAGGCGGCACAGAATATAAGGAAGAAAACAGTAGTCTGTGACATCAGAGGAATTTTTATAAAAAAAACTCAAATGACGATGAGCAGACCATGCTGACAACCGATGGATATCAAGACTCACAACATGGATCCTCAGAGATCGCATGCACAACTGAGGCCAACAGAATACAAGATGGAGAGATGAACTAGACAGATTCAAGAAATACTGGCTCTGTGATGCCCATGATAGAGGATTGTGGCGAATCCTGGGGAAGGTCTATGTCCAACGACAGACGTTAAAGGACTGATGATGATGATGATGATGATGATGATGATGATGATGATGATGATGTTTGCTCAATGGTCAGGGTAACTGACCAAGCTTGGTGTTACCTAACAACGACAATCTCGCCAGAACCAGTTTATCACACGTTATTTGGCTGTGACCCCCCAACCTTGATGTTTTGTTTCGGCGCTTTAGTGTCCAAACTCATGAATTTACTGGACATTGGCTCCTTTTCTGGCTTTGGTCCCTTAAATGCATGTTGAACAACGGCCAATCGGACGAATATATATGTATATATATTTTCACAATATTTTCATATGTTACAGATTGTTTGCCGAAAAGTAAGTATTACCTTATAAGCAGGTTTGACTTCGAATATATATATATATATATATATATGTAAAACTTCAACGATACTTTTTCGTCAGGTAGGAGTAGGACGTCTGGCTGCATGTCCCCTAATGAGAGTCAAGTCCTGACCACCATCTTTGAATAACAGCGATGGCGCCTTCTGGTTTCACCAGGATATTTAGCAGTAAAACTCTCTATCTACAATCTCCCTATTCCTCTCTCCCTCTCTCTTCCCCCTCTGTCTTTCTGTCAGCCTGTCTCTCTCTCAGTGTCTCTCTCTATCTTTCTCTTTTTTCTTATCATCTACTTTTATGCCTTTTGGGGGGATGGATGGAATATTTTCTCGAAATTATATATTAACAGCTGAATGAATAATAATCACACAACGTTATATCTGACATATACTGTCTATGAAATTTTTTTGAATCACAACTGAATTTTCTCTAAAAGTGAGTCTTTTATTGAGGGGGATCAAAACAGGGACATATATATGTTCCACACCTTGTAGGGAGATAGGACCATTGAACCCTAGAATTGAATCCTCAGTCGATATACATTTGATTTATTCTGTACATATCGTTGACCCTGTACATGTCCGAGTATTGCGTCATAGATAGCGTGATAGCAGCACCTATATCAAGTGTATGTAGATTCTTAGTCCTCCAAGTTCTAAAAATGTGTATGACAAGATGATCTCCGCTTCCCAACTCTTGACAATCTGCCTCAAAACCTATGCTGGAAAAATGAGATAATTTGAATAAATGGCAAATACTTGAACAACATTAGATATTTGAGCAAAATGATCATTTTTGCTGAAAACCTACATGACCTATCAAAAAACAAGACGACTTATCGAAGAAAGAATAAAAGTCAGTCTTCTCAGAAAACAGTAAAATGAATATACAAAAACAACATTTTGAAGACAAACACACACTAATCAAAATCGTAAATACTCTGGCGGAGAAAGTAGACCCTAAATCTGCCGAGGACAACGAGTCTTCATCGGACCCTTAAAAGAAAAAAAAATATCCAGCAAGAAATCCCTTTATGATAGCAGGCGTCGGTCAGGTCAAGCTCAACCTTCAAGATCAAGAAAATTGCATCAGTCCTCAAAAGAAGAGTATACAACTAACGCATCGTTTGATAGTCATCTGTGAAACTGAAACATGGAACCAAATCAAGAGACTGACCCTTGCACTGAGAAACGTGCAACAAGCACATGAAAAAATCTCACTGAACGTACCATGGACTGATCACAAAAAGGAGAATATATGAAGGTGAAACCAGGAATCTCATAAATCATAAAAACAATCACAAAACTCTGGTGGCAATAGGCTGGTCATGTTGTATCAATGTCAGACGTTTGTTGTTCATTCCGACTCACAACACAGATCCCAGGAGAAAACACTCAAAACTGTTTCCAGCAGATTATAAGATGCCAAGGCAAACTGGACCAGTCACAAAAGTACTAACCCAGCAACATTTATGATATAGAAGTTCAGGTAATCTTTTGGAGGACTTATGTCCAATGACATTATTTGAGGATGCTAGAAGGCTGATGATGATAATAATGATGATGATACGGGAATTCGATTCAATTTACTTATAGCAACAAGATATATGTATACAGTCATATATGCCTGTCTGTTTGTCCTCACAACATATCCAAAAGTTCTCATTGTTTTCCAATTCAATTTTGGGGATGTATTTCTAGATTAACGAGATTCAGATGTCGAATCTTGACATTTCATTTGAGATATATTCTATTTTCTTCCCATACATGTTTGTATTCATTCTTTTGCACCCATTATGCTAGAAAATTCTGAATAAATTTCTATTTGGGAGGGTTTGGCATAGACCAAAAAATATTTATCAAATTTTCATGCCGATTCAGAGATTTCATTTCGTTGAAAAGTAAAATCCTTACGTTGAGAGGTAAACAAAAGTCCAGAATTTGGGATGTCAGAACAGAATTATCTACGCTGAATTTTACCTGTATATTCAGTTAACCAAAATTGGTGTACTGATTTCATTTGGGCGTTTGCCTCGAACTACTTTCACCTCGAAATTAGAACACATATATTTTCTATGATTACAGGTACCATTCTCTTCAGATTGCCCATTGCTACTGAGAAGAATAATGGAAAGTTGCATAATCCGGCAACGGACCCAAATTGTTGAACTCTACTATAAACCGACCAGTTTACCATTTCGAAGCAGAAAAATTTCTCGATGTGTTAACAATTATTGTAAGTTCCCGCAGAACATGATATCTGTCATTGCAAACCAAAGGCATGTTACACCTAATTCATGGAAATCGAATCATTGCACGTGGAGCAGACATTAACTAGCCATCGAGATCACATAAATTTACTGCACCAGACTTTTGCCTTCGGGGAATAAATGTCTACATCAATGAACTATGGACAATTGATGCTTTGAGAGATGTTACAGACGCAATTCACGAAATTAGTCGAAAAACGTTTACGTTATGTTATGAACAAAGTTCTTTTGAGATGGATGATAAAAAGGAATCGATTTAATACATATATATGTGTGTGTGCGCATACGTATATATATATATATATATATATATATATATATATAGAGAGAGAGAGAGAGTGAGAGCGAGTGTTAAAATAACAGACTATAAAATAACGAAGAAGCAAATGCCATTGAAACCAACACAGCAAGGCACCTCATTCAATCATATGCAGCTCTTTCAAATTCTTACAGACGTTACTGTATATAAGCCTTATCCTTATGATAGCGATAGTTTTTCCTGTGTGCATATAAGTGAGCAAGCACATGTCACAGATTCTTTCTTTTTAGACTCGCTTCATCAGATTTGGTATATAATTGTAATACCAAACTATGCTTCATCAGATGAATTTTGAATTGTTATGACGTCATCGGGGATTGTTTCGATCCGACTATATTTTTATCTTCTTGGATCAGTTGGCTTTTTTTACGAGGTTAGTTTTTTTGTACTTTTCAATATTTATCATACGAAACGATGTTTATGAAACATTGCTGTTAGTTACTACCAAATTCATACATTCAAAACACAGACTTGACACGAATTTTGCATCTATATTACCAGATAACAACTATGAAGTACTTAGATTAGATTATACTGCAATAAAAAAAAATTGACTGAGGGGTATATACACTATTCATACAGACTTTTTCATTCGGTTCATTGCATGACTTGATCAAATTGATGAATCCACTATATGTATTGGGGGGGGGGTATATATGATGTAAATATTCCCCTAAGTAGACCCTCAATTTTTGAGTACCATGCCAAACAGCAGTTCTGAGTTATTTCGGTCGGTCATTTATTCGATTTATAGAAAAATCATTTACCTTGAAAAATAATGCAGGAATGGCCGGTTAGCAATTCACCTCTGAGGGTGAACTTGACCATAATGTTTTGTCAATTGTTGGAAACTACAGCCTCAAAGTATGATTCGTAGACTTGACTTCATTGGCAATTCATTATCTAAAACACTTAACTGGGGCTGGAGATGTGATCGATGTTTTTTGTTTTATTTATTTTATCTATTTTTTTTTTTTGGTAACTAAGCAGAATTGTATACTAGCTTATTCCTTCGTTCGAAACTATGGCCTTGAACTTTCTTGCCCAAAATAATCCTCATCTTGGGGTTGCATATATTTATTATTCATCTACATTTTGTAATGATTAGTTTCAGCTAATTGGATCGAACTATGTCTTTGAATTCCCTTGGTTAAAACTAAGTGCATTGAATGAATCTCTCTACTAAACCACGAAATTTATAAAACCGATTTTTAGTAAGGATTTCTATTACTGTTGAGCTTTTTATCATCATGTTTTGAGTGAAGGCTGAGTTCTCCTCTGGTCTTAGTCAGGAAATTAAGGCCTCGAGCTTTGTCAGTGTCACGCCACAACAGCCAGTTTGGGTCCCAGAAAACCCGAAAAAATCACACTTTCTAATCTCAAAGGACGTGTGATCAAGGAAACCGTCACGTCTACCGTCATTGTGGTTAAGCAGGTTTTTACAAACTAGTGTTTCTATCTTTCTCTATGTATCTGTGGGATAATAATCCGATAAAAAGTTTACTCTTTTTCTTTCAAGGCCTGATATAAAAGAAAACGTTGTTTTAGCTACCTATACTTATTGGTGACTGCATACGAGAAGACTTAAACATTGTTAAGCTAAAGTTAGTAGACATTTTGTCATCATCACGATCACTCAATTCAAACTCTCTCGACTGACACTGGCCTCCATTATTGTCAATGAAGCGGATATTATTGAAGTAGAATCACTTTGCCTTACACAATGCTGAAAATAAGTGACAGCTTATTGACACAATCGGAGGGAGAACGGGGTAAGGGACGGAGAGAAAATATAATGAGAGTGGGGAAGCATAAAAAGAAAGAACAGCCACAATTTTATAGTCCCTAGAATTGTCCACAGTTCCAGAGTGTCTGGTCTTTTAAAGTTGACTGGAGTTGAAATTTTTCCAATTCCACCTACAGAATAAAGAACAAAGGAAAGCAAAACCAGTCACTGGCACTAAAAGAAAAGTTATACCAAGAAACTTCTTGATCTAAGAATCAATTGTATTATTTCGTAACTTTTGGGAGACAACAAATACGCTGGTCCGATGGGTGGTTTCTTGAACAGAGTCTGAAAATAGCTTTTTCCCTACCTCTGGAGATGGTCGGTCGATGTGTGTCATGCTAGTGTGTGGACATAACATTGATGTAGTTAGACATCGGTCATCATCGAATATTCATTTCATGAGAGAAGTTTTGAATGATCAATACACCGATATGTTTTTGGTGAAGTTTCCAATGATAAAATATTTTGCCTGGGGCTAGTCTCTGAATTCATGTCATCCTATATTTTTAACGAGCATAAAAACTTATCCATGTATTGATTTACACAAACGAGCATAGAGTTAATTCATTCGTCTATTTATAGAAGTAATTTATATTTTTTGTGTCATACTTCTGGAGATTTTTAATTTCCTCTACTTCTGAAAGGTCATTCGCCATTTTGTCCAGAGGCAAAAAGTTATGCAACAAAATAGTTTATAAGTCATTATCGTCATCATCATTCTCATCATCATCATCATCAATCTTTTAATGTCTGCTGACAGACAAAACCTTTCATCAATATTCACCTATCTATCACGGACATCACAGAGCCTCTACTTCAGGAATTCATCTCATTCACCTGTTGTGTATCCCATAATAATGACTGATTCTGGTTTTGATTGAATTAATACTTTGTGAACATTTTCCTTAACTTCAAAACGTTTGATTGGACTGAAAAATCAAGATTATAACATGGGGTGAAAGAAATGATTAACTTATCGTCAGAGGTCTTATGAATAGGTCACATGTGTGAGAATTTCTCATCCCAGAACTTTGGTACGTTGAATCTGCAGCGGAAGGATAGACATTGTCATGCAGCGAAAACCAAAAGTGAATTCTCCTGGGAGAAGTATTTATGCTGTTCAGATATTTAATTCAATCGAATCAGTTGCTCTCTTTAGCGTAAGGCTTCACCATTTCGTTCTCGTCCCATCAATTTCTAACCAACCGTGCTCTCCGATTCTTACCGGACAATGAAAACATTTTGTATTACTCCCCTGTACATCCCAATCATATTCGGATTTTCTAGACTTTCAAAAATATATCGATATGCACTGTGGGACAGAATAAAGGCACATTCAAGTCGAATATCATGTATTCAAAATATCGATATATATATATATATATATATATATATATATATATATATATATATATATATATATATATATATATATATATAGATAGATAGATAGATAGATAGATAGATAGATAGATATAATCTTTCCATCAGTTGACGGGTCTTTTTGCACTATAACCAAGTGCATTTGTACATGTGATCCATCCACATATGTAATTAAAGTGCGCTCGCCCGGGGATAGTTTTCTGTTAATATCAAATGTATGGATACTTTATCGGACTGACATCGTTTATACAATCCTTTCTCGCTATCACCCTGTCAATATAGTTGGATGTTCACTTCAACTTGCATTTTTGTATCCACTTCTTCTTTAAAAACAAGCAAATACGAGGAGTAACGTGAATAAAAAGAATTCCACTTACCCAAATTCCTTGAACCAAACTACCGTAAAAAAGTGTGCAACTCTTGACTTTAGCATATTCTCAATAAACAACCAACGCACTTCAGCTTGTCAGGCTCAAGAAAAACATAAATATATGTACCAGCCTTGGATCATCAACAATGACCATAGCTGTTGTGATCGGAGACACTGACGTTATTTGCTGCACACAAAAATCCATTTCCTCTAGTAATATCATTCCAGCTTCATCAGTAGAGGATTCTTGTTAACTTTTCAGTTATTCAACCCATATTTTCCCCTTTTCCTTCTTTTTCTCTCAACATATCTCTTTTGAAGGCAAGTAAATCCCCATTGCTGTACGTAGTAATTTTTTTTCGAGAATATTGAACTACTGGAGTCTTTCTGATAGACTTCGTTTATGTAATCCATTTTGCTCCATAAGTTATAAGAACTCTTTTTTATCTATTCATATTACCCCGTCTCTGTTGACAGTAACGAACATAGACGAACAAATAAGAGTATCGGGTGTTAAAATGATTCAATTTACTTATCAAAACCTTCATTTTTCTTCTCTAAAACTCTCATGAGTAAATAAGTCTTAACCGGTCATTGCCTGCTGACTGAACCAAACAGGACTAATATTTTTCAGACTTGCTTTGTAGGGAAACACCAACTATTTTGGTATCTTTACAGGTCGATCGATATTAGTCGAACAGGAAACAGGCACGACATTTGCTAAATCAATGCATTCAAAACAAAACAAACATTTTTCACACCAGACTCTGCGTGTAAATTGTTTACGGTTTTGATTCAAGAAAGAAGTCTAAGGAAGATATACCCACAGGGATTCAAGCTTCACCCTATTTACACACCAAAATGTCATAAGAAATTTTCAGATTAGTATACCTGCAGGGAGAGCAATTTGATCAGTGTGTCTGTAAAAACCGTTGGGTATCCAAAATCTATGGAACTAACATGCTTGAAAATTTGTTTATCAGTTGAACTTGCATGTGGCTTGGAATCAATATAGTCTTGAAGGGATGTGTCAGTTTTTACCTGAACATAACTACCACAATATTTTTGTTTAACAAGGGACGAAAATCATCAATCAGGGGTAAGCATACAACTCTCTGGGAACTACGTTCTATTAGCCTTTAACAAATATTATCAAATATTATGATCACTATTGGATGACCCTTGCTTCGTTATCAAAAAACCTGGAAGTAATATCTATGTAGGTTTACATAGGAATGTGGGAGGGCAATGCAAGATATTGTTGACGAGAATATCTTCTTTATTTTGAGTGAACAAATGCAATCGATAGCAGTAGGAGCAGTAGTCTTAGTTATATTATCAACAACAAGCATACGAACACAGTCAAATTGCTGTTAGTATGTAAGCTGTACCAGTTTCTTATGTTCCTTTTTCTCTTAGAGAGTTTAGCTTTATTTTATCATTCCCGAGAAAAGAGATCTATTTCCTGCCTCATAAAATAGATACCTGCATAAGGCTGTAGAATGAATTTTTAGGAATGCAATGGTTTCGACATTAACATTACAGAGAAAGGATTCAGTTCTCCGAGAAAAAAGCTAAAAAATATCAAAATTATCATAATTAGTAAAAAAACTGGTAGTCGTAGTAGTATATTCATATTAAGTCTGACTGGTTGAAATGGCTAAGTTCAACTGAAAAATAATCTCTCAAAACAGTCATTATTCTCCTTGGTTCCCTTGGAGACGACAATATTCTATCTATTTTCATTGTATAATTACTGAGATTATAATCTTTATTCCTTGGCTGACAAGTGTCTGGGATCCACTCCCCTGAGATCTCTTCCATCCTTGAGATGTTTTTTTAAAAAACTCGCCCTTCCAGCCATATTCCTAGTTATTATCCAGACCTGACAAAGATTCTTTGATTGATCATATAATGATAAAAAAAAAGATACCGAAAACAGTGCTGGCGCCAGGAAAAGCTTACATTCACCCGATGTCCAGTGAAAACTACCATGAAAGAATGGTGAATAAAAACACAAGCGAAAGAAAAGAATCCTGAAAAGAGTGACTGAGTTTTGAAAAAGCTCACAGTAATATAGCCATAGGCAACAGCTGTATTAATAGTGATAAATTTAAAAAGTAATGATAATAATGATAACATTAGTAGCAACTCATGAGAAAATTGATGATGATGATCACACCACTACCACTACTATTACTACTACTATTACCACCACCACCACCACCACCACCACCACTACTAATACTACTACTAATACTACTACTACTACAACTAATAATAATAATAATAATAATAATAATGATAATAATAATAATAAAGAAGTAAGGAAAAGGAGAAAGAATATCGCAATGGGATGGATAGATTACAAAAAGGCATACGATATGATTCCACATAGCTGGATACTCGAATGCCTTAGAATGTTCAAAATTAGCGAACCGGTGGTTAAATTCATCGGTAATTCAATGAAAGACTGGAAAGTAGATTTGACAGCCGCAGGGGACAAACTAGCCGAGGTAGGGATAAAAAGGGGGATCTTCCAAGGAGACTCGTTGTCCCCACTATTATTTGTTCTAACAATGATACCGCTTAACAGAATCCTGAAAAACAGCAAAGGATACCACTTCTCTAAAACAAAAGGAAAGGTCAACCACTTAATGTACATGGACGATATTAAATTGTTTGCGAAAAACAGGGGAGAGCTTGAGACTCTGTTCAACGAAGTAAGGGAATATAGTGAGCACATAGGAATGGAGTTTGGGATAGAAAAATGCGCAATCATGGTGATGCACAAAGGAAGGCTTTCAATGACTGAGGGAATTGAACTTCCGGACGACAACAAGATTAGGGCATTGACTGCACAAGACCGATACAAGTACCTAGGTGTCCTTGAATGTGACACGATAAAACGGGAAGAGATGAAGGAGAAGATTAAGAGGGAATACCTTAGAAGGATAAGGAAAATATTAGAAACCAAATTAAATAGCAGAAATCTAATGAAAGGAATGAACACCTGGGCTGTGTCAGTAGTTAGGTATACTGGACCATTCCTAGGATGGACAAAGGAAGAGCTCCAATCAATGGATAGGCGAACAAGGAAACTTATGACGATGCATAAAGCATTACACCCTAGGGATGATACAGATAGACTATACGTTATGAGAAAAGAAGGTGGTAGGGGGCTCATCAGCATAGAAGATTGTGTCCAGAGAGCTAAAGTAGTCCTAGATAGATATGTGCAAACAAATAGTGAAGAAATCATAAAGAGCGCGAGGGATAGTGCAACAAACAAAGTAGAAAGCAATGGAACGGTACAGCAAACTAGAAAAGAAAAGTGGGAAGGGAAAAAATTGTACGGCGAGTTTAAAAGACGGATAAAAGATATAGCAGACGAGAAATCATGGACGTGGTTACGAAAGGGAAACCTTAAGAGAGAAACAGAATTGCTCATCATGGCAGCCCAAAACAAAATCATAAGGACAAACTACATAAAAGCAAAAATCGACAGAACACAGACAAACAGCAAATGCCGCATGTGCGGTGAAAGAGATGAGACAGTAAACCACATAACTAGTGAATGTAGTCAACTCGCCCAGAAGGAGTATAAGCATAGACACGATAGAGTAGCAACGATGATACACTGGGAACTAAGTAAACAAATGGGATTCAACCATGGGGAAAAGTGGTATCAGCACAAGCCAGAGGCAGTTTTGGAGAATGACAACCACAAACTACTGTGGGACTTTGACATCCAAACTGACCACCTCATCCAGGCAAGAAGGCCGGACTTAGTAATAGTAGACAAAAAAAGGAAGGCCTGCCAAATAATAGACGTTGCTGTGCCTGCAGACCATAGAGTAAAAAAGAAGGAGGGTGAAAAAAGGGAAAAATACCAGGACCTAGCAAGGGAGTTGAAGAAAATGTGGAACATGAAAACCAGGGTAGTACCGGTCATAGTGGGAGCACTAGGAACTGTCCCCAAAACGCTGAGGGAGAGACTGGAGGAGATCGGGATTAGGGGGAGGATAGAGACCGTACAGACCACAGCACTACTGGGAACTGCACGGGTACTGAGGAAGGTGCTAGAGATATAAGTACTGCAACGAATCGTAGCTCTGTCATGATATGCAAAAGAGAGAGGAGACGTTAGCTGAAGACCTGAGGAGACTTATTGTCACTCAGCCTTCAGCGATAACCACTGGGCAACCGGTGTGAAACTGTAAATCGCAGAATTACTGCGACCTATGAGTACTAGGAGAGGAGGGCTGGAGACTTGAGGAGACTTGCTGTCACTCAAACTCCAGCGGTTACCACCAGGCAACTGGTGTGAGATTCCAAATAATAATAATAATGATAATAATAATTTGAAAATTAAAGGAATTTTTGATTCATTTTGACTTGGTGAAATATTCTATATCCATATATCATTTGAAAATACAATATTCAATCTTCAATTTATAGCCAATTTTTTTTTTATTTCATTTTCTTTTTATATCTTAGGACAAATCTGGTCATTTTTGATGGGTTGTCTCTTGATGATGGTATCGAGATCAGATAGTCCAATGATTGTTCAGCATGTACGGAGCTGATGCAGAGATTAAGTGTGTGCGTATCAAGGATCGTTAGAACTATTTTCGGCTTCAGAAACCTGTCACCATCAGTTATCTTGAACGTATGAAGAATGACGTACCACTTTTGCGACACAATGGCACCATAAAAGTCGATTGAAAATATTGGACAATTCTGCATTGTCACTTGCTCCTCTCCTCTCATCAATGTTTACCTCTCCCCTGCCTTCATGATATACTACCGATGGTTTTTGTCTCTCTATGGTGGGCGTGTATTTACTGGCAGCCACATTTATTTCCATTATTATTTCTCATATGATACGTTGAGACGTGACACCAATTATAAGTGTATAGAAGAATTATTGAGTTTACTTGCAGAAAACCAATGCCTACGCCGGCCCTTCGAGCTAATTTTTGTAAGAAGTCTAATTATGGACCAGATTGGATCATTAATATTTTCAACTTGCTCTCACCTGAATTCTAATTATCTATTTATTCAATTATACTGTATTTGAAAAATTATTATTATCACGAGGTGTTCAATCACATTTATTATCATTAGGGAACTGTAAAAGAACCCAAAATCAAAAAAAAAAAAAATCATCCATCTTTAAAATTCCTCCCTATTTACATTAGGTATTGGTTGGGTGAATGATTTTTTTCATCAAAAGTCAGAAATAAATGGAAACAGGTCATTCATAGGTTGAGTGCAAACATTGATCGCACCGTTCCTTTTTCAATAAATCGTAAACTTTCTCACTTTAGCACCTTACCCTGGTCTTTTTGGCATGCAAGCCAATCTTGGAATGTGCGCAATTTTTTGTGTGTTTCTCTTGAACGATAGCTACTTATTGTGTTTATGGCACATAATAATAGTGGATTCACTAAACCTTTAGTAATTTCAGGAAGTCTCCAGTTTCACAATCATACAAGTAATCCATAACCATCTTGTGATGTGAAACAATAGTACTCTACTGAGTTCAATCCTCACTGTGTGCCCCACTATCATTGCCATGTGTCAAAATAAGCAAGATCTAAGTATTATCCAGAGTATACAGCTACCATATTCGAATGTATATACAGCTTTTTTTGAAAGCCATTTTTTGCCGATCGTACCCGGAAACTTTTCGGGAGACTGCGTGTCAACCAGGTCTGTTAGAACCTGACCCTGCCCGTACAGTTGGGATTTGGCTCTCCTGCAACATCTGGCACTTCTCAAATAGGATTTCAGACTGCGTGTAAGATTATGGCAATCAATAAAGAGGATTTTGCAGTCTGTTTTGAAAAAAACTCAAGGGATGCTTGGATAGGTGAGTTAAGTCACTAGGAATGTACCCTGGGGGGAATCAAGATATCATTTCCCTTAGTAAGCCAATGATCCGTTGATATTAAATGGATCAATATTTTCCATATGAAATTCGTATTCTACATTTTTAACAGTATATCATTACTTTGATATATTCTGTCTTGTTAATATTTCTTCAAACTTCATGTATTGTTCATTCTCATGTCCGTCTCTCTTCAAAACCCTACTCCAAGGAAACAAAGTTCTCACTTGGAAAAGCAGACGATGTTTCCGATAACTACATCTTAGACAAAAAGGGATAATGGCTCCCACTCGGTTAAAAGATGAGCCAAAGCCATTGGTGAACAAATTATTGAATATATTTAACGATACATGCTGGAGTCCAGAATGGCATTTTTTTTTTTTTTTTTTTTTGCACAAATGTTAAAGAAATATTAGTTGAGTCTCTTCGAAGCTTTCCGGCTCTTCATTGATTTTGCGCACGGATAAGGTCTGTTTTGGAAATATCCAACTAATTAGGATATCTTGAAAACCAGTTGCACAGCTTCAATATTTTTTTTGCGAACAGACACATATCTGTTGGTTACTCTGTTGACTATGGGGTGCCTTGAATCATATTTTTAATAAGTTAACCTTGCCATTTTTTGCAAATCCTCGCATCGCTCAGGTCCGTCAGGCTCAAGCAGTCTAGATTCGACTATCAACAATATCTACTTTTTTGCAAAGGGATTTCAAATAATGGAGATTAAAGAGAATGAAATTAGACAGATGATAACGATCCCAAAAGAGGACTCTGCTGGCTGTTTTGAAAAGATAAATGGACGAAGGGATACTTGGGTGAGTTGTTAAGGGAAGCCGTTTGATCGGGACAAGTACCATTGTAAGATGGCTATTTTACTGTCTATATTGAATGGCAGGAAGATTAATAAAGATTCAATGAATATAAGTGGATGAAAGATGTGATTGAAATATGTACTAGATATGTTCGTATTAGCCTAAGACAGTGGAACACAAAAAGTTAATTCAACAATAGCGTAATAGTAAGTCATGGATAAAAACTTTGATGGCTGCACACTTACATCACGGATCTAGAATATGATTCTGTTAGTTCTCACCTGCATTTAAATGGTATGTTTTCTGGAATAGCAAGAGGTACGAATCAAATAATGTATCAGTGCAAAGAATAGACTGCCAATAGCCCCCCCTTGATTTTATTCGTAGATTTTTTTCCCTGCCAATGATAATTTTTTTTTTACAACGAAGAAAACAGTAAAAGTCACGGAGAGCTTAGTGAATGCTGGTGAAGTCAAAAGCTTGTTCTTTGTTCTTGCCTCACTACTTTCGACTTCAGAACGAAAGAGTTACACACTGCTTCCTTACTGAGAGTGGATGGTCGGACCCAATTTGTAACCGCCCCCACTCCCTCGCATGAACAAATGGCTGCCCGGGGATGTTTTGGCTGTAAAATCACCATTCAGGTGTCTGACGATCTGAACGGTAAAATTTCTTGATAGAATCCCCAGCCTCTCTTTTTCTCATCATGATTTCTATACATTCCTCCAAATCGAGTTAAGTATTCTTTTTAAATAAAAACTATTTCAAGTCAGAGATGGGACCAACATAGTTTCTTTCTTATATGCTAAGATAGAACAAAACCTTTCAAGACAATATCAGCGTGTCAAATACGGTTTCGCACCATTATTTTAAGATAACAGCTCTGCTAAGTCGGTATAAGAATGGTAGACATTGCTTATGATATAAGTCTCATTACAGTTAACCATATTTCTGTTTGTTAAATAAAAGTCCCCCCAAAAAATTGAACTTTGTCCAAAACGACTATTTAATCTTAACACCTAAATGTAACTTCAAGTTATCATCTCGATAAGGTGATTACGACGACTTAAAAGTCAGTTCATCTTCAACTTCCCCTGAAACTCTGTCAACTTTGTTGTGTTATAAACAAAACAACTTTCTGCAAATTTATCGAGCAGGGTTGGCTTTTTTTTGGGTCAAATCCTAAAGAAATCTCACATTGTGGTTAAGGGGGTAGAAATCACTGCACTTCAACGCAGAAATCACAAGACAAACGAAATAACCACAAGGACTCTTAAAAAATGACCGTCACTTCCTATGATAAGGATACTCAATTCAAATGCATATTTCATAAGTGACTATATGTTTTTTGCATCATTTACAATTTCACATAACAGACCAGTTGAGGAGCTGTATCAAATGTAAAGTTGATACAACAGGATTACAAGACCGTAATGAACCCTTAACAAATGTCAGGACTTTTACAAAAGCATCCCATTAGAAATAGTTTGAAACAGCGATAATTGACTCAATAAAAGGCTTAGCTAAAGAGTAATAGAGGTTTTAGTTTAACAGTCAATTAATTATTTTCTTTTAATTCTGAAACATTTTAGTTTATGTGAATCAATTATCAATCGTTTTCAACTATCTATTTTTTTTTAATTTAGCAAAAATATAAAAAGATATATATGTTTGAAAGATCATGTGTCAGTGATGAAAGACCATAGTATATCAGAGGTTCAATTAATTATCTACAAATCACCTACACAGAAGAATGTGATCCTCTATCAGCCAGCACTGAGTAGATGTATCGGTCAGCATCCATTCGACCATCCATAAAGAACGTATAATAATGAATCTAAGTATCTAGGATAACGACTGTTTTCTGACAAGATAGAGATAAAATACCCTTTTGTAGAAGGACCAATTGTGTCTTTGAGTAAAATCTTCAAGGAAATACATAAGGAAAAGAATACATGACTGTTTCTCAAACTTACCGATCTTTCCAAAAAAAGAGAGGAACGAATTGTGTAAATGAAAGAGGAAAATATGCAAAAGATAGAAGAGTAGAAATGAGGAAAGATACGGGAAAGACGATTGTGAAAAAGTTTGAAGAAAAGGTTAACATGAACATACTCAAGAAAAAGGGGAAGGAAAAGGTAAATGCGAAAATTTAAAAAAAAAAAAGAGATAAGGAATAATAATCTTATTTGAAGATGAGGAGGGTAAAACAAACGGTAAAGGGGAAAAGAGAGAAAATTGGAAGGTAAATGGTCAGCAAAAATGAAAGAAGATAAAAGTAGAAGAAAAGAACGTGAAAAAGTCAAAGGAAGGTGGGTCCGAATAAGGAGGAAAGGAAAGATGGCGGGAAAGGGAAAAAGGGAGGAAGTACCTCAGCACTGAGAAGGAAAAATGGATGAAAATAGATGGAAGAAAACAACGACGAAACGAAGTTTGTAATACGAGTAGAATAAAACAAAGATGAAAAATGGAAATAGAACGTAGCTTTTTTGCAATTTTCGGAAGTTGAAAACCACACGAACAAAACAAATAAATATTTCATTTTCTTTAAAAGGTGGTTTTATTCAGATTAATACATTTTTAAAGCTATTTTCAAGAGAACTCAGTGGGTATTTGGCTAGATGTCATATCAAGGCTAACATAAATTGAATCGCCTCGAGCCACAAAAATTCTGAAATCACTGCCTCTGTGATGCTCATGATAGAGAGGTTTTGCAAATCTTCAGGAATTATATATCCATCGACAGATGCAGTCAGTGAACAACTACTTGTAAAGCTGTTTGGGGTATCCCTCCATTGAGGGATCGGGAAGCGTTTTCAAATAGCCCCCATCCTTCAAATCTCCTCATCTCTATCCCTGCGTCTGCTGAGCAATCAAAAATGCACTGACTTACCTCAACAATGCAAAGCACAGAGTTTTCAGTTTAACGCGATGATGAAGTATTTTCTTTCTTTGTTGATTTTGTTTGGACTGAAAGTACACGATACTCATTTATCTTAATAAAAAAATTTTTTGTGTATGAAACTTTCCAATACATGCAGGAGGATGTTAAAAATATATTTCATTGAAAAAAAATATCCAAGTCTACCCCAGAAATTGATAAATTCTTCCGTAGCACAAAATTTCATTTCAGTTCGTTGGGAACGATTAGATATATTATATAAACAAACAGGCAGGGACGGATAAATACATATACCTCTCCTAATTTTCTTGGCAGAGCTGAAAAAAAATAGAATTAATCGATAAAACAATAAAATCAAAAGAATACAAGCAATGATTGACTCAAAAAATTATTTGACTGAGATCCGTATCAACAATTCGATGGAGAATGTCCCTTGCGGTTGATACTTTTAGCTGTTATGATATGCATCGACAGATCTCATCAATTTCACACTCTGGAAGTGTCTACAAAAACAGTATAAAATCTGTAACACGGAGAAAAGGTGAATGTTTTGGGATATTAACTGAAATGTCGATGGTGATGGGTCATAAACTGTAATAAAGATAAACTTGGAGAGCTCTGTCTGAATTAAAGGCTTTTATGGCCTATTTTGCAACGAAGGAGTGTGGTAGGGGCAGAGAGAGACCAACGGACGGATAGCAACAGGAAAGGAGAGTTCAAGAGAGAAAAGAGGGAGATATACAGAGCAGAGAAACGTAGAAGGAGTGGTATATATATATATATATATATATATATATATATATATATATATATATATATATATATATATATATATATATATATATATACATATGTATATATATATATATATATACATATGTATATATATATATATATATACATATAAGAAGCATCAAGAGATAGGTTGAATGGGACGTAGAAATATATTGGAGTAGAGAGAGATAGAGAGAGAGAGAGGGGGGAGGAAGGCTGAACATAGGTTTATATAGAGAGAAGGGTGAAAAGATGATATTTGCAGAGACGGAAAATGAAAAGGAAGTGAAAAGAAGTGGAGAGAGAAAGACAATTCGATAGAGTGTTAGAGAGATAGAGGGATATAAAATGGTCTGGAAATAGTGTAATTATTTTTTACAACTTCACTTATCTTTTCCTAGTGAATTAACCATTTTAAAAATCGGTGGACCTAAATTGAAAGAAGAAAAGTGTTTTTAACTACCCTTACACTCTCCTAAAGGTAATCCTGACAAACCATTTATCTAGTATAACAGGACTATAATGAGACCTTTCACGTTATTCAGCTTTAAACGTACGTCATATGTTAAATGCTGGATGGAACACCTACTGAAAGAACTTATTAACTGGGCAACTCTAATTCTTTCAATACTTATAAGTTCAATCCCCGATTGCATTCACTGCCAGTTGTGCATGCGTCACAAGGATAAATGCGACTGCTTTCCATATTTTCTGATATACTTGGCATCTCAGTAATACTGAGTACTCATGCATACGCTGTCATACATTCGCCACAATTCTTTATCATGGGTGTTGCAGAGCCAGTATTTCCATAATCTGTCTTGTTCATCTCTCCATCTTGTGTTCAATCGGTTTCAGTTTCTTATGAGATCTCATGGGATCCATGTTGTGAGACGTGATGTCCATCGGTTGTCTTTCATTCTTGCAACATAACCTGCTTATTGCCATTTGAATTTTTTAATAGTTTTTTTATGATGCCATGGACACCCATTTTGTTCCTGATATACTGTGCTGTATCATGCTCTCTCTTTGTAAGGTTGAGTGTGATTATCTCATGCACACGTTGTATGCTTCTCAATTTGTAGGTCTGATTTTCCTTAAGTTAGTTGCTTCAGCTCCATAAGTGACTATAGGGAGAATGCATTAGTTGTATACTCTTCTCTTTAGGATTATTAGGATAATCTGTTTTTTGAAAGTTGAGCTTGCTCTGCCAAAGGCTTGCCATTCCAAAGTGATTTTTCGCTTGATCTTTTCCTCTTTTAAGGGTGTCATGGAAATTTGTTGTCCTATGTAGATGTAGTGGTTTACCTTGCAAAGTTTTTTTATCTTTTATCTTGATAGTTACGTTTTTTCTTCTCAACATGATTATTGCACATGATTTCGGCATACCAACTAACAAACGCTTTGCCATCGACGATATTTTGAGAGAAGCGGGAAAAATGACCCCACACTACCTTCATTCATTCGTGCTAGGTCCGGATCCTACGTTTACGCTTTTGTTGATACCCAATGGTTGGCATTTCTTCTCTGGCATACGTTTAGTTACGAAGAGCCAGAAAATGATAATGCTGTGTTTCCCGTACATAAAAAGAGAATGATTTGACCAAAGGCACAGGACAGCAAGTCCTGGTTACATCTAGGAGACCAAATTATTTTATTTTACCAGAATGGATGAATAGATACATGATTCTAAGATAAGAATCCTAGTGAAAACATATCTATTTATGTATATCAGTATCAACATGGATTACCTCTTTATAAATTCTGTGGGGCTCATTCAGTCTAGAGACAAACTGTTTGCCTACAGAATTAATACTGGGTCAGTTTCATAATAGTGTCGTATGAGTCGAATTTCATTTCGAATACAAATGTTATATACATATCATTCGAACTAACTATATTGTAATAAAGTATCAATCGTTCTGAGGTCAAATCTTTTGGCCTTAAGACAAGCAAATTTGTCACTCAATGGGATACATTCAGATACTTTAAAAACATTGATATCCATAATTTTTCTGATTTATTATTTTTTACTCCCCATGTATATCCCCCCTTAGTTTTGATTTTATATTTATTTTCATTTGATACATCTACCTTCATCTTCGTTGACATCAACTCATGGCAACTCAGTTGAAGAAAAATTGCTGCCATTCAGTCAGGTTATATAAAGACGTATCTCAGGATTTAAAAAAATCTTATCATGGGGAGAAAATAGGACGGGGAAAAAGAGGAATACAAAATAGGTGGTCATCAGTCGACTGTGATAGGGAGAGGAATATCCGACAAGAAATACTCGAAATTTTTTAGAAAGACTACGATCATTTTGGTTTTTATGGCCGAGTTAGTCAACATCTTTAGGGTATGAAGTCATTTGCACATTTTTGAATGGTATTCAATTATATGCTGTCATGGTTTCTGCCTGTGAATGTTGTTAAGTGTCTGTTAAGATGTTTGTGTGCTGCCTATTATGACGTTTTTCTCTTCCTTTTCTTATTGTCCTTAAAAAAAACATAGATTGAATTTTTATTCTAGTGTTGCGTTATGTGAGCTACTGAGAAGAATTGTAAGGCGATTAATAGGTAGGGCCTATGATTTTCATGTCTGCAATAAAGGCAAAAAGTAGCAGAGGTGTAGTAGAAGAAAATACTGTTGTTACAATTTAATGTCTCCTTTATTTCTCTTCCTCAGCAACGTGGAACTGCGGCTTGGTAATTTGTCAAAATATGCAACATGGTAGATATAATGTACAAGGCAAAGGGGAACAGACAAATTGACGAATGTTGGCCTTGGTGTGAGGAAAAAATGGAAGACCTTTCCTCTTAGGGTGAAATTCATCACTGTTGGCTCGCTTCTTGGTGTATTCCGTTGACTTCAGTCTGTGAACGACTTTTTTTTTTATGGGAGAAGTCCATTAAGGTGTAGATAACATACGTTGCGTGCTGAAATTGATTAAGTTACAAGGATAAGCAAATGTTGTTTCTGGCGACGAAAACCACATAGGGACAATTATTTCGTCTGAAAACTTTTGCAGGTCAGCAAAAACGCTTATTATTTTCCATCTTTATTGATAAATGTTGGAAACAACACAGAAGGTACTCAAATGACCACTTGAACTTTGCAGTCCGTGAGAATGCTTTTTATTTCATGCAGACCTGTCATCGTTGTCCGCATTGAATCCATGCATTGCGCACCTGGGTTTACCAAGAGTAGTAAACATTTTATTTACCTTCTATTAATACCTATTTTTGTTCATCAGCTTTTTTTTTTCATTTTATCTTTCTCGTGTTATTTTCTTTTTCCCATTTCTCTTTTTTTTCTAAAAAAAACTTTTGTCCCTTTTTTTTCATGTGTCTGTTTCTTGTTTCATAATGTTAAACTCTCACATATGAACACTTTTATTTGCATTATTATTAGTCTTTCATTGGTCGTTGTATTCCATGTTCATTCACTTTCTGAATATTAATTGATGTGCCCCGGAAAGGGCAGAATCATGAGCTAGTTTGTGTTGCAAATCCACACTCTACTACATATTTCTAGCTCTACTCTAAAGCAACTTAACTTCAATAGTAAAAAGTTGTATGTATCATGCACTCTATGAAATAAATCCCTTACATCTCAGAAGTTGCTTTATATTATTAATATATTATTGTATTTTGTTATACTGCTAGCCAGATCCGTACCATATGTATTATACGCACACACACATACATAAATATATATATATATATATATATACATACATATACATATATATATATATATGTGTGTGTGTGTGTGTGTGTGCATGCACGTGTATGTGCGTATGTGTGGGTATATTCACGTGCATGTGTGTGCTTGTGTGTGTGTGTGTATGCCTGCGTGAAGAAAACTATTTACACACATGGACTCTTACAAAGATAGACAGGTAGATGTATACATATGAAAAGAAAATGCATCATAGCAGATGAATAGGCAATTAAAAGGAACATACTCTCAGGACATTTTCGGCATTGATATTACTATTCCTATTCCAAATATAGAAACGTGATGAGGCTCGGTGTATGTAAGACTTTCTAATCCGTCCTGTGTATTACTGGCACGATAATGTCTAAGAATTATCGAAAACCTCCAAAATGGACTTCTTTACTTCCTCTTCTAAATCCAACCTCTATATTTAGATATCTTTCCCCCTCTCTCACTTAGTTACTTTGCCACTCCCTCTCTCTCTCTCTCTCTCTCTCTCTCTCTCTCTCTCTCTCTCTCTCTCTTTCACAGCTTCTCTCTGTTTCTCCTTGTCTCTATTCCTTTTTTATTTCACCTCAGTCTGAGGCGAATACCATTTTAGCGAGGGCATTGTATATTGGAAAAATGAACTTCTATCCGAGAAAGAACGCAATTTCCCATGGTGGAGATGGTGGTAATGTTGATGTGTATAGGTGTGGAGCATCGGGGTTCAATTTTAATCAGTGTAGATCAATGAAGAGCTCCCTTCATCTAAAATTCCTCTTTTCAAACGTGCAACCCATCTCCATCCACCCCCAGACCAGACAGCTAAGTCTTAATCATTGCATTAGTCCTTGTGATAAGAGCCACCGACATCAATGTTTGTAATCACCCAATTCGATCACAATTGTCATCTGCACATTGTACTACCCTCGGGAAACCGGTCCCACCCTGACAGGCACAATGATGCCTGTTGTCCAAAGCATTATGGCAATCCCATCACTCGTTATCAATCATAATGGAGCCAACACCTTTATGCGTAGGAATATCCCAGAGTAATTAATTGGTTCAATATTTACTTCCCTACGTCGCAGTAGGGAGTTGTGGCGAGAGGGTATTATGCAAATATTTTGGTTATGAAATCACTAGCCTTGCAGCTGTGCACACAGTTGGGGATATCTTGGTTGACTGAACAATGTACCTTGAATCTTCAATTACGGCTGAATGGATTGGAGAGGGGGAGAGGGGAGGTAAAGTGAAAAGGGATGAGGCACCGAGGAAAAAGATCGGCCTGGTAAAAGGGGTAGGCAGAGAGGTAGACAGACGTCAGAAGACGGACACAGACACATAGCGCTTATACAACAAGACAGGCCAGATTCAGATATACCCCACTTTCACTTAAACGGTATGAACAACACGAATGAGTGATAATCAGAGAATACCTCAAAGATAGTTTTCAAACACTTTCAATAAAAAGACAGCAGAAGACTAAACCACGTATGCTGCTTTAACTGACCCTTTCACATAGGACGATACTACAGTCTTTAGGCTGACTTACATTCCTCGGTTGGGAATAAAAGTCACTGGGCTGGTCATGATGAGCACCTGGCCAATTACTGATTGATAAACCTTTGCCAGAACTCTGCCCGGAAAATACAGGTTTGTATTGAATGAAACCCTATTCAAATACTACCCCAAGACTTTCCACGGAGACCTCAACTCCTAAGAAAGCATGACTTATAATGTTCATGTGTGAAGGAGTGAAATCTTGAATAAGGTCAATGCAGCAATGACCAGGTAAATTCCAAAAGTTGAGAGAAACCAATGTCTTGAATGCAACACATCCATAATCAATTCAATCATGCATCCTAATAGATGGAAAAGACTTGGCCACCTCCGAATTCACGGGAGCTTTTGCGTTGCTCGGAACTGGATCCATGGCCATCTTTGACGACAGGGTAAGAGCACAATCAACACCAAACGTGAAGCCTTTGGTCATTATCAACACCCCTTAGGAGTCTTGTCGAAGAGTAAAAGCTAATCTTGAAGAAACCACTCATATTGTAATGAGTTTTATCCTCACAGGATGCCTCAT
Source organism: Thysanoteuthis rhombus (assembly GCA_963457665.1). NCBI lineage: Eukaryota > Metazoa > Mollusca > Cephalopoda > Oegopsida > Thysanoteuthidae > Thysanoteuthis > Thysanoteuthis major. The sequence continues at coordinate 4,707,697 of OY735214.1, read as the reverse complement.
ATTTGTGTTGTCATAGTTTCTTAGTGACTTTTAGCACTGATGGAAGGGTATTGCATGCACATATTTTTTTTTCATACGAGCGCACTTGTATTAAAGCTCTGTCCAGTTTGATGAATTTTAATTGACTGAGCAAAGTTTCTTTATTATAAAATCACAGCAGAGAGAGGGGAGAGAAAGCAAGAGAGACAGAGAGACACAGAGAGAGAGAGAGAGAGAGAAGCGCGTGTATGTTTTTTTTGTGTGTGTCAGGGTGTGTAATCAGAATATGCCATATTTTAATTAAACAGAAATAAGAGACACGAACACCACAGGGATCATTTTGACACTTTTTAATTACCACATGCAAATGTCATCTGTTCTGACTTCAGTAAAGATACCGTACAAGATTTCCTGCATCTTGTCAAACTTTGGCTGTTTTTTTTTAAATTTTTCTCAAATTCTTAAATTTTGGAAGAGGAATGGTTCCAATACATTTTTTGACATAAAAACCGAAAACCATAACCCGATCCTCATGGTTTCTGTACACAGTAGTTGTTTGTTTTCAATTGAAAAATTATTAACTTTACCCAGATTTTAACCATTGCACCCTGATTAGATAGTTTCTATGCTAGAGTTAATGTTCATACAATAATACTGTTACTATTTGTTGAATCTTATGGGTGATCAAAAGACCGTATGTAATACCTGCTGATTATTACGGAATATCAAGTGAAGGCAAGTAATATCTGGTAAATCCTACGATATACCGAGTAACAGCAAGTGATACCTGGTGAATCTACTGACGAAAATGGGACAACGAGTAATACACGACGAATCTCACGGAAGATCGAGTAACAGCAAGTAATGATCGAATGATTTTTTAGGTGATTGAGCTACTGTAAATAGAACACAAATATTCCATCATTTTACTCAGTATCGTAGCTAACTTTAGTAATGCTGTCGTCTGGAAGTTGTTGTTTTTTTTCTTCTTCTGATTTTCCTATTGTTTTATCACTTTTACTCTTTGTCTTTTAAATTACCGGAACATTTTATAGAAAGAACCCCACCCCCGAATACTGGAGCATTCATCTCAGTATTCTTGCTGATTCTGTTGATTCTGTTGTCTGAATGGCTTCAATTCATTATACATACCAGATACCCGCAAAAAATTTCCAGCTTATCAGTTCAGTTTTTGGAATCATATATATATATATATATATATATATATATATATATATATATATATATACATATTTATAAAGAGAAAGATAGAGAGAAGTAGAAAAAGTGGAGATAAAATAATGCATTGTTTTGTTGAAATTTGTGAATTTCTTGAGTTCGGCAGAATCGAAACTAGAATTTCCAATCGATACCACAAATATTTCTTCATTTAGAAGAAATTCATTTTTTTGACCAAATATATTTCTAGACATACATTAGAACAGTTCAAAGTAACAGAAACGAACTCTGGTTGAAGGTTTTACATTGGATGTTTCAGACGAGAATAACTACATGTAAAACTTTGGATTTATTGATGCACCCTAATATATTCATGTATTAATACATCTGTATATGTATGTACTTATTTCTCTCTCTGTCTCTCACTCTCTATCTATCTATCTCTATATTTATAAGTGTATATCTATATATAGATATATATATATATATATATACATGAATATATATATATATATATATATATATATATATATATTTATATATATGTATATATACATATTAAAATTCACGATGAATTATTTTTAAAAAAAACAAATAGAAATGTCATCCTTGCATTACGCAGTTAACATATCATTCAATTCGGACAACGTTAAAAGGATAAAGAAAATGAAGATAATTTAGCTACTGCCGATATCAAACATGCTACTGATATGTTGGAGCGTTAAGGCAGTAATCAACCCGCCATCGTGCTGGATAGACCGTCAATAATAAAATGGTCGAATATCTGCTTTCAAATGAAATGATCATTTCATTTATTTTTGGTCCTTCACGTCTTTCTCTCTTAATGCAACATCATATACATAGGAAATTGACTTTTTGTTCTGACGGAATTGATCACAAATAGCGTTTAATCGTAAAGAAACTTATCTGAGATGATTTCCCGTCTTACATGCTGAATATTTCATTGATTGTAGACGACTTGATTAGATAAAACAATGTAAGAATATCGAGCTCTTGCGAGAATCGAACCTGCCACTGATAAGTATCCGCTTCAACCTAGCGATGATATGAAAAGAAACGAGAATGAACAAGATGAGAATAGTTGAATTTTGACAAAAATTTCCAATTCTCATATATATATATATATATATATATATATATATATATATATATATATATATATATATATATGCACACTAAGTGAGTAGTATAACAGGAAGAAAGGAACAAATTCACACAACACAGGCACACAATGGGAGAGAGAGACAGAGTTAGACAAACATTGAAATAGAACCTCCAGTCAATAAAATGATTTATTCTGCCACAAATAATGACAGAGAGATGCGGGCACACAAGGAGAAGAAGCAATCACAACAACATAATGACTGACACCATCTTGCTTTCATTGACTTTTTACATCGGATTTTTTATCATGGTGATAATCATAGTTGTTTCATGGAGATGGGGTTTAGTATGGTATACGTGCATCAAAGGGACATTCTGGTCAATAGCTGACTATTTGGTGTTTGGTCTCTGATCGGCTGCAACGATAAAATGATCGATAATTGGATATACAATATAGTGATGATATCAAACGGAGGTCACTGATTGCATCTCGAATGTGGACACAAATCCTGGGTAAATCCTAATAGATCCGGTGACTGGAAACCAGAAAATCAATTAAGACAACTAGGAACCACAAATAATATTCTCTCTTTCGTCTTTTCAGGAAAGTTTCACCGATCGAACACAGTCAAGCCTCGGATATTATTCTAAGCACACTCAGTCATCGACTGATAGACGTGGGACCGAAATAAAATCATCAGGTTTGCTATATCAACGGATGACAACAAACAAAGCTGGCCATAAATGAGGTTGAACGAGGTGTTTGAAGGGGTGGTGACTGCATAGGTATGAAATGAGTGCGGGGATATGGAAAGGGAAGATCAAAAGAGGTAGAAGGGCAGCAATAGAGATGTAGACACACAAAGTGAGGCATAAAGACGTATACACAGAGAAATACAGAGAGAAAAGTACGAAAGGAGAGATAGATATATATATAGAGATAGAGAGAAAGAGAGAAAGAGAGAGGGAGAGAGAGAAATCCATTCATCCTCCATCTCTGCAAGTACGGTATTTATTCACTTTCCAAGCCCCAGGACTTTGTCTATATTGGAGGCGATCGTGTCTGATGCATCAACAATTGTGATTAACCTCTTGAAAGATGACTCTTTGGAATTAACTTGTCTGCGGTCTTTCCCTTCTATTGGTGCTCGTTTTCGGGGAATCTAGTCCCAAAAGCAAATGGAATGTCCATGGCCAAGCAATTAGTAGTACAGATAATGGAATTAGCGATCCTGGTTCAAACTGTGACTGAGATTTAGGTTCGGCTCACACTAATGCTTTTTGGTAAGGAATGGATAAATCCCCCATCGCTAGATATGGGTGAATAGCAGATAGTAAGTAATTTCCTTTCAGGTGCCTTTCACTTCAAGGTCAGTTCTGAATATAATCTATAATAAGTATGTCAAAGTATAGCACAGAGAATTTATCGTATGCGAGACCTGGTTTTCAGATCCCACTTTGGTCAGTCAGCAAGTTGGGAGTGTCTCTATGGTAGAGCTTCTCGTAAGATCAATTAGTGAGCATTCAGCAAACAGTCGTACACATTGAGAGAAACAGAATCAGATCAGTACATCAATTAGTTTTTAGAGGTAATGTCACAAAAGTGTTCGAATACTATATCCGTAATATTGATGTGACATATTTCAAGTGATCAGGCATCATATCCGTAATACTTCTAAATATAAAAGTATTGTTACTCAAATGTTTGTTCATTATGTCCGTAATACTTGTGAATAAAGATGCAACGTTATTCGAGAGCTCAGTTTATGTGTCCACAATACTTTTGAATACAAAAGTATCGTCATCCAGGTGATTACGCATACTGATCTCGACGTATCAGGCAAAAAACTGCTTCCTCTTTTGTCTATAAGATATATGTACTTCTGTGCCCCTTAACCATTTTTTCATCAGCATAATTTATGGTTCTCTTCTTGATATACTCCCTAAAGTTTTATTTCCAACCAGCCCTGTCATAATCTTAATTCTGTCGCTCATACTCTTCACATTTCCAAAATATTGTTCTCTTGTTATTTATCATATTATTTTTCACTCTTTCCCTCATCCAATTTTAATTCCTCTTCAGCGTGGCACTTCCGTTCTTCATGTAATCAAATAAAAACAGGAAAGAACAAACCAGGAAACAAAAATTGTTATTTATTGTTACTGCCAACTGTAATATTATTGGAAATACTTTTTTGCTATTTGATATTTTTGAGATATTGCAAAAACCACAGAGCACACAGAAAGAAAAGCCAATCTACTAATGGGTTTCCTTATTTGATCATATAATGAGCATACAAGCAATTTTTTGTCTGTTTGTTAGTTGGTGAAAAGTTGCATTGGTTAAATTCAATTAAATTATTCACCATGACGTAACAATCGCGTCTTAGATTACATCATGAAAGTTCTTGAAGCTTAAAACATCCGAATACCTATTTAGATAGCTTCATCTGAGTTCAGACTCTAGAGAAAACCACAATTAGATAATTTGAATAAACAAGAATAAAGATACCCAAAAGATTTAGGTCCCTAGTACTAATCTATACGTAAACGAGCCAGCCATTTCGGAATGGTATTTTTCATTCGCATAAAAAACAGATCATCGCTTTCAAAGTATAGACTTATGTATAGTAGACTTTTTATTCGATTGAGATATACTTATATTTGTATGCTCTTTGTTTTGTCGACTTCATATATTTAACCCCTATCAACGGGGTTGGATAAAGGTTTATGTATCCACTCGTGTATCAGTCTGCTTTGTTATGGAACTTCTTCAAAGAAATTCAATGACATTTCGAGAGAAGACGAGCCATGGGCAAAGAAACATCTGATTACATTTAAGGAGGACCGATCCAAAAATTTTTGAATTAACACTTTGAGTTAACATATTTTCATTGATTTTTGTGACAATGGCTTTGACAGATTTATGCTATCCGGAGGACTTTTTTTCTTCTCATCATTATCATCAGTCTTTTAACGCCCGTCATTGGATATAAACCTTCCCCAGGATTCGCCACAGTTCTCTGTCATGGGCGTCGTGGAGCCAGTACTTACTGAATATGTCTAGTTCATCTCTCCATTTGAGTTCCCTCGGCCTCGGTTTCTCATGTGATCTCTGGGGATCCATGTTTTGATACATGATGTCAATCGGTTGTCTTTCATTCTCGCAACATGGCCTGCCCATTGCCAATTAGGTTTTCTAATAAATTTTATGATGTCGCGGACATCCGTTTTTTTTCTTTATATACTGTGCTCTCTTGTGGTCTCTCCTTGTGAGGTTGAGCATGATTCTCTCATGCGCAGGTTGTATACTTCTCAGTTTGCAGGTGCGTCTCTTGATTAGGTTCTCTGTTTTAGCTCCATAAGTGACTATCAGGAGTATGCATTTGGTTATATGTACGACCTGAACCCTTGACTGCAGACATGTATTATGTGTCAAAGAGTTTGCATTTCAAGGAGAGCATCACACTGCTCTGTTTATTTATCGATTGATCGATCTATTGCATTCTGTTCTTATTCCAAGGAAGTTTTTCTTTTCACACACACACACACACACGCATATATATATATATATATATATATATATATATATATATATATATATATATATATATATATATATATATATAAACATCAGCTCCCCAAAGTGAATCATTAATTCTTAATCATCACAATCCAGTAATAACATTTTACTGTCAAGAGATACTACGAATCTAGTGATTATTGCATACAAACTGATGTTTACGATCTTTTTAAACGTGTCGTCTCGAGTGCTTCAGTAATAATTCATAGTATTGTCATCATGGATTTTTATTGTACGTTTTGGGTTTGTTGGATATCATTATCATTATTATTGATATTATTATTATTTGGAATCTCACACCAGTTGCCTGGTGGTAACCGCTGGAGTTTGAGTGACAGCAAGTCTCCTCAAGTCTCCAGCCCTCCTCTCCTAGTACTCATAGGTCGCAGTAATTCCGCGATTTAGTTTCACACTGGTTGCCCAGTGGTTATCGCTAAAGGCTGAGTGACAATAAGTCTCCTCAGGTCTTCAGCTAACGTCTCCTCTCTCTTTTGCATATCATGACAGGGCTATGATTCGCTGCAGTACTTATATCTCTAGCACCTTCCTCAGTATCCGTGCAGTTCCCAGTAGTGCTGTGGTTTGTACGGTCTCTATCCTTCCCCTAATCCCGATCTCCTCCAGTCTCTCCCTCAACGTTTTGGGGACAGTTCCTAGTGCGCCCACTATGACCGGTACTACCCTGGCTTTCATGTTCCACATCTTCCTTAACTCTCTTACTAGGTCCTGGTATTTTTCCTTTTTTTCACCCTCCTTCTTTTTTACTCTATGGTCTGCAGGCACAGCAACGTCTACTATTTGGTAGGCCTTCCTTTTTTGTCTACTATTACTAAGTCTGGTCTTCTTGCCTGGATGGGGTGGTCAGTTTGGATGTCAAAGTCCCAGAGTAGTTTGTGTTTGTCATTCTCCAAAACTGCCTCTGGCTTGTGCTGATACCACTTTTCCACATGGTTGAATCCCATTCGTTTGCTTAGTTCCCAGTGTATCATTGTTGCTACTCTATCGTGTCTATGCTTATACTCCTTCTGGGCGAGTTGGCTACATTCACTAGTTATGTGGTTTACTGTCTCATCTCTTTCACCGCACATGCGGCATTTGCTGTTTGTCTGTGTTCTGTCGATTTTTGTTTTCATGTAGTTTGTCCTTATGCTTTTGTTTTGGACTGCCATGATGAGCGATTCTGTTTCTCTCTTAAGGTTTCCCTTTCGTAACCACGTCCATGATTTCTCATCTGCTACATCTTGTATCTGTCTTTCAAACTCGCCGTACAATTCTTTCCCTTCCCATCTTTCTTTTCTTGTTTGCTGTACTGTTCCATTCTTTTCTACTTTATTGCTTGTTGCACTATCTGTCGCACTCTTTATGATTTCTTCACTATTTGTTTGCACATATCTTTCTAGGACTACTTTAGCTCTCTGGACACGATCTTCTATGCTGATGAGCCCCCTGCCACCTTCTTTTCTCTTAATGTATAGTCTATCGGTATAATCTCTAGGGTGTAATGCTTTATGCATCGTCATAAGTTTCCTTGTTTGCCTATCCATTGATTGGAGCTCTTCCTTTGTCCACCCTAGGAATGGTCCTGTATACCTAACTACTGACACAGCCCAGGTGTTCATCCCTTTTATTAGATTTCTGCTGTTTAATTTGGTTCCTAATATTTTCCTTATCCTTCTGAGGTATTCTCTCTTTATTTTCTCCTTCATCCCTTCCCGTTTTATCGTGTCACATTCAAGGACACCTATGTACTTGTATCGATCTTGTGCAGTCAATGCCCTAATCTTGCTGTTGTTCGGGAGTTCAATACCTTCAGTCATTGGAAGCCTTCCTTTGTACATCACCATGATAGCACATTTTTCTATTCCAAACTCCATTCCTATGTCCTCACTATATTCCCTCACTTCGTTGAATAGAGTCTCAAGCTCTCCCCAGTTTTTTGCAAACAATTTTATATCGTCCATGTACATTAGGTGGTTGACCTTTCCCTTTGTTTTAGAGAAGTGGTATCCTTTGCTGTTTTTCAGGATTCTGTTGAGGGGTATCATTGTTAGAACAAATAATAGTGGGGACAACGAGTCTCCTTGGAAGATTCCCCTTTTTATCCCTACCTCGGGTAGTTTGTCCCCTGCGGCTGTCAAATCTACTTTCCAGTCTTCCATTGAATTACCAATGAATTTAACCACCGGTTCGCTAATTTTGAACATTCTAAGGCAATCGAGTATCCAGCTATGTGGAATCATATCGTATGCTTTTTTGTAATCTATCCATCCTATTGCGATATTCTTTCTCCTTTTCCTCACTTCTCTTAAGATCATCTGGTCTATATAGAGTAAATCGTTTGCCCCTTTGGTTCGTATCCTACACCCTTTCTGTTCTTCTGGTAGTAGTCCCCTTCTATCCATTGACATGTATATTCTCTCTGCTATTTGCCCGGTCAGGATTTTCCACATAAGTGGTAAGCACGTGATTGGTCTATAGTTGCTTGCTATGTTCCCCTTTTCTGGGTCTTTTTGGATGAGGGTGCTTCTGCGTTTAGTCATCCATTCTGGTGCCTTGCCTTCGTTTAGACAATTTTGGAGTAGGTGGATGAGTCTGCCGTGTAACGTGGTGAATTTTTTGAACCAATACCCATGGATCCCGTCGGGACCCGGTGCTGTCCAGTTGGCTACTTTTCTAAGAGTATGTTTCAATGTGGTTTCATTCAGTACTATTGGTTCTCCCTTGTCTATATCTTCTAGTTCTTTTCTCATGTTTCCTAACCATTGTGGTGTTACGTTGTGTTTTTTTGGGTGCCCCATATGCTATTCCAATAGTTTTGGGCCTCTGTGGCATCTGGTTTCATGTCCTGCCTTCTCCCCCCATTCAAATCTTGGTAAAACTTCTTCTCATTGTTTTGGAATGTGCGGTTTTGTGGGTATTGGGCCGTTCTTAGTCTGTATCTTTTCAGTCTTGCCTCTTTGGCTAGTCTTTTCTGGTGTAACTCTTCGACGATTATTATTATTATTATTATTACTATTATTTGGAATCTCACACCAGTTGCCTGGTGGTAACCGCTGGAGTTTGAGTGACAGCAAGTCTCTCCAAGTCTCCAGCCCTCCTCTCCTAGTACTCATAGGTCGCAGTAATTCTACGATTTACAGTTTCACACCGGTTGCCCAGTGGTTATCGTTGAAGGCTGAGTGACAATAAGTCTCCTCAGGTCTTCAGCTAACGTCTCCTCTCTCTTTCGCATATCATGACAGAGCTACGATTTGTTGCAGTCCTTATATCTCTAGCACCTTCCTCAGTATCCGCAGTGCTGTGGTCTGTACGGTCTCTATCCTCCTCCTAATCCCGATCTCCTCCAGTCTCTCCCTCAGCGTTTTGGGGACAGTTCCTAGTGCTCCCACTATGACCGGTACTACCCGGGTTTTCATGTTCCACATTTTCTTTAACTCCCTTGCTAGGTCCTGGTATTTTTCCCTTTTTTCACCCTCCTTCTTTTTTACTCTATGGTCTGCAGGTACAGCAACGTCTACTATTTGGCAGGCCTTCCTTTTTTTGTCTACTATTACTAAGTCCGGCCTTCTTGCCTGGATGAGATCATTATTATTATTATTATTTGGAATCTCTCACCAGTTGCCTGTCATGTGGTCAATGTTGAGCCAGCATTTTGCCCTTCGGTTCTTTCCCTACATTTTTCCTTATTTTCTTATAAGATCTCCTTTCTTACCGTGGAACTATATATTCTGCTATTGGCCCAGGCAGACTTTGTGCTTTGAATATTCTCATCGGTAGAGATCCTCTCAACATTTTCACGCATCAAAGAAGTATTATATATATATATATATATATATATATATATATATATATATATATATATATATATATATGTATGTATATATATATATATATATATATATATATATATATATATACATACATATATATATATATATATATATATATATATATATATATATATATATGTATGTATATATATATATATATATATATACATATATTTATATATATATATGTGTGTGTGTGTGTGTAGCATTGTTTCATTGATGATGATGATGATATATATATATGTGTGTGTGTGTGTAGCATTGTTGCATTGATGATGATGATGATGATGATGATGATGATGATGATGATGATGACGATATATATATATATATGTGTGTGTGTGTGTGAGTGTGTGTGTGTGGATAGATTGATACACGTGTTGTGTGTGTGAGTATGTTTCTATGATAGAGGGAGAGGGATAGAGAGATTATATGCGTATGAGTGTGTCTATACAGTTCTATCAATAATTTGGTAGCCCTACACGTAGGTATTAGCTGAAT